>CM023487.1:51267597-51665804 GCA_013339685.2 Hyalomma asiaticum | reverse complement strand
TGCCAAAAAAGGTAAGACTAAGTATGGGTTTAGTTTTTGTGGAATTTGACTCGATCAAAGTCGCACAAAATGCGTTTTACCGCATCGTAGGCTCCTCTATTATTGCGCGCCTCTGAATAAAAATACGGTCCTCAAAATCTTGCCAAAATGCCAAAAAAGGTAAGACGATAGTGGTTTTTGTGAATTTTGACTCGATCAGAAGTCGCACAAATGCGTTTCCCGCATCATAGATCATTCCTCTACTTATTGCGCGCCTTCCTGAATAAAAAGACGGTCTCTCAAAATATTGCCCGAAATGACAAAAAGGTATGACTTGGATATGGGTTTTTTTGTGAAATTTTGACTCGAGCAGAAGTCGCACAAATACGTTTTACCGCATCTAGAGCATTCCTCTACTTATTGCGCGCCTTCCTGAATAAAAATACGGTCTCTCAAAATCTTGCCCAAAATGCCAAAAAAGGTAAGACTATAGTATTGGGTTTTTTGTGAAATTTTGACTCGATCAGAAGTCGCACAAAATGCGTTTTACCGCATCGTAGAGCATTCCTCTACTTATTGCGCGCCTTCCTGAATAAAAATACGGTCTCTCAAAATCTTGCCCAAAATGCCAAAAAAGGTAAGACTATAGTATTGGGTTTTTTGTGAAATTTTGACTCGATCAGAAGTCGCACTAAATAGCGTTTGGCCGCATCAGTAGAGCATTCCTCTACTTATTGCGCGCCTTCCTGAATAAAAATACGGTCTCTCAAAATCTTGCCCAAAATGCCAAAAAAAGGTAAGACTATAGTCTGGGTTTTTTGTGAAATTTTGACTCGATCAGAAGTCGCACAAAATGCGTTTGCCGCATCATAGAGCATTCCTCTACTTATTGCGCGCCTTCCTGAATAAAAATACGGTCTCTCAAAATTTGCCCAAAATGCCAAAAAAGGTAAGACTATAGTATTGGGTTTTTTGTGAAATTTTGACTCGATCAGAAGTCGCACAAAATACGTTTGCCGCATCATAGAGCATTCCTCTACTTATTGCGCGCCTTCCTGAATAAAAATACGGTCTCTCAAAATTTGCCCAAAATGCCAAAAAAGGTAAGACTATAGTATTGGGTTTTTTGTGAAATTTGACTCGATCAGAAGTCGCACAAAATGCGTTTTCCGCATCGTAGAGCATTCCTCTACTTATTGCGCGCCTTCCTGAATAAAAATACGGTCTCTCAAAATCTTTGCCCAAAATGCCAAAAAAGGTAAGACTATAGTATTGGGTTTTTTGTGAAATTTTGACTCGATCAGAAGTCCCACAAAATGCGTTTCCGCATCGTAGAGCATTCCTCTACTTATTGCGCGCCTCCTGAATAAAAATACGGTCTCTCAAAATCTTGCCCAAAATGCCAAAAAAGGTAAGACTATAGTATTGGGTTTTTTGTGAAATTTTGACTCGATCAGAAGTCGCACAAAATGCGCTTTCCCGCATCGTAGAGCATTCCTCTACTTATTAGCGCGCCTTCCATGAATAAGAATACGGTCTCTCCCAAATTTTGGCCCAAAATGCCAAAAAAGGGTAAGACTATAGTATTGGTTTTTTGTGAAATTTTGGATCGATCAGAAGTCGCACAAACTGCGGTTTACCGCATCGTAGAGCATTCCTCACTTCTTTGCGCGCCTTCCTGATAAAATACGGTCTCTCAAAATCTTGCCCAAAATGCCAAAAAAGGTAAGACTATAGTATTGGGTTTTTTGTGAAAATTTGACTCGATCAGAGTCGCCAAAATCGTTTCCGCATCTAGAGCATTCCTCTACTTATTGCGCGCCTTCCTGAATAAAAAAACGGTCTCTCAAAATTTGCCCAAAATGCCAAAAAAGGTAAGACTATAGTATTGGGTTTTTTGGAAATTTTACTCGATCAGAAGTCGCACAAAATCGCTTTCCCGCATCCGTAGAGCATTTCCTCTACTTATTGCGCGCCTTCCTGAATAAAAATACGGTCTCTCAAAATTTTGCCCAAAATGCCAAAAAAGGTAAGACTATAGTCTTGTGCTTTCTGTGAAATTTTGACTCGATCAGAAGTCGCACAAAATGCGTTTTCCCGCATCGTAGAGCATTCCTCTACTTATTGCGCGCCTTTCTGAATAAAAATATGGTCTCTCAAAATTTTTTCCAAAATGCCAAAAAAGGTAAGACTATAGTATTGGGTTCCTTGTGAAATTTTCACTCGATCAGAAGTCGCACAAAATGCATTTTCACGCATCCTAGATCATTCCTCTACTTATTGCGCGCCTTCCTGAATAAAAATACGGTCTCTCAAAATTTTGCCCAAAATGCCAAAAAAGGTAAGACTATTGTATTGGGTTCTTTGTGAAATTTTGACTCGATCAGAAATCGCACAAAATGCATTTTCCCGCATCCTAGAGCATTCCTCTACTTATTGCGCGCCTTCCTGAATAAAAATACGGTCTCTCAAATTTTGCCCCAAAATGCCAAAAAAGGTACGACTATAGTATTGGGTTTTTTCGGTGACATTTTGACTCGATCAGAAGTCGCACACAACATGCGTTTTCGCATCGTAGAGCATTTCCTTACTTATGCGCGCCTTTCTGATAAAACTCTGGCTCGCAAAATTTTTCCAAAAAATCCAAAAAGGTACACGACTATAGTATTGGGTTCCTTGTGAAATTTTCACTCGATCAGAAGTCGCACAAAAATGCATTTGAAGCATTCCTAGATCATTCCTTCTTATTTGCGCGCCTTCCGGAATAAAATACGGTCTCTCAAAATTTTGCCAAAATGCCTCAAAAAAGTTATAGACTATGTATGGGGTCTTTGTGAAATTTTGACGTATCAGAAATCGCCACAAAATGCATTTTCCCGCATCTGAGCATTCATATCTTATTGAGCGCTTCCTTGAATAAAAATACGGTTCTCAAATTTTGCCCGACTATTGGGTTTTTTGTTGAAATTTTGACTCGATCAGAAATCGCACCAAAATGCATTTTTCCCGCATCCTAGAGCATCCTAGACTATAGTATTGGGTTTTTTGTGAAATTTTGACTCGATCAGAAATCGCACAAAATGCATTTTCCCGCATCCTAGAGCATCCTAGACTATAGTATTGGGTTTTTTGTGAAATTTTGACTCGATCAGAAATCGCACAAAATGCATTTTCCCGCATCCTAGAGCATTCCTCTACTTATTGCGCGCCTTCCTGAATAAAAATACGGTCTCTCAAAATTTTGCCCAAAATGCCAAAAAAGGAAAGACTATAGTATTGGGCTTTTTGTGAAATTTTGACTCGATAAGAAGTCGCTCTAAATATGTTTGGCCGCATCATAGAGCATTGCTCGACTTATTGCGCGCCTTCCTGAATAAAAATACGGTCTCTCAAAATTTTGCCCAAAATGCCAAAAAAGGTAAGACTATAGTATTGGGTTTCTTTGTGAGATTTTGACTCGATCATAAGTCGCACAAACTGCGTTTTACCGCATCGTAGATGATTCCTCTACTTATTGCGCGCCTTCCTGAATAAAAATACGGTCTCTCAAAATTTTGCCCAAAATGCCAAAAAGGGTAAGGCTATAGTATTGGGTTTTTTGTTAAATTTTGACTCCATCAGAAGTCGCTCTAAATACGTTTGGCCGCATCATAGAGCATTCCTCTACTTATTGCGCGCCTTCCTGAATAAAAATACGGTCTCTCAAAATATTGCCCAAAATGCCAAAAAGGTAAGACTATAGTATTGGGTTTTTTGTGAAATTTTGACTCGATCAGAAGTCCCACAAAATGCGTTTTCCGGCATCGTAGAGCACAGTGCCGCACCGACGGGGGGGGGGGGGGGGGGAGGAGCGGTTTCGGCTGTTGTAAACCCCCCCCCCCCCCCCTGAAGCCGACCTAACCCCATCCCACTCCGTAACTGCTCCTATGTCCTAGAAGAATGTGGCGCTAATGTCTCTGCATGATTCCGAAAAGAATATTAAAAATAATCGTCATCATTGATGTTACTATTATTTGGCATTTTATTTACTTTTTTTTACACACGCAACAACTGTGTAATGGCATGCCCGGCCCTTCGTGAGAAATTGAACCCCCCCCACCCCCCCTGGTATAGATCCTGGGTGCGCTACTGCTCTCAGCCTATCCCCGACTTAGCTTTGAGAGCTGTGAAGAGAGGTGCCTGCATTGACTGTGCCGAGGTGGCCGTCGCAGGGCTCGGCCCCGGTGCCTGGTAACTTGCAAACATGACGTAGACACCTCGGGTGGACGGCATTGGCTTTGCCGCGGTGACCTTCGCAGGAAACCGTTCCTTTGCTCCTTGGCTTGCAAAGCTGCCAAAGGCCCTTGTAGTGGGCGGTTGTGGTTCTGCCACAGAGGCTGACGATCTCGGCCACGCTGAGACTTGACATGGTGAGCTGTCAGAAATGTTCGTGACAGACGGCGTTGACTTCGTCGCCTCAGTATCAGTTTTCCCCGCATAGTTTTCAATGGCCGATGAGACAAAGTAAGAGCCACAGTGCACTTCAACAGCTTTGTATAACAGCATCTCGCACTTCAACAGCTTTGTTGCTGCTGAAGTGCGAGATAGATAGATAGATAGATAGATAGATAGATAGATAGATAGATAGATAGATAGATAGATAGATAGATAGATAGATAGATAGATAGATAGATAGATAGATAGATAGATAGATTGCATCACACGCAACCCTTGATGGCCATCAACACCCGCCAGCGCGACCCTCCCGTCTTCGCTAAGTTACGAGGGGATGACGTCGAAGAGTGGCTCCAAAACTGCAACCTTGTCAGCTACTTCAAGAAGTCGAACAATCCGAACGATCCACAAAAGTTGAGGAACGCCCCCTTCTGCCGCTCTGGTGTAGCAAGAACTTGATTCTTGCGAGGATGTTCTTGCATTGTGCAAGCGTGTGAACGCCACGATGTCCCAGTCATACCAAATACGCCAATTATTACCGGCATAAACACCGTCTTTGCAACGACCGTATGCAAAAACCATCACCATCATTAGTTCTGGTCCCCTAGAGCGCGCGTGTGCTTTGCCCCATATGCCGCTTACGCACATGGGCTGCTTTTTTGCGCACATGACCTCAGCCCAGTGCTACGCTGGTAAAACTGCGGCTCTCGGGCGCGCATGTATGCATGCGCAAGCAGAAGAAGGAGAAGAAGACAAAAGACAGTGTACGTCGATTGGTCCGGCGCATGGCGTGACACAAAAACTGATGGTTCCCCTTTCAGGCCCATACAGCAGAACTTTTTACTGATCAGTGCCAGGACGCTTGTTTGGCACCGCCACAGAATGTAAACGCCAACTTTCCAGAGTTGAAGTGGCGTGCTTAATGTCCCTAGGAACAGTGTTGCTTAATGTCCCGAGGAACTGCACTGTCCCGATCGCGGCGTGCCCCTTGCGATTGCAGAGAATTGTTCTGCGGTGTTATCCATGACCTATAGAAAGTAGCAACCACAACCCGAGAAATTCCGTGCTGCTGCTCGGCGAGCATGTTCACGAATTCATTCTCATGTCTTAATGCCGCCACGGGTACCAGCAACGCTATCAGCGGGCAGTGCTTGCGACGTTTATTTAACGATGGTCATCTTCGGACCGTCGCTTATACAATACCGGAAATATTTCTTGAGAACAGGAGTGGCTCTCCTACTTCTGAGGGAAGCTGATCGTGGAAGCGCCAACAAGCGAGCTACCTCGGGAATGTTTAAGTCCTTTTCTGTAGCTTATTCTGACGCGATAATTTACTCTTGTGACGATGAAATCAGTTTGCAATGTGCCTAAGATGATGTGTATGGATCATATCTGAATTCTCTGATGATGCTTTAATAAGTCATTGCTATTGCTTATATGAGGTGATGATGAATTAATAAGTGTGTGCAAGCCAGGAAATTAATTTCAATTCATTCCATGTCTCTAACGCAGCCGATATGGCTACAGAGGTCGAGAAAATTGATTTATCAATAAATAAACCAGTCGATCAATTAATTCTTTATAGTACAATGTGAGAAATGCATACAACACTTTTTCGACCATCAGCCGCTTTAGCCAGTATTTGGTCTAATAGCGCAACTAGAAGAAAGAGTGGCATATTTGCAAGCAAGCGAGCAAATACGCTAACTGGGATATGTGATGATAACGAAAAACTTACTTACACACAAGTTCAAAATTTCTCGCCGAATTATATTTCAATGCCAGGCATCGAAGGACTCCAGCAATCATTCGCCGCTGACATTGTTAAAATTGGGACATATACATTACCATTGCGATCTTGCCAGGTGCCCAAAGGTGGGGAAGAAGGAAGGAAGGAAAAAATAGAGAGGGAAAGGCAGGGAGGTTAACCAGTGTAGGACAACCGGTATGCTACCCTGCACGAGGGGAAGGGGACGGGGGAGATTGAAAGGTGAAAGGAAAGAGGAAGAGAGAGAGAGAGGGTGCACATATAGCACATTGTCAGAGTCAGTGGCACCTGCATGGTACGTGACATCACACATCGCTGTTAAAGTCGTTTGTGCAAGTCCGTCGTCTTTAAAAAGTGCAGCAGCGCCTTTGTCAACTTCAGTTGCAATGTCTTGTGTGGCCGACACTGCAGAATGGCATCAACCGACATCCGTCGCAGGCCAAGGGGAGCAAGAGTGGACGCCAATGTTTGCCTCTGTATGTCATAGCGAGGACAGTCGCATATGATGTGTTGAAGCGTCTCTTCACGTCGACAGGTGTCACAAAGAGGGCTGTCGGCCATTCCGATCATAAAAGAATAAGAGTTCGTAAAAGCCACTCTTAACCACAAACGATAAAGCAGGGTGGCCTCTGCTCGGCGGAGTTTTGGTGGCAATCGAAAATGTCGCAAAGACGGAAGGTGGTGTTGTCGACTGTTATGAGTTGTTTGGCTGCTTGAGGCACTCCACACCGAGAGCGTAATCTCCTGTGCAATCGCTTGAAGTTGCCTGGCAGCGTCGGACCTTGAGAGAGGTATGGGCTCAACTTTTGTGCCTTCAAGTGCGGACTTGGCGGCCTTGTCAGCATATTCATTTCCAATGACGCCGCAGTGACTGGGGAGCCACTGAAACGTCACGTGGTGTCCCTTCTCATGTGATGCATGGAGAAGAGATCTGATCTCCAACACCAGTTGCTCGTATGGTCCGCGCCGCAGGGCTGCCAGCAAGGACTGTAAGGCCGCCTTTGAGTCGCTAAAGATTGACCATTGTCGGGGTGGATCCTCATTTACTACACAAAGGGCAGCACGCAGAGCAGCAAGTTCCGCAGCTGTCGATGTCGTCGGGTGGTCGGTCTTAAAACTGATGGTGGAAGCTTTCGCTGGTACAACCACCGCTCCGGACGAACACTGGAGGTTCGAAGACCCATCCGTATAAATATGCACTTTGTCGGCATACCTCTCGTGTAGAAGAAGTAGGGATAATTGTTGCAGAGCAGTGGGGAAGAAAAGATTGCATATCTTGTGTTATAAGCAGGTGTACGTGTAGTTTGATACAGCTGTAAACGAAAACACATGGAACTCACTGAACAGAATATTACTTCGCTGTTATATAGAAGGAAGACTTCTTGTGAGCTCGTTTCTGTAATCACAGTAGGGGAGCCAAATAACCTACATACGTTAGTCTTCACGTTATTCACGTTTCGCAACGCTAACTTAAGTCACAATTAAACACCGATAGAATAAGGAAGCCCGAGGTCGGTCACATTGAAAATAGTTGGCTGGCGTAGACATGAGTGTAAAACCTATAGGCATACTTTTAAACCTAGAAGGAATATTTTTAACGAACGCTGTTGTTTTCTTCTTTGGAATCTAGATGAAATTCTAAATTGATCCGTGTACATCCAAGACTGCCGACTCGTTTTAGCAAGCGATCATTTATGGTTAATAATGGAATACATTCATTCTTTTTTCTATGATCATGAAATACCGTGTTCATTGTTTTGTCAGTGTCATGCTTCAATCGGTTTTGCAAGAACCGTTTAGATACAAGTAGTAGTTGACGATCTATTGTAATCCATCATTCTGAGTGATTTGCAAATGCGAGTGCTCTATCAGCAGCGTACATCTGTTACGTTCGTAATTGGAAGGCTTACAGGGAAAGTCTTTGATAAGGGGCAAAAAGGACTGGGCCTAATACGGATCCTCGTGGCGGTCGGCCTTTTAGTCCGGTAAACTTCAAATCACACTTACCGATCGCAACTTGCATTTCGCATGACTCTAATTAACTCTCTCTCTCTTTTATTTATCTGGAAGTGTAAAGTGGCAACCTGTACAGAAAGCTTTTAATATCACGATATATTAGACTACACTGCTCTTCCTATTAAATCCGCCAGTAATTATTTGTTAAGAGTTCGGGATGGGCGGTGGTTGTAGACTGAAGACAAAACCGTGTTGCTCGGGGTCCCCTATTTTGTCATTGAGGAGGAGTACATTTTCGTGTAACGCACTAGGCATTTCAAAAAGGGCTGCAACAATACCCAGTATCAGGACAGATAGGTCTGTAACTGTTTGGAATCACAGACTCAGGCGGACCTGCTTTCTTCTTGTAAATGCACGTAACGGTAGCTTAAAAGAAGCGCCCGCATAATGCAGCGAACAGGTAGCTTTGTGTCAAGAAACCATAAATGGAAACTATACGCAAGAACGTCATGTTCACTAGTGCGCGAAGTTGCAGAGGGGTTTCAGTGTTTATCAGGACAATGTCAGCATCAGTACATGAATAGCTTCACAGAAACACGTGTTTGGCATCGTGGCATCTTTAATGTAAGCTCTCCTTCAGGTATGCTACCCTCTGTCCCGGAGTGTGCGTCTTGGCTTTTCTTGCTGTAGTCCTAGTGGCCGCCTCCGAAAGCACGAGCTCTTACGCGGGTTACGGTGACATGGAGAACTCGCAAAAGTCGAGATGTGAGTAACTTCAGAAGCTTTCACTCACGCAAATAATTCAGGTTACCTTAGGACAGCTTTCCTTCTTTTTTTTTTCCCCTCATTGAAATATCTACTGTATTATATTACATTAAAGTGAGGAGTGATCTTTGCATATCTCGGGAACATTCACTGATGTTAAGCAGCCAAAGTTCATCAATGACTGAGTCGCTCTCGTCCATGGCCTCATGCCGAGGACTCTAGCTTCAATGCTGGATATTTCTCGTTGGCTATCAACCGCACTACACAGATGTCCGTTGTGTCATGACAATTTCGGCGAATGCACTCGAATTCCCGCCTTCTTGCAATTTATTTCGCCCTTTTCATCTTCGCATGTACCTCCGGATGCTCAACCTATCAAGCAACGGAACGAGTAAATGTTAAAGCAGTCGAAGCATATTCCGTAACTAGATGGCTACTCACCTTCAAGGCTCCATAACGCCACGTACGCCACGGTAATCAGAGGCAGGTATTCCATACTAGCACGAAAGGCAGGCGCCGCCAGTGGAACTCAGACTACACTTCCTCCGAGAGTGATAGTTTGCTCTTAGCACCAGGCTGTCGACAGCCCTGTTCCTATTATAACCAGGACTGACTATAAGGTCTCCGTTGCACTCGCGAACACACGCCCAGAGCGAACCGACTGCTTCGCGCTCAGCACACACTTTCTTTATTCGGTCGCTCGTTCCTTAATTCAAAAGGGGCCGCTTTAATCGAGACGCGATGACACACTTGCATGACAGGCAGCCCCGCCGATTGGATAACGTTCCCCCGCCGTGCCACGGCCGCAAGCACCGACTTTCGCCCTCTTTTGCATGTGCGCGCATTTGTTTTGCACTTCTTTACTTTCGCCTCGCCTTGACTCCGTTCCGAACGCGCCGTGTACCGATGCCTCGCGAGAAGCCCGCGAAGCTTGCCGGGTGCGACTCAGTCGGGCGGTTTCACCGGCAGCCGACTGGCCCCGAAGCTATACCCTGTTCCACTAGTTCGGTGCAGCACAGCCAAGGCTACGAGGTCATCGAGAGCAGAATTCTTCCGAAGCGAGACGAAACGCCATTGCTCGGACGCGCATTTGCGGGCCGCCCCCGCTTCATCCTCCTCCTTCCAAGGCTGCAGCTGCCGCTGCAGCGCCCACCATTGGCAGATGACTAGCCGCGGAAGGGCATATTTAACGTGTGTTCACCCTCTGGATTGGTTGAAGAGGCCTGTAGCTTCCACAGTGCTGCACGGAACTTCTGAAACAGACGATAGAGTGTGTACTACCAGAGAGCCGCCAGCTTGCCTCTCGTCGAAAAGGCCCCGTCCGCGATCGCGAAAGCGCGACAGAATGCGAGAAAGCTAGTCCAAGGTCAACCCCAGCAAGTGCGCCCGCTCGTGCGCGCTTTTTCTCGATTTTTTTTTTTTTCTGGTTTCCCGCGTTTCCTTCGCGTTAGAAGTTTCCAGCAATGTTGTACGGAACGGCGTTCCTGAATCTAGTTCCTTTTTGGAGGAACGGAGGAACGCCACCGTTCCTTTAATTGATGGTGGAACTGTAACGGTAACGCGTTACGTTTACGGAGGAACGGCAAAGTGAAACACTGTCAACGGGCGCTTTGCATATCGCCACTCGGAGTACTGGTTCTGAGAATGAGCTTACGTCATCCAAGTGTGAAATTCGGCTGCACTGCCATCCTCTACGCAGGAGACAGCTCAGATAAGCAAGCGAGCCGTGGTAAATATTACGCTACAGAGGCTAGTTACACTCGCAGACTGAGGCACGCACATTCTTCATAAACCCAACGACCAATCCTGGTTTTTACTTCAAGGCGCCCGCCGGGGTGCAGGGCAGCGTGCGGGATGAGACTGACGACGTGGAAGAGGACAGCAGATTTTCTTTCAGTTTGTCTGAGCCAGTCTGAAGAGCAAGCAAGGTTTGTTTTGAAGTCTGGGCACACTGTAGAGAACTCTCGCTTGACAAATGATAATAATCCAACATCATGAGGGACAACTACGGCGGCGGCGGCCGTAGTCGTACGCCGCCGCCGCCAGTGTCCGTAACCACTATCGCGCATTTTTATCGAAAAAAATAACGAGTACCGAGGAAGAGTCGAACCCACATCCATCTGCGTGATAGTCGAGCATCCTACCACTGAGCTACGCCTGCGCTTCAAGAAACTTCGCTAAAAGACCTAAACAGGTATAAAGCCTGCCGAGGAATCTCATTAACAAATTTAATGTTACATGGCACGTAGAATTTGTTGCATGAGTGCGGATGTAGATTGCCCCTGGCCTCGTCTCTCAATCAGAGCTTGTTTTGGGACGTTAAACCCCACAAATCCATCAAATGATATTACCCCTGACGTTTAAACCGACTGAATACAAGTGGAATGGAAACACATGCCTATGTTTCGCTTGTGCTCCGTGCTGAGTGAAGTTAGCACCACTGATCTCCACTAGGGGGCTCTGGATGCCGCTTCGCTGCATCTTATTCGCGGACAGTCGAGATGATATACAACGGCTGGTGAATATATGCGGGAAGGAAGGCGAGGCTCTAGGACTAGGATTTAGTGTAACAAAATGCGGATTGATGGTATTCAATGATCCCAACGACCAGGCGGTATCCATACAGGACCAAGAAATACCGAGAGTAAGCGAATACAAGTACCTTGGCGTATGGGTAAATGAGGGTGATAGATACATGAAGGTACACGAAAAAGCCTTGGCAGCAAAGGGAAAGAGGAACGCAGCAATAACGAAGCACAGAGCGTTGTGGGGACACAATAGGTACGAGGTGCTTAGGGGTCTGTGGAAAGGGGTAATGATACCGGGGCTTACATTTGGGAACTCAGTGGTGTGCATGAGGCCAGAGATACAATCGGGAATGGATGTGAATAAAAGAACTGTGGGACGCCTCGCGTTGGGTGCTCACGCGAAAACGACAAACGAGGCTGTAAAGGGCGATATGGGATGGGCGAGTTTTGAGGCAAGCGAAGCGCAGAGCAAAATAAGGTTTGAAGAAAGGCTGAGGAATATGAAAGAGAGTAGGTGGGCAGTGAAGGTGTTCCGCTATTTATATAGAAAGAGAGTTGACACGCAGTGGAGAAAGAGAACTAGGAGGCTCGCCAGTAAATATACGGCTGTAAGAGAACTGACAACAAAGAGCGTAAAGGGAAAAGTCAGAGAGGCGGCGAAGATTGACTAGAGAGCAGCGATGGAAAAAAAGCCGACTCTGAATAACTACCGAGAGGGCAAAAACGAAATAAAGAGGGAGGCATCTTATGATAATTCAAGAGGAAGCGCTTTATTGTTTGAAGCGAGATCGGGCTGCCTTAGAACGCGTATTTATAAAGCGAAATTCTGTAAAGAAGAAGAAAAATGCACATGCTGTGAGGAAGATAGGGAAACGACAGAGCATGTTCTGATTGAATGCGGAAATATCCACCCAGGTGTACGTTTGGGCACCACCCTACAGGAAGCCTTGGGTTTTAGGGCGATCAACGTGAAGCTGACATGCCAGCGGACTGAAATAAGGAAGAGCGGTTAGAATACTGGTGCAGAAAACTAGAGAGAACGGACAAAAAATATTATAGAGAAAAATAGGCCTTCTAACGGATAAGGTGCATGGAACTGGCTATGATTTTTCCGTTTTTTCTATAGTATGACGATTTAAAATGAAGTAAATTTAAAAAGGCATGAGGAAATTTAACCGAGTAGGAGAAAAAAAAGTACTTAAATCTTCTTACGAGCCTGGTGGAGAACGGAGGAACGCCACCGTTCCTTTAATTGATGGTGGAACTGTAACGGTAACGCGTTACGTTTACGGAGGAACGGCAAAGTGAAACACTGTCAACGGGCGCTTTGCATATCGCCACTCGGAGTACTGGTTCTGAGAATGAGCTTACGTCATCCAAGTGTGAAATTCGGCTGCACTGCCATCCTCTACGCAGGAGACAGCTCAGATAAGCAAGCGAGCAGTGGTAAATATTACGCTACAGAGGCTAGTTACACTCACAAACTGAGGCACGCACATTCTTCATAAACCCAACGACCAATCCTGGTTTTTACTTCAAGGCGCCCGCCGGGGTGCAGGGCAGCGTGCGGGATGAGACTGACGACGTGGAAGAGGACAGCAGATTTTCTTTCAGTTTGTCTGAGCCAGTCTGAAGAGCAAGCAAGGTTTGTTTTGAAGTCTGGGCACACTGTAGAGAACTCTCGCTTGACAAATGATAATAATCCAACATCATGCGGGACAACTACGGCGGCGGCGGCCGTAGTCGTACGCCGCCGCCGCCGGTGTCCGTAACCACTATCGCGCATATTTTTTAGAAAAAAATAACGAGTACCGAGGAAGAGTCGAACCCACATCCATCTGCGTGATAGTCGAGCATCCTACCACTGAGCTACGCCTGCGCTTCAAAAAACTTCGCTAAAAGACCTAAACAGGTATAAAGCCTGCCGAGGAATCTCATTAACAACTTTAATGTTACATGGCACGTAGAATTTGTTGCATGAGTGCGGATGTAGATTGCCCCTGGCCTCGTCTCTCATAATGAGAGCTTGTTTTGGGACGTTAAACCCCACAAATCCATCAAATGATATTACCCCTGACGTTTAAACCGACTGAATACAAGTGGAATGGAAACACATGCCTATGTTTCGCTTGTGCTCCGTGCTGAGTGAAGTTAGCACCACTGATCTCCACTAGGGGGCTCTGGATGCCGCTTCGCTGCTGTCGCGTGCGCGCGCGCGCACGGTCGGCGGAAGTGAAACGGCTCGTCCCGGAAGTCGGGCATCTGCTACGCTACTGAGCCACTGGTTAGACTTCCCGATTGCGTGTTTTGGCCTTTATTTCACGCATTATCGCGTCTTTCTTTAATGATATACGTTTTCTTCGCAACTGAAAGCTAGGGAAACAAAACATGCGACGTGAATATAAGGCACAATTTAGTAGGGAAGCAAGCAAAGTACCAGTGGAGATCAGTGGTTAACACTGTTCTAATGTTTGACTAGTGTTCCAATACTAAGCGAACGTTCTAATCCGAACCTATTTAGTTAGGTCAGGTGATGCCCCGTTCGTTTTTCATAAAAACCATAGGTTCACTGCTGCGCGACCAAGAGTACAGCTGTTCAGCAACAGCTAAACGTTCTATCGCGCTGAACGTCGTACTTCACTCGACAGCCTCATTGTAGATACCGATATCCTGTCAGTTATTCTTGTGTTGGATGAGCCTTTTTTGGTAGGCATCCCTGTACATGGTAGATTATTTATTTATTTATTTATTTATTTATTTATTTATTTATTTATTTATTTATTTATTTATTTATTTATTACACGATAACGAAATTTCGCAATTACATGAAGGTTGACCCGCCACACAAGCTGAACAGACAATTCAAATTATTCCTAATGTGCTACGAAAACAAAAAGAAAATAGCCCCACGTTACATAAATCCTCGGTAAACTCAGCAGGTAGCAATGTAGTTCAGATTCTTTACAGCGGCATACATTGATCGCCGCCATAAATAAGAGTGTATCACAAATATTTTCAACTTATGAGAGCTAAGTAATAGCAATATATTCGGAACTGTCAATTAGGCTATAAAAACGCTAAGAGGGCTACTAATTTTGAGCGAAAAACCTTTGGTTCAGAAATGCTGAGGGTATATCGGGGAACCTTGTACCAGTGCTTAATGGCATGGGCTAAACACAAATTATTACAAGCTTAACGTAAGTCCAAATGCGTATTTCTATTGATTGATTTGTGGGGTTTAACGTCCCAAAACCAGCTCTGATTATGAGAGACGCCGTAGTGGAGGTCTTCGGAAATATCGACCACCTGGGGTTCTTTAACGTGCACTAACATCGCACAGCACACGGGCCTCAACATTTCGCCTCCGTCGAAATGCAGCCGCCGCGGCCGGGATTCGATCCCGCGACACTCCGATCAGCAGCCGAGTACCATAACCACTAGACCACTGTGGCGGAGCCATTGCTCAATAAGCATTCGACATGCTGATTCCGAAATATTCCTGCGCAATATTAAGTCTACGTTTAATAACGCCCGTTTAAAATCATAGCTTTTTTATTCTCCCGAAACGACGATGCGACACTACAGGCTGGCATATAGGCACTATTTTCTATGGCGTCACTTTAAGACGTGTGACGACGTAAACATGCCGCTTAAAATAACCGATTTATATGAAACCTACAGAAGTAAGGAAACACTTGAATACCGTGGTGAGCCGCCGCTGGGCAGCAAGACTGGAGCGCACGGTTTGTTTTTTCCATGGCCTCCGAGAGAGGTCGAACCTCAGAGGCCGTGGTAACGACTAAGATGACGTCAGCTGCAGATTTCAGGGGAGCGCGCGGTGTGACATCGAAACGGTGTTTTCATCGCTGTAAATCAACGCAGACATGCAACGGAAGAAAGCGTGTTATAGTTTCGACGGCGAGGATTCCGATTACACTAATTGGAGTGGTTTGAATGTACGACTAAACTTTGTTGTGCTACGAGGACAGTCGAATAATTCTAGCGACGTAGGAGAAAGCGTAAATTTTAATGAACGTTCTGTGATAAGGCGACGGGAAGAGGGCCCAATTTTCCGCTCTTAAAGGCGGAGCTTGAGTGTCGTACTACTTATTTTCTTGTCTACTTTTCCGCGATTTCCTTGTGTTACCGGTTTCCCGCCATTTTCGTTTTTTTAGGAGCTTGCTCGGCAAGCTTCTTATGCTCGCGCCTTGTCCGGCGGCGGCGGCGGCGTGTACACGCCGCTCAAGGCGCCAGCTCTCCGGTGATTTCAAGAATGCTCACTAGATGGCGGTGCCGCTCAAGGCGACGCACACCACTCTCAGCTCGTGCACTTCCTTTCTCTTCGCCGGGAGCTCACGCAGTGGACACTCTTCGTTACCGCTCGGCCGCATGAACACCGCACAAGCCAAGGCAGCAGCGCGGCGGGCTCGCAACGCAGCAGCAGCTCGGGCTCGCCGCCAAGACCCTGCGGTGACAGCCCGGGAGGCCGAAGCGAGGAGCGCTCGCCGTCAAGCAAACCCGGAGCTGCGGGCCAGCGAAGCAGAAGCGGCCCGCAGCTCCGGGTTGCATCATAAAGCAATAATCTTTCAAGGGAAACGAGTGCCCGAGCTCATCGAGGGACGCCCTTCTTGTACTTTGCAAAAGAATATCTCTTGTGTATATATAATGTATACAGCCCATCACAATGTATATAGTGCATCCAAATATAAATTAATAAATATTGTGTATGTAATGTTTATATAACAACGTTGTCTCGTGTGTATATTATGGTAGGAGATGTGTACGGTGGATTCGTGGGTTACCCGATCATCTCCCAGCAAGTTCCTCTAACACCATTCACGTTGTCGATATGGCGGTGCTTTGTTTTTTCGCCGTCGTCGTCCTCCCTGTCGTACTGTTGCCATTCGTTGATTACCGCGCTTTTCCTGTTGTGGTTCTCGCGCTTTTTCGTGTTTATTCCGGGCGGGCGTGACACGTTTTTAGGCTCTCAAGCGTAGGGAAGGGTGTTTTCTTGCTGTTGTTTGGGGGGAAAAAAAATGGGGTTAAATGCGCGATGCCTGCTAGGCCCCAGGCGTAGCGTTGCGTAAACGCTGCGGTGCATTGTAAGTAACAAGCTCACGAGCTTTGTCTCATTTTATTTTTTCTGTTTTAGCTCCTGGACGCCTTAAGCTTTCTGACGGTTTCTCCTTGAAGCACTTTTATTTGTGCCATTTAGCGGCGAAAGGCATGAGTTAGAAGGACAACGTGTTTAGTTGAAAATGATGTCCGCAGAAGAAAGGCCATCGGTGTGCCTTCTAAACACCGGAAGTTTCGAGTGAAACTTCCGGTGGAAGAAGTGGACAACACACGAGAGGAAGAAGTGGACAACACGAACGTTTAGAATGATGTGCTTCAGTTTTTCGTAGCGTAGCAATTTCATGCGCAGCACGAGGTTCGTAGTGAGGCTTGTTTACGCCTTGGACGAATAAAAGAAATCACCTTGATTAGTGTGGACCTGCGCAAAAGCCGCGCACTGAACTTGTTAGCATTAATTTTGAGAGAAAATAACTTCAACTGATTGGTCAAGCAATCACCATCGGCGCCTCGTTACATATTCGCAGGGTGCAAGAAAAAAGAAGGAACAACCGACTTGACCCAGCGCAAAGGTCATGCGTCGTAAAATAATGGGGAAAAAAATCTGTGCAGCTAGGTACTAGTGGTGAGAAGGCTAAGGTTACAGAGTGGCTGCTGGCGATCCCCTAGCCTTTCCCCTCTTCCACATCCTCACTTTCCTTTCCCAATCCTTGCTACGTTGTACTGTACGCGTCTATACAGCCAAATCTCCTTATAGCGCACTCGGATATAACGAATTATTGGTTATAACGAAATAAATAAAAAATAGTGCTGCCACTAGAACGATTGCACAATTATACATGTATAACGAATTATCGGCTATAACGTGGCTATTTCCGTGTCATACAGAATTTTCTATAAAGAGGTCTGACTGTACTATGCTCTACTGTCTATGACCTACCCTGTACGCTCCTCCTTTCCCTGCTCCTCAACCTCACATAGCTCTTCCGCACCTTCCTTTCCAAACCACCTAACCATTACCTCTCTCTCCCACTCCTTGCTACACAATAAGGTACAAGACTATGCTATGTTCTACTCTCTCCCCTCCTCACTTCCCTCGCGCCCTCATTTTACCACTCCCTGCTGCCCTACGCTCAGCTTATCTTTGGCTCCAGCTTCTTTAAAACTTCTTTATAAAGCATTAGTTGGGTCTAAACTTCAGTACGCTGCTTCAATATGAGACCCTCACACTGGTACCCTTGAAACTAGCTGCCTTAGAGCAGGCCCGCTTATGTCTGTTTCATAAAATCTTTTTCGCGCGTCCTCAGCTGAAACGCACCTTGTTCTCGCAGCCATCTTACGTTTGATCTCGCACTGATCGCCGTAAAGTTCAACTGTTATTCTGCCAGACCAACATGCACTTCCATTCTTGCCAACCGAAGACTTTGTCCGAATGGAATCACCTCCCCGCCTCCATCGCTAGTGACCCTAATCATGTATCATTCAAGACTGCTCTCATGAATGTGTTGAGACACTTCTCTCTGTAACGCCGTAATGGCGTTGAGAGTATTTAAGTAAATAAATAATAAACCGCACTATACTACATACAGTAGAACTATACTGAATACTACCCGACAAGACCTTACCCTGTGAGCCTACCCTATGGCGTGGCTCGTTGCTATAGGCGACGCGAGGAAAGATTTTCTGCGGTCGATGGATATTTATAATCTGAGCTAGAACAGCTTCTATTTTGAAAGGTCGACCCTTAAGCGTTTTTACACGGCACATTTGGCGGTGGTGAAAGGTACGCCTTTGGTCACATGTTGACGAAACTGAAGATGCTTTCGATAGGTACTTCCGCGCACTCAATTACGTATATGAGTGTTTCCCAGTGTTATTAGTGTATTTTTTTTCTCTTTTTTCGGATGGCGCATTATTTAATCCACTGGCCGCCGAAGGCACTAAGCTAGGCCTTGGCGAATGGATTGCATGGCCAATGTTCTGGCGAATTTGAACACGTGTGTTTCCCGTTCCCTTTGTAAGAATTCTGACAACGGCTTCTTAAATAAGTTCTATTCGGGCACAGTTGCACACAGGCCGGTAACAAACCGACGGAGTATTAACGGTGCGATTTAATTTCAGGCTGGATTATAGACTGGAACGGCCTTCCCTACGACATCGTTGCCATCACCAACCAGGAAGCTTTCATTGAAGCTACAAGAGCTCACTTCTCATCCTGAATGGTCAAGTGGCATGCATCCTCATTGTACATCCATCCATTATATAATGCCCCCACATGGGGCCTTAAAGGAAATAAAGTGAAAGTGAAAGGCAGTTAATACTCTTACGCCAGCAGCTCGACAGTCACTTCTCTTCCTTAGTTCCAGGATGGATGCGTGGTTGCGTCACGTGTCTCCCTTACGTCATGCGGCACTTTATGATAACGCGAAGTTGGCGTTACTAGCACTCAAACAACCACTGCACTCCGTGAAGCACAATCTGACGCGGTAACTACTCGGGAAGATCGAGAAATCGAAATGGAATTCGGTGAAGGAAAGCACGCTTTTTTCTGCAGCCCATGTCGGGAGCTCGGCCCAGCGTCCGCGGGGGTAGGGGAAAGGGAGTGCAGGAATAGAAAGGAGAGAAAGGCCGTAGTTCAGGGCTCGGGAAGTTTTTACCACCTCGGGTTCATTAAAGTCAGTGCACGTTGATTGTGGCTCGGTCAAGGAAAGGACTCTAATTTCTGCAGCCCATGTCGGGATAGCGGCTAAGGGTCCGTGGGGATGGGGGAAAGGGACTGAAAGGGATAGAAAGGAGAGAAAAACCGTAGTGGAGGGATCCGGAAATTTTGACCACCTGGAGTTCTTTAACGTGAACTGACAACGCACAGTACACGTGCCTCTGGCGTTTTCGCCTCCATCGACAATGCGACCGCCGCGGCCGGGATCGAGCCCGCCTTTTTTTTTTTTTTTTGGGTGGCAGCCGAGTACCGTAACCACTACACCACCGTGGCGGACGCAAGTTAAAGAAGCCCGTTAAAGGAGCCTAGATCGTCAAGATTTCCGCTACGGCTCTTCATTCATTTTTATTCTTTTATTCTATCAGCTCGCGCGCCCAAGGGCGGCGTGATCCGAAAGCGTTTGACATTTCAATACCATACGGGCTTCCCAACTTGCATATGTATACTTTCGTCCATACGCAAGTGCTTCTGGATATATTGGACGTGCGCGAAATTTAGCTACGCTCGTTTCGTCAGCCAGCCATCGCGTCAGTGATGCTCATATTAAGCGACAGAAACATTATTGCTGACGTACTTTTCGACACATTCAACACAGTAGTGATGTGGGAGGTATGATGCCCGCACGTAGGTACGTTATCCCTGCCTTTGTTAGGCAATGTCTGCGGACAACATTGTGTTCCTACTCAACATAGTGCGTTCGTAGTTCGTCTGTTCGCAGGAAATGCAGGTTGAACCGCAAATAGCGCTTCTTCAAATTTTGGGGGCATTCGGCCGAGGCATCGTACCGTTACTTGGCTTTAGCAGTACGATGCCTAGGCGAGGAGGCCTAAGCGAGGGTGCGTTTGTAAGTCTCAATCTCTTTGATGAGTCGTGAAATCAGGTTCCCGAGCGGCCTGTTGTAATCTGTTGGGCGTGACAATGTGATTACCGTTGTTACAACGTGAGTAAATGTGCATGTATATCGACAGCGACGAAAAATAATGTTACTTGAAAGTTGGCGCTCGTCGGTGTCTTCCGAGTCCTTGTCTATAGTTGGCGAGCAACCGTTTTCTCTTGCATGTGCATGTTTACATTGTTTAAAACTGGAGCGTTTAGCATTCGAAAGTTACGCAGGCGTTTCAACGCACTCGCTGATTTACAACGCTATATAGTAAGTCCGCTACAGTCCTCGTAAGGAGAAAGGCTAGTAAGTATTTCCGACAGCCTTGTATACATGTCAAAGGCTGAGTTTGCAAAGTTTTCAGTTCCTATGGTCTTCTTTGCCATTGGCTAGCCGGATCCGTTAATGATATGTCCAGCATCACGGTTGCCTAGAAATCGGTCTAATTAAAGGGCATCTCTGGCGATTTTTCATTGTCCACTGATCTCAATTAAATTTCAAAGTCAGAGTCAAAGTCAAAGTCATTTATTGTTCTGGTATACATTTAAATGCGAGACAGAAAATATACAGACGAGGGTCCCAAAGTCGATGACTGCAGCGGGACCCTCGGTTAATAGCAGTTAACCAGAAGCACGAAAAAGAATACAGCGAGAAGGTGAACAAAAAACAAGGAAACGCATAAATCACTGTGAATACGTAATAGTTAAAGTGCACGTATTGAAACACAGTGGAAGAATAAAATAACTGCAAACAACAAAACGAAATTATAATACAAATGATGTATTGTGAAGATCAGAAACAAGTTATGTTAGTGCTGAAAGACGTAACCTTAGATTGCATTCTCCTCCGTTCTGTAATAACATATCTAGCCAGGCAATTGCAAGTAATCTAGCTTTTCTGAAAATGAACTTATTAAAATCTTTAGCGGATTCCCATGCGGGCCACCGTGTGTTTTTGACGTCATTACCTTCAACGCTTCCTACCTGAGCAGGCAAGTGGTCACGAGCAAAATGGCGATACTTCAGCGCTCAAATCGTCGCTGTCAAGTTCAAAAAAGCTGGCATAACGCAATACATCGCCGAATGACCTCCCTACTGTCGCCTTTCTGGCACCACCTCCCTATTTCAGATGTCCGGCAGAGTGTGACGTCATCGCATACGCTGCACAAAGCATCTACTCGTTACGGTTTCGGTTTGAACAGCTCGTTTATTCGGTTGTGTCAAATTATTGGTGAGCTTCTGAGTGAATTGAACCACCCTGGCTGCTGCGGACTATCAGTGCTATGGAATACAAGAATGTGAGAACATAGTGAGAAACACCGAGAGTTACTGTATATGCTCCCTAGGGGAACATATAGAGTAACACTACTTGTAGCGTAGGACGGTATTGTGAATACAGGCCCATGCGATTTATTTTTCCCCGATGCCGTCTCACTTTCCGCACAGGAGTAGTAGGCAAGGCTAAAGGATCAACTTCAATTGAGATAATCTGTCGAGAAACAGACGCTGAAAACATCAGTTCATAACACATTTATTGCCGTTTTGCAAAAAAAGACACACGTGCTTGGGCCGGTGATTTTTCACTCCTTTTTATAGGTTAGGTTTTTCTCATTCTTCCAAGTAAGCGGCGTGAGTTTATGACGCTTCAGCCGAGTGTTGCCAGCGGAACAATCTAGTAAAATTTGACTCACTGTGCAGCAGCAAATTGAAGGGCAAAACTGAATTTTCGTCCATACGTCGCCAACCATGTTGCGTCTAAGCGCTGCGTGCTGGCCGGGTTTTGTGATGCCAGCTCGCTCTGTTGTTTAGAGTAAAACGAAGATGAGAAGTCCGGGTAAATGCTTTTGTTATCAAGCAGTGGACGCTGTTTCTGTCGTCTTTCTTTTATGTTTTTCACACGATCCGCCAAGATTGCCAAAACCGGCATTAGTAATGGTTCTCCTGTGAACGACAACGAAAATAGAAACCGAGATTTCAAAATGTTAATCAAACTAAATATTTTTCCTCTGTTCTCTATATCCGTATGTTAAGCGTTCAAACAGGGCGGTCGTTATCACGGCGACATGACCATGCAATTTGAGGCGCTCCGGCCCACCGCACTCAACTATAGCTTAGCTCACCAGCTCCGACCGTACGCCAAATAGGCGAGACAGAAGAATCTTGGAAGCGGCTAGTTAGTTCATGGTAAGTCAGTCATTTGTCAGTTTCGAGCTCAGTATTCATTTACCATGAAGAAAGACATCTTACTTCAGTGTCTACACAGCGCACAAGACTGCAGCAGGACACATTGCAGTGGTGTCTGTTGGCTCTTTTAGTTTCTGTCAACGTGCGGTACAATGCCAACAGAGGTTGAAAATTCTTGTTGGGCCAGAAGCTGACAGCTTGACAGACACTGCCATCTCCCCTCAGCATACTGCAGTGGTCCAGCCCCAGGGGCGAATGCTGTGCTAAAAGATGTGCTAAAGAATTGCGGGGAAGAATTCTGTAATTTAGCCCATATGTTCTGGCAGTGCCCTGTGTTACAGGACTTCAATAACAGCGAGGACTGGGAGAAGGCCATCCCGAGCTCCAAACAAGAAGACAAGTTCAAGGCTGTCCAGATGGCCCGTGAGAGAGCAGAGAGGCATGGCCTTCCGGGTGCATCATGGGAGAGGCCAACAGCTACCCAGGGTCCTCTCTGGGACTCCCACGGCTGGTTCCTCAGGAACTTAATAAAAGTTGATGGTCCGTCTGTATGTCTCTATATCTGTCTGTCTGTCTGTCTGTCTGTCTGTCTGTCTCGCATATAGTGGCTTGTGTGCGTTTTTTTCCCCGTATACCATTTCGGTGGGCCTGCAAGAATAGGAAGAGCAGCTCCAATATTGGCCCGTTCTCAGCCCACCACAGGGGTTCTTGTGATGGGATGTGAACGAATTCCTGTTAATCGCCCGCGTTCGCGCTTGACACCCAAGTACAACGGGCCGCTTAGACATTTGGACATTGTGCGCCGTTGTTTCGTCACACTAGGGAAGTAGCTACGGTATACGCGGACTAAACAATGTGCGAGCTGTGGGTTGACCATTATTTCGATGCCACGTGTAGTGTTCACAATTTCACTGCCAGTTTGTCGGCTGCATCGACACTGATCAGCCAAGGACACATGTCGCTGTATATCTTCAGAAAGTGAACTTTCCTTTAGAACGAATGAACGCCCAGCAAGTTCGCCGATACATACAGCGAGAAAAAATGGGCTCGCAAAAGACGTAAAGTGCTAGTGCTAGTCTGTCCCCCATGCAAAAAAAAAAAATTAAAAGAAATGTGGGGGTGCCCGCACCACCCGAAGGTGCAGTGACCGCTACAGCAGCGCAGCATTTACCAAGTCATGCTCGTTCTACTTATGTCCGTACCCGCACGCCTGTGTTTCTTCACCATAAACCTTCATGCCACACGGCCGCGTTGTTAGAACCTTCAAATGTCAAACCCTTCGAGGTAACGACAGGTGAATCGATCAAAGGCCCCTTTATTTGTTAGATGTAACCTAATGAAACGGGCAGACCCTTCGGGTGGAAACATGGGCTCTCTAGACTGATGTACGCGTACAACATAGTTGTGCTACAAGGGACACAGCAACGAAATTACGCAGGTTTGTAAGTACATCCTGCAAGCAGGCGACCAACCTATGGGCATGCATGCATGTTAACGCAGGATCAAATCGTGAAGTTTGTTACTGACGGAAAGAATGTGTGCTCGCGTGACATCAATTCAACAGCACGCCGTTCTGTAATGAAGACACTCAGGCGCATACATAAAAGAAAAATAAAAGGAGACCTCACAATCACCCGTCAAGATAATCATGAGCACAAAAGCGATGCGAAATGCAGTAATGCTAAACATGGAGTACTTCGTGATTCAATAAACGCTGAGGACCGCGGCGCATCCAAAATCAGCAAGGATATCAGCGCTAACAGGCTGAAATAGAGCTAAACGCGCAAAATATTGGCATCGTACTCTGTGCTTACAAATTAAAGTTCTGTTAGTGAGAGATAGAGAGAAAGAGAAAGGAACGTTAGAAGCAAAGCAGCTGGTACATTAAAGGGACACTAAAATGAACAAGTAAATCAGTTTATGCTGATATATATTTACTTCGCAATTCTATTGCCGTTGACTTGATCGCCATGGGTTCAATATTGAAAGAGAAGATAAAAATCAAAGTTTCATTTCTGAATTTCGCACCGAAAGCTCTGCACGTCAGCGCAAGCATGATGCCACGAATTTCAGTGTCTTTTTGAAGTATTTTTTTTTTCACATTGGTTATACGGAATTTCATGAAATTTGCTACTTTAACTCTCTTGCAACGTACGAACACAATGCAACTCAAATTTACCAGCCGATAGTTACGTGCGCCCTAGAAAGCACCTTCAAAACCTATGACTTCACAGCGAGTTGGTGCGTAAAACTCACGGTGACGACGCTATGTGCATTTTCCTTGTTCGCGTTGTCTCGCTTACCAAGCGTGTTCTCGCTGTCAGAGTGGAGCTTTCGGTAGTGTCGAAGAGTGATCTACCGACAGGACGAAGACCGTCTTGCTGTTTGGTGTCCCTTCAATAAGGTAAACACTTCGGTTAGCTGACCCCCGACTGGTGGTTAAAGTAAGAACAGAAATATGATCGTAAATGTAAAAAAAAAATGTAATTTGTCGTTCTGCTTTAGTCGTTTCGGCACACCCGAATCTTTTGAGGAATATTCTGGCAGTTTTAAAGGCGTTCGCAAGGATGATGATTGGTACAACTGTCCGCAATCTTTGTTTTCATGAAGGGATAGCTCTCAGTTCTATCGAGCGCGGTGCTTAAGAGCTGTCTCTGTGCGCTGGAGCAACTATGGTCCCACGGAAGGCGCACAATAATCACTTTTCACTAATAGTTCATATTCCTGACTCCTGGTCATCCAGTTGACGTAGAAGTGGTCGTTTCTTCGGAGAACTGATTGACCACAGACGAGGGCTGCCTTCTCGTTGTCGCAAGCGGCGAAGAAGACGTTGTTTCTGTTTACAAGGCTTCTTCTTCTTCTTCTTCTTCTTCTTCTTCTTCTTCTTCTTCTTCTTCTTCTTCTTCTTCTTCTTCTTCTTCTTCTTCTCTATGCCAGCCAGTCTATAGAGAAGGAGAAGAGCAGGAGGACTGCTGCAGGTATGTAATACATCTTGAGAATAAATAGGTCGTGGTTTAAGATTGGCGTGTGTATGCCTAATAAAGGAAATTGTGAGACAGCACTGTGATTCATGTCCCTTCCTACGTGTGTCTTCGTTTTTCCCACTGACCGCTCGAAATGTACAGTTCCAATTCACCAAAATGCCAATCCTTCTTATTTGTAAGAAACGCTGAATTCCACCGAGCCGCAGTAAGTTTACCTGCAAACGTGTAGAACTTTCGCTCTGACCTTGACATTGGAACATCAACGTAGCCGACACATTTTCCGGCAGGTAGAGCGGCGGCACATGTTTGGTCAACATGCCACAATGGGAAAGGGCAGTGGGGGGTAGGGGGGGGGGGGGCGAGCAGCCAGTGAAAGGCAAATGTCTCATCCTTCCTCAGCTGTTCGGTGGCGAATTTCCCATTGTGTCGGCAACAAGTTATTCGCGGGGTTCCCGATGCTGCGCAGCAGGCAATCTGAAGAGCTGCTTTGAAAACCGCAGAAAAGGAGCCATATCTTTGCATTGTTCGGTTGGTGAATTGAAATGCTTCACACAAGACTGCAACCTAAGCAGACGCTGTTGATTTCTGGTGTCTTACATATGATTTCGATAGGTGTAGCTGGGACAAACACCTTTCGAATATTAACCAAAGGTGAGAGGACATGCGTTGGCTCCCACGGTGAAATCAATAATGAGGCAGTGTGGGTTTATATCTGCTTCTATTCTTTAAGTTCAAGATAAGCGCACAGAAGAGTTAGCTGTACAGAAAGGCTCAGAAAGAGAGATCAAATGAAACGTACAAATTAGGTACGTAAGTATCTGTGAAAAAAAGAAACGTGTACACCTATTGGAACAAGCTGTTAAGGAACATGGCAGCAAAGTACAGCGCATTTCAAAGTGTAAAGAGGTAGCAACAGGTGACCAGAATGATTGTGCGCGAAACAGCCAAAAACAAGTTTTGTGCGGAGGATGAAATCCAAAAAGAACATAATGGTGATCTCACAAACACATAGAAAATAAATCGGAAGCGATAATACGTATAATAACACAAAAACGGCAGTGTATTACCATTTCATCTATAATATGGCTAGGATTTCGTAGCTGAGGAATAACGTGGTGTAATAATGAGCTTGTAATAAAATGCCGTAAATATATATCTAGCAAAGCACTTACAAGTAATCGATTTTCCAAAAGCGCTGGTATTCATAAGGAATTGCATCAATATAAAGAGATGTATCGAACAGTAGTGGAAGAGAAGACATGTCAAGAAAGTCTAGACAACCGCCAGTGTGTGAGAGTGCATCACAAAATGTAGCTGCTAATGACGTACGAAAAACTGCGAGCCATTCCACTGCGTGGAGGTGGATGACCAGCGCAGCTGAACACACGACACAGAGGTCACATGGCATAGGCCAGGTTGTGAAGCTGTTTACGAGCAAAAGCGCTGGGTCTTTAAACGTATGGATCTACCAGCGTTAGGCCCCTAGCACTAGGTACACTTTACTCTTCTTAGTTCACTAGTTCCGTACAGCAGAGCCAAGGCTACGAGGCCGTCGAGCGCAGAATTCTTCCGAAACGACAGGAAATTTCACTGTTCACACACGCAACTGCGAGCCGCTTTAGCCGATAGGGGGCCTCATATTCCTCCTCTTTTCAAGGCGGCCACTGCCACTGCAGCGCTCACCAGTGGCCGATGCCATAGCGCAGAAACGACACGTTTAACACACAGCCGCCCTCCTCACTGGCCGAAGACACCTGTAGCTTCCACAGTGCTGCACGGAACTACTGAAACAGAGTGTATCATTCTTCTTCTTCGCTACACAAAGCTTTGTTTGTGCCTCATCACAAAATTAGCTCTACAGATATTCGCTGCTTCCCCGAGGCGCGCGCGTGTCTTAGCAGAGAGTGGACGGCCAGCGCCATCTCGAGGAGCATGAGAAAACTAGACTTTTCTTGCCCGGACGCCACGAAACGCTGGGCGTTAGCAATATTCATGCACCGTCGTTGTAAATAAAGCAAAAGGGGATAGCCTGAATCCTAGTCTATGTACAACAGGTGTATCCAAAAGATTTCAAGAATGGTCACTGCATTGTAAGTAATTCCTGCTCGTGGTACGAGAGCTCCCTGTACATGGCATTGCTATGCGCGAACTCACTTTTTTTTTTCGTAACATGCGTACACGGCGACTTTCGCAGCGTGAGTATATTTTACGTTTTATCACAGGTATACCCTCGCGGAGCCTTTCAAGCTTCAGCAACGACGGCCCGCTTCGAATAAAAGCTGCGATTGTATATAATGAGCAGTCAGTATGAAATGGATATGAGATGTCAAAATAGCGCAGAAACACGCGCCCATGTCAAAGAATATTTGAAGGTAGCAACGCACTAAGTAGTTGCAGTCCATAGCTGGGCTTTCGTAGAGCCGTCATTCCGTGTGCGGCGGTGTAGTACACATCCGTCATTTCCCCTCCTCTGTTGAAACTCCCTCCTTCCTTGCTACGCAGCATACTATCACCCAATCACCAACACAAATTCAGTGACGGCGGTGTGTAGGAAAACGTTGAAGTTCTCAAGATTTCATGATCACGCATTGCCAGTGAAACTACGCATTTCATTGTAGCGCTGGAAACACCAGCAAGCTGCAAGGACAAGTCTACTGTTAAAGGGCAACTCCGGCGATTTCTCATTGTCCACTGATCTGAACGAAATTTTTAGTATATTTTCTCCTCGGTACTGCAATAATTTATGTCAAGCCAGGCGGTTGGAAATCATATACTTTTGCTGAAAATGAATTTTAAATGTTTTTGACGTCACTGCCTGTAACGCTGCTTACCCTAGCAGGCGGGACGTCTAAAATAAAACGGCAATACTTCAGCGCTAGAATCGCCGCTATCAAGTTCAGAAGAGCTCAATACATCGTTGGATGACATCGATACTCATTTTCTTTTTTTGCACCAGCTTCATATTTCTGATGGCGAGGAGGCTGTGACGTCATCTCATACGCTGCACGAAGCGTCTACCCATTTCGGTTTCCGTTTAAACACACCGTTCACTCGTTTATTTCAAGTTATTTGTGAGTTTCTGAGCAAACTGACTGACCCTGGCTGCTTCAGGGCTATCAGTACTATTGCAAAACAGCGATATCAGAATATGGTGGAAAATTTGCCGGAGTTGCCCTTCAAAAGGAACACTTTTGTGCAGGACATACAGTGTCCTGGTTTTGCTTGGTGGGTCTAGCTTTGCTTGATGGGTCCAGCTGCAGCCCACTGCCTCAATTCCTACAGCTACCAGCGGATACGCAGATGTGATGCAATCCATATGAAAAGTGCAAACATCAGTGTTCCGGTTAACAGTAGACTGTACTGTACTGGGCGCGAAAACAGGCTCTAAGCTACGGTCTGCAAGCTGTGCGTCCGGAATGCGAAAACTGTCATCTTTTTTTTTTCTCATCATATGGCGTATCATTCAAAAGTTTTCGTGCCGACAGTCTGTCTTGGATGCGGCTAACTACATCTCCAAAATGTTGAGGCCCCTGTATTGTGCGATGTAAGTGCACCTTAAAGATCCCCAGGTATTCATAATTTCTGGAGTGCTCCACTAAGGCGTCTCTCATAATCATAGCTGGTTTTAGGACGTAAAACCCCAGCAATCAAAATAAAATATATCTCCAGCCACTTCCAGCAACCTTGCCACGGTTACCTATAATAGTAAACGCGGGATTTGTGTATGTGCACAGTCGGCACGTTTCGGACAAGGATACCACTCAACAGCTCGAAAGTAATAAAACTAACAGTCTGTCACGCTTACGGGTGAGATTGCGCCATAGCGACTATACAGTCATTGCCCATGCTTATGGCACTGTGGCGGCGAAGGACTTGAGCAGCAGGATGAAACTCTTGGGCGCGTTCTCGTTTGAGTCGAGAGTGGGTAGCTTGTCGAGGGCGTTGCACTCTGCGGATCCAGTCTCGTATCGGCCGCAGAAGACCTTGACCAAGTTGTGCAGGATGTGTTCGGCCGTCTCGCGGACGTACTGGATCGCCTTGGGGTCGTTGCAGTTCTCCTTCAGGCTGGCCTGCTTGCAGTTGAACATCTTGCTGTACTCACTGGATAGATACAAGTGAAGAGAGAAAAAATTCGCCACTTCAAGTGCGTAGTTTCTAGATGGTTTTCTTTTTCACTCATATAGTTAGTTATGTACAAGAATGCTGATAATTATAAACTTTTCTCTATTAGACCCGTCTCTGGCCGCTTTATGCTATCGGTCCAATGCTGGCGCTGTACTAGGACGCGCACGCCTCGAAGAGACAGAAAATATTTGTAAATGTAACGCTGATAACACTTTCACTGACTGACTAACTAACTGACTGATTGACTGACCATTATTATTAGCCTTGATTGATTGACTGATTGATTGATTGATTGATTGATTGATTGATTGATTGATTGATTGATTGATTGATTGATTGATTGATTGATTGATTGATGACATGGGAGAACGAGAAGTAAGGTACTGTGCCTGATATGCACTGGCGTTTTAACAGGTGATATGGTCGCATTTGCAGTTTTTATACTTCTTAGGCAATTTTTCAAAGAACTGGCAGATAACAATCACCTATCAACACACGCGGCTGCTACTTTAGTACTCGTTATGTGAATTATCTTTGTACCATTTAAAGCGTGCGAGAAATGTGATGAGCGTTCGAAGGAAAATCGTACTTTCGATATATCTATTGATGACGACTCTGCACAAAATTATCCGCGGTCGTTACATAGTAATACGACGCTAACAAACCAGACATGGGCTCTGAATGGCTAGATTTTGTTACTTTGAAATATAGCTGTTCATTTTTCTCAATGAAAGTCAAAAAGGTAGATACGTACGGAGTCAGGAAAGGTCAGGATAGCGATAGCCTGAGAACCAAATTAGGGCTCTCGCCAAAGGCTGTTTGTAATGTACTCGAAGCACGAATGACTGTCGTAAGTGCCATAACGTAGACGTGGAGATCAGGAGTGGCATCTTTATCCGCCGTTAAGTAGTTACAGTTGTGGCTATCTCGCGTCTTACGTACCAGCACGCGTAGCGTATCTTCTGCTTGGGCGGCGCCTTGAGGGCTATTCGGTACAGGTCCTCCCGAAAGTTCTGCACGCACTTGTGTATCCTATCGCCGGCCTTGTTCAAGCAGGGGGCGCTCTTCAGGTAGCCTGCACGCATTAGTGACAATGAGCGAACGAACCACGTGACGTGAATCGAGAAAGGGCATTTGTGCCGGTACGTCCCATTAACGCGCATTTACTCGACAAGTCGAATCACTGTCTGAGTCCGCGTATCGCGTATTACGTGACCCTACGGCAACCGTTCCAGCGGCGCTCCCTTCGTCTGGAGGGCAGATCCGCGAAACGCAGGAACCGCGGAAGTGCTGTGGCGCGTGCATTCCGTAGCGTAAATATGCATGTATTTCCATGCTTCCTGGCAATTTTGTTTCCCGCCTCGCAATAGACCTTATCATGCAGTGGTCCCGTTAACTTCTACCAAAGAAACAAAAGTAAAAAGAAAAAGCTGCATGGAATTAGCGCGTCGATATGTGAGCACCAGAGTTACAGTCGTCTGTTTTCTTCCAACCAATGGTAGTATAAGCATAATAAAACGTAATTTTGCATACACACAGAGAACTAATTTTGTTGAATAAGACTCACCTTCGGTGGTTGGCTTTCTTTCGTTTGTTCTTTGTTTCTTTCTCTTTTTTTTTTTTTTTTTGCCACGTTCATGCATAAGCGCCGGATGTCTTGAGCTCTGTGTGGTGGTCTCTCTTTTCGTATCTGTTTCGTACATCGGTGTCCTATCGACATCGATGTAAGCTATCTACATTCCTAAAATCGTTGCAGTTAAAATCTTCTTGAGAATTATCCGCACGCAAGAAAAATCAGTTTTCACTGTGCGCTAACAATTGTTTTATTCCACTAATTGCCTTACACAAATCTATTCACCGTGTCCATACCTCTCTCCTTCTCCGCCGTCTTCTGAGCGCAGTATGTATCAAGTGAACAGAAATGAACAGCGAGCAGTGGAAAAGAACGTCGTACGCGGTGGCGCCCGTTTGCGTGCTAGAGCACTCGGCACCGAGAGGTGCCGAGGCGGTGCCGTTTAGTGTTGCGTCGTATACGTTACGCTTGTGGTCCGGGTGCGTAGCGTCGCACTTCCGCTCCGTCTCCTCCTGCAGCGTGATCAACGCCGTGACGGCCGAGCCGCGAAAGAAGCCAAGAAGGCAGCGTTCCGAGTACTCGTTGGCGCAGTCGATGCCTTTCAGCTGGCGCCTGCGAAAAGATTTGAATCGGTGAACACTCGGTAGATTATTATTATTATTATTATTATTATTATTATTATTATTATTATTATTATTATTATTATTATTATTATTATTATTATTATTATTATTATTATTATTATTTATTTATTTATTTATTTATTTATTTAGAAGTACCTTACAGGCCCCATGGGGAGCATTGAGTAAGGGGAGCAACGCAGAAAACAAAAGTAACCTATACATGATTGCAAAAAGAGCACACAATAAGATGCTGGCAAACCGGTGTAATAAATGGAAACAAATGGTAAAACAGCACAATGCATACTCTTAAAAAAGGAAAGAAATGCAATATCATGGCAGCACACAACTTGGCACATTCCACATAAGAGGGGGGGGGGGGGGGATTGCATTACACGTTACAACGGAATGTATAATTTGATGAATGTGAATATTTGTTACGATGAGAAGTGTAGGACCAGGAGTTCCCTAAATTTATCTTTATTTGTTTGCGCGACAATGTTGTTAGGAAGCGAATTCCAGAATCGAATAGCTCGTGGCAAAGCCGAGGCGTTAAATGCGTCAGTGTTCCCATAGATGCGATTATAACTGAAGTCGTTGTGAAGACGTCGTGATGTACAGGGCGCGTACCAATGGCAAGTGTGCTGGCTTCATTTGATAAACATATCTATGGAACAGGGACAAGAGTGCTATGTCACGTCGACCACTTAGAGTTTCAAGGGAAAGGTTGAGTTTTATTCGCGTTATACTTGTCTGGTAGTTATAATCGCGGGAAATAAATCGACTAGCTCTATTTTGGATAGCCTCTAACATGCGGATTAAGTATTCATGATAGGGAGACCATATGGGCGACGCGAATTCAAGTTGTGGACGTACAAATGTCAAGAACGCTAGTTTACGAATGTCGGATGGGCAGTTCCGTAAGTTGCGGCGGATATACCCAAGAGATTTGGAAGCGTTAGCGCATATGGTTGTGATATGAGAGGTCCATGAGAGGTTTGATGTAAGATTAACGCCTAGATATTTGTATGCTGATGCCTGAGACACTAGGATTGTATTTATGTAATACGAAAAGCTATGATTTGAAGTTTTACGCGAGAATGTCATTATTTTACATTTAGATGAATTCAGCTTCATTTGCCAGGCTTCGCACCAATTACTAACTATCTGCAGGTCATGTTGTAAAATGAGGTGATCATCAGGGCTCTTAATTGGTCGGTATAATATACAGTCGTCGGCAAATACGCGCATGCAAGATGAAATGTTATTAGGCAGATCATTGATATAAATAAGGAAAAGCAAGGGTCCTAGAACACTACCCTGTGGTACACCGGCGGTGACATATGTAAGGGATGACGTGTAATTATTAACGATTGTGAATTGCTGACGGTTTGTTAGAAAGTTTCTGATCCAAGAGAGTGTTGAGCTGTCTAATTTTAGAACCGATAATTTTGAAATTAAGCGGCAGTGAGCTACGCGGTCGAAAGCTTTGGAGAAGTCCAGAAAAATGCAATCTGTTTGAAGGCTATGATCCATGTTAAAATGAATGTCTGTAGTAAATTCGAGTAACTGGGTTTCACATGAGAAGCCTTTCCTAAACCCGTGCTGGTTAGAAAAGAAAAAATTATTAGACTCCAGATGGCGATATACATGGGAAGCAATGATATGTTCAAGCATTTTGCAACAAATGCTTGTCAATGAAATTGGACGGTAATTTTCTGGGGAATTTTTATTGCCACTTTTGTGTACTGGTACAACTTTTGCAGTTTTCCAGTCTGAGGGAAGCTGACCTGATGATAATGACTGGCGATAAATATGATACAAGAATTTACTAGATAATGTTACTGTATTGATTGATTGATTGATTGATTGATTGATTGATTGATTGATTGATTGATTGATTGATTGATTGATTGATTGATTGATTTCGAAGCACTTCAGAGGCCCGAACTGTCAGCGTCTACAGTCTCGTGTGCCCGTGCTATCAGAAAACAGCAGTTGAAAACAATGCCAAAACACGGTATACGTGGTGAAACCGGTTCAAATGGATGCAGATTAAGAGCGGCTAAAATACATCATACCAATGTAGTAAAACAAAAGATACGCATTAAAGGCAAATAATCGCATAATGAGATTCAAATGAGGGAAAATAATTCAGAAACGTCGACGATAAACGTAACAGATACGACGGGAAAACCGAGGCGAACCGCTGCTCCGCAGTTAGTACAGCCAGGGTCCCTCAATATTTTAGAAGTATTGAGAGACCCTAGTAAAGTGTTCACTGGCATGGAACTGGCTTAGATTTGTTTTATTTGGTACAATATTGTGAATATATAGCGGACAGCACACACAGAGCTCTCTCTCGTGTGCGATGTTTTAAGAATCGTTGACCATTCATTCTGAACACGCAAGGACACAAAGGGAAGAAGGTGATGATGATGATCGTAGTATCGTTAAGTAAAGGACGCTAATTTCTGCAGCCCATGTAGGGAGCACGGCTAAGTGTCCGTTGGGGTACGGGAAAGGGAGTGAAAGAGATAGAGAGGAGAGAAAGGCCGTAGTGGAGGGCTCCGGAAATTTAGACCACCTGGGGTTCTTTAACGTGCACTGACAACGCACAGTACACGGGCCTCTGGCATTTTCGCCTCCATCGAAACTGCGACCGCCGCGGCCGGGATAGATCCTGCGTTTTTAAAGACGATGGTCTTTCTTGGGATACATGAACGCAGAAATTTTGGTCTGTTTTTCTGTTTGTCAGTTTGTCACACGATTCAGCCACCCGGCCAAAGTTTAAGCACTTGCCTAACGCCCAGCCATCTTGAAATTGTAGCTGCGTTCATACTTGTGAACATTGTCGATCAAAAAGCAAATATTACGCATATCTGCGCACCATCAATACGTAAGTATTAGGTGTTGTGTTCTTTTACTAGAAAATGCATAGATACGTAATTCTAAAGACCCTAGTGTTTAAAGACACCAGTGTTTCCTAGGATGCGCTAAATATGCGACGCTATGCATGAAAAAGGCCTCTGCCGACGATTTGGTGCTGCCACCTGGCAGTTGCCCAGGGATTCTGCACAAGCTCATGTTTCCCGACAGCGCAGCCAGATGGCGTCCATATCTCACGCAGCGTAGTACGGCCGGCAGAAGACTATCGTCTTTCGACGACATTTGCAGCGAAGCACGCAGATTCACGGCCATTTTTTTTTTGGGGGGGGGGGGGGGGGGTGGCAGCCCAGCGCCATAACCACTTCACCACCGCGGCGTACGAAGTGAACTGGCACTGCGGTAACATCTCAGTACCGCATATGTCGATAATTGGGCGTCTGCCGCAGTATTCTGTAGTAGATCTGGTGCTCGGCTGCTAGCCACCCACAAGCCCCCCAGAAAAAAAAAAGTAATAAAACGCGAATAGGATCCCGTCCGCGGCGGTCGCAGTTTCCATGGGGGTGAGCATGCCAGAAGCATGTCTACTGTGGGTTGTGAGTGCACGTTAAAGAGCCCTAGATGGTCGAAATTTCCGGAGCCCTCCACTACGACTTTTTCTCTTCTGTCTATCTCTTTCAGTCCCTTTAACCTACCACCAAGGACGCTTAGCCACGCTCCCGTCATGGGCTGCAGAAATTAGAGTCCTTTTTTTAACCGAACCACAATCACAATCAACCAGACAATAGCGTCGTTTCCTTAACCGAAGGACAGTTATTATTAACTACATAACGAAAGAAGTTGTCGTTCGCTTCAAAAGGCAAATATTTATTTTATTTGTCTTAAGATATGCTCCAAAGGCCACCGCGACAAGGGTGTTGCAATAGGGTTGCAATCGGGTGGTGGGAGTGGGAGGGAGGGACAGGCATTTGCTGCAGGTTAGATATATATACAAGTCATTTTGCGAAAGAAAGCACAAGAGGATGCGGGGTGAAACACAGCGTACAAAATTTGTTTTCAAGAGAGAACGAAACCCAAACAGCAGAAATCGCCGTAAAGAACACTGCGAAAACGAAGAGAAACGATAGTTAGAATACCAAGATTAGGGATATTTAGCAGTGCCGGCTTACCGTACGGTAATGACGGTAATGCCGTACCGTCATGGTCGGCATGTGGCTATTTCAGTCGGAAAGACCTGCACTAGTTGCTCGGTGAGTACGGTACCGTCGCAAGATGACAAAACTTCCTGATAAAGTTCACACAAGCTCAATTTTCTACGTGCCGACCACGACGGTACGGCATTACCGTGCTTACCGTACGGTAAGCCGCCGCTGCTAAAACTCCCTAATATATGGCCACATGTGCGTGAACAATGTCTTGAACTTCGCTAGGGTTGCATTCTGTGGCAATGTCTGGTGGTAGTGCGTTCCATTCGGTTGTTGTGCGGAGCAACAATGAATGTGCACAATGGGAAGACTGGCAATGTACGCCTCTTACCTTATATGGATGATCACGACGCGGGAAGATACAACCACTGGTGACTGAAAGAATTCATCATGAAGCGAACTACGATGGTAAAGCTTATGGAAGAGTGACAACCGGTAAATCTTACGGCGAAGTACTAAGTTGCGTAATTCAGCTTTCTCCTCTAACGAGGTGACGCTAGTGCAACGTGAACAATCAGAAAAGATTAATAGCGCAGCACGGTTCTGCAAGGCTGCTATGTCATGGATAATATATATTCGGTGTGCAAGATCGCAGGTGCGTATTTTAATTTTAGGCGGTGTAGACTGGTATAAACCACTTATTGAACATGCACGGATGCTTCCTTTAAGTGACTTCTGCGGAGTCCCGACAGTATACAATTTACAGACGGCTAGTGCTGAGAATATTATTCGTAGAACGAGCGTCGATCAGTGGCGGGCCCTGTAATTTCTCCAGGAGGTGATTTAAATTTTGAAAATACTGGAAGGGGTAGTAGACCGCCCGCATCAAGCTTCATCGCCAATATTAGAACTTCATCAGCTGGCGTACTCACTTGCAGCTTTCTGCCAGGTGAGTCTCGTTCTCGGGAAGCCGTGGTCCGTGGCCGAACGAAATGAACTCCGTTCCGCAGGCATCTATGGCGTCGTCCCCGCAGTTGGGCTCGTCCCGCACGTACTTGGCACCTGCGCAGAATGAAACATCGACAACGCCATCAGGTAGAGAGCTGGATGCAGAACCGAGCTTTAAAGAGAATGTTCAGCTTGGTGACAACTCCAACGGCCCATAACAGCAGTTATCATGAAGCACGAGCGAGCGCTATAGCTATGGTACATTGGCGTGAGGAAGAAGCTGATCAATGCTTTTCCAGCCTATGCCATACGACGGGATACGGATTACTATTGCACGCTGGCCCTCCCCGATTGGTCAATCCTGCCTGTGGAGACAGAAATGGCCAATCAGGGATGCGGGATTGGTCACTCCTGCCCGTCAAGGCAGAATTGGATTTCACGTGGGGAGGGCCACGTGAAATGGTACTCTGCATCCCGTCCTACGATACAGGCCCAAAGGAATCCTTCTTCAGTTTTATCGAGGTGATCGTGCAACCTACATAGTTAAACTTTTTCTGCAGCTACTATGTGCACCGGTTCTCGGCTAATTCAGCGTCAAACTCCTCTGGTTGCTTCCAAATCTATACCTGAGGGTAGTCATGGCATAGGTTTCAAATACGAGCGCTGAAGTTGTTTGTTTGTTTGTTTGTTTGTTTGTTTGTTTGTTTGTTTGTTTGTTTGTTTGCGTGCAGTTTAAAAGGATGCAAGGGGCTTGAAATTTAAGCGAGAACTTCACCACGTGATGGAAGGTTCGAACATTTAGAACTGATGACAAGAACAGCATGTGTGAAGCTCGTCTATCCTGGCATAACAAAAGCAATGAACAGTTGATAGGTTATTATTTGAAACCTGCGTTTTCACAAAATACCCCGCGAAGGTGGTCTGGTGGCTATGGCACTCGGCTGCTGGTCCAAAGGTCGCGGGATCGAATCCCGGCCACGGCGGCTGCAATTTACCTGGAGACGTCTTGTTGAGGCCCGTGTGCTGTGCGATGTCAGTGCACGTTAAAGAACCCCAGGTGGTCGAAATTTCCGGAGCCCTCCACTATGGCGTCTCAGACGCCATAGTGGAGGGCTCCGGAAATGCGCAGTGCAGTGGCGCAGTGCAGTGGCTCCGCATGCGCAGTGGCGACAAATGGAACGGGCAGACCACACAAGCCTAAAAAATGCTGCGTCGCCGTACGATTCGGTCACCACGAGCACTGTTGCTTAGTCACTACAGTGCTGTACCCGCGTGCGCGATAACTTACTGCCAATATTAGAACCATCGTGCAGTCACACCGAGTCAAGCAGCATGCTACAAAACAGCGAATACAGTGCGTCCTCAACGGTTTATAAAGTAAGCCCCACAAAGGCATAAAGAAAATTAGCAGCGACACATTCACTACCACAGAAAAATCTTAAGCAGTAATTTATTTTAGGCCTAAAATCATCAAGATAATGAAATGGGGGGTAGGGGGGACTCCGAGCGCACACAGATAAACGTGATACGGGCAAGCAGCTAACAAACTTACCTTTGAGAGTGGAGAGTGCCATGACGCCACCGCCGTGCAGGACGCGCGTAGTCGTACAACCATACAACACCGCTATGCTCGCGATGGGAGTTCACGCCGCCGGTACGACTGCGAGGCTGCGGCACGCAGCGAAAACTGGGAATGAGCCGCAACTGCACTCAGCTCAAACGACAGTGCCACCAGGTACCGACACTACACAGTGACAAGCCCACGCACAACTACAGCCACGTGCCCACGCATTGGATTGTATTGGATTGGCTCTGCCTACGAATGGCACGAGAGGCGGCAGCCTATCTGCCACCTGGTGTTGCTGAAAAATCCCCTTGACGGTGGCCTCCGAGATAAAGCGGCGCATTGCCAGGTAATCTCGGAGGCTATGCGTAGCAGCTTTGGAGCAGTTCTGCTCATTTGTAGCATGGATGTAGCAGCTTTCACGAAATGTAGCAGGTTGGAGCAATGGTGCTCATTTGTAGCATAGATGTGGCAGCTTTAATGAAATGTAGCAGCTTGGAGCAATTGTAGCAGCTTTCCCATCACTGCCGTCTCTCATAATCAAATCGAGGTTTTGTGACGTAAAACCCCCGCAATCGATCAACTTCAGACAGTAGCGCTTCTACGCGCGATTTCGCATCTACGTGATTTCGCAACTACGCGCTGCATGGCGAGATCTGGCCAGCAGTACTCATTATAGCATCGGTAGCGCCCATCACAACAAGAAAATTAAGCATCGCGTTATGCACCACAGGGAGCGAGGCCAGTGGAAGGCCATTCGGCTATTTTACGCGGATTTGGACATTCTCAATTTCAGCGAAATTGATAGTGGAGATCTGAAGTGAAGGCGCGAAAACGACGACGGACGGAGAGAGAACACACATACGAAGAGAGAATTCGTACTCTTCACTGTTAATTTCATCCTGATTATTCGATTCTGATTGGTATTCCGTAGTACCTCAGGCTTAACTGTTTCAACTTCTGACGTCTTGGCCAATCCCCCAGGGTGGGTATGTGCCAGCATTGAGGGAAACAACAACAACAACAACAGAACCCACACACACACATGGCGCCACTTCCAACAATGTGTGGCCTGTTCTCTCTTCGTGCGTCGTCGTTTTCGCGCCTTCACTTCAGATCATGCTTAACCAACGCGCCCAACTATCCATCCTGACGACACGATAGTGGATGGCTCAGAAATAACTACTTTAACGGGATCTAATAACGCACATTCCGCGCGCTCCTACAGCATTCACAACCGTCGAGGTACGACCACCGCGGCAAGGACCGACGTATTCCCGGTCAACAGCCCGAGCGGCCGCAACCACTGCGTCAGCAGAGCTCACGTTACGGCGCTAAACGCAACAACGGGCACTGCGACCTTGACATAAACATGTTTCATAACAATAAGTGACATCATAATTAACGCAAAGGGAAATAGGGTGCTTGGAAACCGGTAATTTGCATAACGAAATTTAGCGTTTCTCTTCAGTGCGTCCTGTAATATCCGGGTATCTCACCAGCGGAGAAAAAAGAGCACACTGTTTTTTTTTTTGCTACTCTTTCTTTTTTCTAAGGATTATCGCGCTTCACAAACTATCACGGTCGGCTCCACAGCAGTGAACACACATTCCCGCATACCGGCAAAGTCGCACGTGCACACGGATACACGCCAAGCCAAGTAACCAAACAGAACCACGCACTCAGCTGCCGCTCGGAAAGCGAGAGGACGTCTCGCTCAGTTGAGCGCACTAAGTGACCGATCCCTTTCATTTCGGAGGGGGGGCACGACCCCCATATTTTCAACGTCTTCGCCTCGCGAAAGAGAGCCACGGTGGGAGAAATTGATCTTTCGTTTTGCTGTGCCTTGCATCTAGAGCATGACGTGTGTCGACCGTTGTTATTTGTCTTGGCTCGTTGCTTCCTGCGACAGACGTTAACTGGCAGATGACGACATCGCGTGTTTGACCCTCCGCATCCGTCCGTAGATGCCACGTCCGGCCTCCACGCGGTAAACAGGTGGCACAGTTTGATTTTCGATGTTTTACGTCGCAAAACCACGATGTGATTATGGGAGGCGCCGTATAGTGTAGGGCTCCGGAAATTTCGACCACCTACGGTTCTTTAACGTGCACTGACATCGCACAGTACACGTGCTTCAACATTTCGCCTCCGCCGAAATGCAGGCGCCGCGGCCGGGATTCGATCCCGCGACCTTCAGATCAGCAGCCGAGCGCCATAGCCACTAAACCACCTCCGCAGGGCCGTGACACAGTTCGGATGTGTTGCAGTGCAACTGCTGCGAAGGTTGTGTTTTCAGCGAGTCGAAAAATCCTGGCGTCGTTGACGTGGCGGACGCTAACACGAATGCTGCAAATAAAGATGTGACAGGTGGTGTACGCCGCAGATATTTCCCACAGTGTCCAGTTCAGAGTACAGCACGGCGTTTACGTGCGTTTCCTGGTTAATTCATCATCATCCTGTCTACGCCCACTGGAGGGCAAAGGCCTCTCCCATAGATCTCCAATTATCCCGGTCCTGTTCTGTGTCCACTTTATCCCCGCAAACTTCTTGATATCATCTGCCCCCCTAACGTTCTGCCGCCCCCTGCCTGCCACGCTGAATCTGTAGTATACTGGTGCACCACCGAGGCATGCTGAGAACGTCACTTGATGACACCCGTACAGTTTGCGCTGCTGTAATCACTCAAATTATCTCCTATGCTGGCCGCTGACAAGATAATAACGCCAAAATAGTAACCAAGATAGAACAGTAACCGCACCTTGAACATTTCCATTTCTCTGGAACTTAACAATTAAGCTCAGAAGCAAGCCGTTTAAGTGCGACATATCGAGCCCACCAAGCCCCAAAACGTGAAGGAAGGAGTACATTCTTATTGCTGTAGTGTGGTTGACAATGTCCTTTCATAAATAATCTCTGAACTTGCGCAAACTTGAACTTGCGAGCCACCTGACTTGGCCTCTAGCACCAAACTTCCGGACGCTGTTCGTCATCTGTGACTACGCATGATGGGCGAGACAAAATTGACATCGAATTTGTGCACCACCCTGATAATACTGATGCGTTTGAAATCGTCTTCGTTAATATAAGCATAGATCTGGCATATCGTGCACCACCATTTTCGTGTTCATTGTGAAAACTACTATAGAGAAGGTACTTATGTCGAGACTCGTGGGGTGAAGCAGAGCTGCACAACGTTTGCTACCGGGTATCGACAGTCAGACTGTTCTGGGACAATTACCGCCACCCACTCATGATATGGGGGTGAAATTTCACTTATGTTCCTTGAAAGCTTTCCTTTGTGTCACGGTGTTCTGACTTGGACGGCCCTTAGCTTTCAGCTATGTCTAGCATACCGGTTCCTGCGGATGATTCCCTTGGCTTCAAGTGAGGCTCACGCGTGAGATTCTCGCGCGGGTTATATAATGCGACATGAAACTCTATACGTCATGATTCGATGGCGTGGGACCTGGAGAAAAGAAGAAAACGAAGACGACGGGATTCATAAGTTCGTGCGTCGTAGGTTCTTATACACCTTTTCGAAGAATGCTCGCTCGACGCCACCATAACTGCCGCTGGGCTGTGCTAAATATCCGTGATCCCGCTCCTTGCACCACCCACCCCTCTAAAAAACGCTGTGACGAGGCTACCGAGGCTGTGACGTAGCGCTTTGGATGATTTGGCAGGACTTCATTATCAAAGAGCGCATATATGTACACATAAATATAGCCATTATACCGTCGTTCCATAATCGAATGCGGCGGTGCTCCGAGTTTCCCGTGAAAAGGTCTGTTGTCGCCGGGGGGCTTCAGACCGTGCGCAACGCCGCGGTGGTGTAGCGGTTAAGGTACTCGGCTGCCACCCAAAAAACGCCGGTTAGATATCGGCTGCCGCGGCCGCATTTTCGATGGCGGCGAAAGTGCTAGATGCCCGTTTAGTTCGCGAGGTCGGTGGGCCTTAGAGAACCCCGGCTGGTCAAAAATTCCCGGAGGCCTCCACTATACGGCGTCGCTCTCATTCCTACACTTTCATTACCTTTCCCCATCCCCCAGGGACGCTGAGCCGTGCTCCCGACAAGGGCAGTGGAAAATAGCGCGCTCTCCACGACCGGAACACCTATCAACTCACGCCACTTAAGCTTGTGACCATGCCACAGCATCGTCTACCTCGGCCCATCGACCTGACAAGGAGCGTTCTCGCGTACTCGTCCTCTGAACGCTGCAGCAATCAAGTGAACGCCGCGATGCACGATGCTGCGCTCATCGCACTGAGTGATCTCCTTCTCTAGAACCAGACATCTGCTACCCGTTTCGACTATTGGATAGATTCTCCACAGCTCTATGGCAAACATCTGGAACTGTAGTTAAAGGGGAACTCCGCCGGCTTTTTTTCACCATGTTCTGATATCCATGTTTTCCAATGGTACTGGTAGTCTGTGGCAGCCAGGGCGGTTCAGCTTGCTCAGCAGCTTACCAATAATTTTGAATAACCGAGTGAATCATGTGTTAAAACCGAAACGGGTAGACTCTTCGAGCAGCGTATACGATGACGTTACAGCCTCTCCACCATCAGAAATATGACAGTGACGAGGTTATACGACGATGTATTGAGTTATGCCAGCTTTTCTGAATATTAAAGGGGCGATTTTAGCGCTGAAGTTTCGTCGTTTTGCCTTTCATGGCCCGCCTGCTCGGGTACGCAGCGCTGAAGGCAATGACGTCAAAAACACAGGGTGTCCCGCCTGGGAATCCGCTAAAAAAATTTTAAATTTCGTTTTCAGGAAAGCTAAATGACTTTCGACCTGACTTGGCATGTGTTATTGTAGTAACGGGGAGAAAATATATATGGAAAATTTCGTTGTGATCAGCGGACACTGAAAGATCGCCGGAGTTGCCTTTTAAGTGCTCCCGCTCTGAACAAACATATAATCACCTTGGTAACTTATCGCGCACGGTGTCGCCCTGCTTAAGCCCGTATTCGTAAACCAACCTTATCCATATCGCTTCTTTTCTCTATCTTCTCTGTACCCTTATAATGCTTCGTGAACAGATTAGTCCACCATCTACAAACAGGCCTTATGATAGTCTTTCGCACCGATTCCCATTTCTGTCCCGTTAACGCACCTTAATGTCGCAGGGGCGATAAGGGAAAAAAGGCGATAAGGATAAGGTACGTTTACGAAAACGGGCCTATAAGTAGGAGGACGCGGGTTCTACTGTCAGCCGCGGCGACCGCACTTAGATAGGGGCGAAATGCTAAGAGTACCCGTGTATGGATTCAGCTACACGTCAGTGAACGTCACTAAACAACAGGTGGTCGATATTAATCACGAGTACACCGCTAATGTGTGCGCCATAATTGCATCGTGATTGATTTGTGGAGTTTAACGTCCCAAAACCATCTCTGGTTATGAGAGACGCCGTAGTGGAGGTCTCCGGATATTTCGACCACCTGGGGTTCTTTAACGTGCACTGACATCGCACAGCACACGGGCCTCAACATTTCGCCTCCATCGAAATGGAGCCGCCGCGGCCGGGATTCAATCCCGCGACCCTCGGATCAGCAGCCGAGACCACCGTGGCGGGGCTAATTGCATCATGTTTCTGGTAGGTAAAACGCCAGCAAATTATTACTTGGACTAACGTAAAAGATCTTTTTGCTTGTTACCACCTCCATGCAACCGTGTGTCACTGCGATTTTCATGTGCGCGCCGTGCAGTCCTCATCCGCGTAAGCAGCTTAGTAGCGCCCATTGAGCTTCAGGCCATTCGTACGATAGCGTGGGCCTACGCATGGACCCGTTTCCAACAGCCATATACGTTGAATGGTGTCCCCTATTTAGAGCAACGCTCGCGCGCAGGACTTGTCACGCCAAGCCGCTGTCGCGTATATTTGCGGCACGAACGTTGAGGTTGACACTTGCGACTTCCTTTGACGTGTATGCTCCATCATTGTCCAGCAGTCATTATTGCCGCAGCCACTGGCATCTAAAGCGTCAGCAAAAAGAAACGCGCGAGTTCGAGTGTTCCCTTTAACGGTGGACCGCGCTGTACATCGCGGGTGCTGAAAGGTGCCCTTCAGACCAATACAGACAAGCAAGCGGAGGTAACTCATAGGGAGATCCTACTAGAGTTACTGTATATTTATGCTAGCATAAATATATACTACCTATGGTAGCATATAGAGTAACTCTAGATCCTACACTGTCACAGAGCCCTCAAGCTCTTGCTTATCTAAGTGAAAGATCTTCCATACTCTTGTGAGAGTAGCGCAACCCATTATTTTTCGTAATTCGGATAGTTTCTTTCGCAAAAGCCGTGAGGTTATTTTGACCGGTGTTCGATAACCAACGTGCACGTTCTAAGTACCACCTATAGCTGTTTTCTATGCCGTGACGTTGCACTAACTAGTAGGTGATAACAAATAACGGCACCTTTTTTGTTCCGCCTTATTCAAAAGCCAGAAGTAGCCGGCATTGCATGTGTTCACGAAGCAGTTTCCGCAAGCTTGTCGATAGGAGCAACCTTGATTGATGTGCAACACGCAAGGACTTGGTGGCTAATGTTCATGCATTATGCGCCTTAGCCTAGCCGCGGACTCATGGGTTTTTTTTTTTTTATGAAGTCCATCTAAGCGTCCTTGCGATATGACGCAGCCGCGTTTAATGCACCCCACAAGCGTACGATATGATCTGTAATACGAAGTCGGAGCATTTGCACACTCTCATTGACGTATGTATCTCTTAAGAACTTCCGATTGCGTGCTCCCTCTGACGAGTTCTCCAAACACGTCTTCAAGGCTTCCGTTAGATGCGTTGGAAATAGATGAGGTCCCGCCAATAACGTTGTAAAGAAGTGCGTGGCTGATAGTGCGATTCAACATCTGCCTTTCATCTAAGTGTTAACCCACTAATACCATTAAGCCACGATTGCAAGCATGCTTCTCTGCTGTCAGGTCGCTCTTGGAGGCGACTACGCATGCGCCTTACGTACGGTTCTCTCGCGTTGTCACCCTCCGCAGTAGCTAAAGCGGCTAGGGTGTTGTCTTACGAAGCTGCAGGTTGCGGGATCGAATCCCGGCCACGGCTCCCGCATTTCCACGAGGGTGAAATGCGCAAAAGATATCTGCGTACTTGGATTTACATGCAAGTTTATAAAACCTCAGGTGGTGAGAATTGTTCTGCCCTCCCCTAGGAGCCGTGCCTCTACCACAATAATTTGTCACGTAAATCTCCATCAATTATTATGTCACACATTCTCCCCTTACAACAACTAGGATTTCATTGGTGCTTGTTACACCTAACCCCGGCGACTCTGTATTCAGGCTAGGTCTCTTTCTTTTCCTTAGTGTAAGACGACGACGCCTTTGGGATCGGCTCGTAATTTTCGCCACAGGTTAACTGATATGCTTCCGAAGTTATGCTTCTGCCTACGATGCTATCGCGTTAAAGAGATCATCGCGTGGTTGGCGTCACTCACCGTTGCTCAAGAGCGGGCCCAGAGCCGCGCAACCAAGCATGGTCAGCAGGTATCGCATCTTCGCCGTCTTCTCGCTAACTATACGTAGAAATCCTTGGCCGGCCGCGTCGTTGGCACTTGTCGCGTTCGCGCTGGTGTGTATGTGCCCACTGTAAACAACGACGCACTGCCAGCTATGGCCAAGTCCGTACCACGCTTCCCGTCGCCGACGTCGTCGTGGTTGGGCGCTTTTTCAACGGCCAGCGACGCCGGCGATAGTTTCCTTGATTGGAGGGAGCGTTACCTTGACTCCGTTACGGCGCAACGCTACGCAAAGCGGTTGAGACGAAGTGGCGGCGGTAGCTCCTCGAGCCGCCTGGGCCCTTTCTTGTCTTACGATCTCTCTCGTGCCGACGACGACTCGGCAAGGACGAGACCTACATGGGGAGTGCGAGCGACGACGTTTTATCTGCGTTTATGTCGGCATGTCGGAGCGATGAAATTCCGCACACATGAAGTTAGGAGCGCATTTTTGTGAAAGCAAACCTCCGCCAGGAAATGACCTTCCCGTGGGAAATGAAGGGCTTTCTCTTCCCACGCTGCCGGCTGCTTCTATCTCGCCGTTTTGTTTTCTCTTTCTCTGTCTCCTTGGCGGTAGCCCGCTATTGGCTTGAAAAAAATTCGTCAGTATTTGTAATAGTGTAGTTATCGGCAACTAGCGGAAGTGTCAGTAGCGGAAATAGTAGTATAGTTAGTACTAGCAGGGAGCAGTCGCAGCAGTACTAGCAGTTGCGGTCTCAGTAGCTGCAGCAGCAGTAGTAGGGATGGTAGGAGTTGTGGCGGTCGTGGTAGTAGTAGTAGTAGTAGTAGTAGTAGTAGTAGTAGTAGTAGTAGTAGTAGTAGTAGTAGTAGTAGTAGTAGTAGTAGTAGTAGTAGTAGCAGCAGCAGCAGCAGAGGCAGCAGCTGTTGTTGATGTCCTCGTCGTCGTCGTCGTCGTCGTCGTCGTCGTCGTCGTTGTTGTTGTTGTTGTTGTTGTTGTTGTTGTTGTTGTTGTTGTTGTTGTTGTTGTTGTTGTTGTTGTTGTTGTTGTTGTTGTTGTTGTTGTTGTTGGAACGTTTACATTAACGTCATTGGTAGGCGCCCTTCCACGCAGGACACGCAGAAAGTGGTAGTGGTAGTTAACAATGCTTCGCGATAAATGTCTGTTTATGCGATGAAAGGCAAAGCGTGCGCGCCGCGTGCGTGACCCTACGCCGTATTGAGATAATGAGGACGCCTTGACCGCATCGCAGCAGCGAGAAAGCCATTAAGCGAGGAGCGTAAGAAGGGAGTCCGTCATCACGTAACGCGGCGTAAGCGATTAAAGTCAAGGCGAGAGACGCGACGTCTGCAGCTCCACTCCTTTACTGACCCTAACTACACCCCACCAAACCAGCTATTCACCGTGTGGCCGTATACAGCTCAAGACAGCACGTGGTGGAGGGATCTCGAAAGTATGCGGCAACTCGCGAAGCACGAACACTATCAATTACTTCGAAATGCGTCAGCGGGAAACCAAACAGGCCATTACGTAACGGCTATCTGAGGCTATACGAAGCGTGGCGTGGCACGCTGTCCACTGACCAGGAGTAATAGTTAAAACAAATCCGGTGTTATCCGGGTCGTCGTCAATTTGTTCAAGGATTGCTGAAACGAATGTATAAAAACAGCGTTTTAACGGTTCACTGGTAATAGCTAATGACACTCTTGAGAGGCTACAGTACAGATACTGAAGTTTTAAAAAGAATAAGGTTGGTAATAGATACTCATCTACAGCGACTATTTATTCATTGCCATTCGAGTAGTTATCTATAACCAAGAACTTTCCCCGGTTCATGCAGCTCCGACAAATCTTTGTGAAATCGCTGCCGATTGGTACACCTGCGTTTCAGTGAGTGACACTTGAGACACCCAGAGAACTCCCTCCTGTGTATACGTTTCTTTACTGGAAACAACGCTTTCCGTTTTATGTGAAAATACCTGTCCAGGAAGACACGGTATATAGTGATGATGTAATAATGATACTTGTGTTGCGGTACTCCTGTGGAACCGGTTATAGCGTAGCGAAGGTCTTGAGCAGCACAATGATGCTCTTGGGTATCTTGGTGTTGGCGGGCAGCTTGGGCAGCTTGGGCAGTGCCTTGCAGTACTTGGACTCGGTGGTGAAGCCACCGCAGAAGATCTTCAGGGCGTTGCCCAGGATGTGCTCTCCGGCGTTGCGGGCGAACAGGATGGCCTGCGCGTCACCGCACTTGTCGCGCAGGTTCTTCTCGCGACACTGGAACATCTTGGTGTAGTCGCTGTTTTGCGCAGTAAACATGGAAAAAAGAGAGGCAGAAGGCGGTACGGTAGGGTTAGGGTGTAGCGGTGGTATTTATTAAATGCGAAGCATTTCTAAGTGAACTTCGGCGACTTCATCTATCTATCTATCTATCTATCTATCTATCTATCTATCTATCTATCTATCTATCTATCTAGCCGCCTACGACTTTGCGCTCTCCTGGCCGTTTCGTTAAAGGGACCCTGAAACAGTTTTGAAGATTTTGTGCAAACATGGTGATCCTGTAGAGCGAGTCATTAGGATAATTAGAGGACAGATTTCAGCGCTCTGCGTAAAGTGTGTAATTTACAATAAGGCTTGGAACACGCGCATCGCAAAACATCGCAGCGGCTCGCCGAAATGCGTTTTAAACGCCCCCGCCTATCGAACGATGGATGGGAGGCCGCTTATTGGCCCCTAACTAGTGACGCGCACGTAATTTTCCCAACCTAACTGCGAACAACGTGCTCCTTCGATTCAGCCAACGGTATCGTCGCGGCATCTGGCGGCGTACACACGAGTTCCCGGCGCTCTATTGCAGAGGCTAACACTGCCGAGGCTGGCAACGACAGTAAAGATATCGAGGCGCTATGTCGCTACGGAGGGCTCGGCAGGGCGGCTGGCGCGGGAGGCGCAGTCGTCGTTAGCGCGCACTCCGCAGCTGATCGAGTTGAGGAGGAACAGCAGTGGTAAGGAGGAAGGCTACAGAAATAAGCTCGTAGCTGCCTTAGCGCATGGTGCTTCGCTTTATTTATGGCGTGAATTATTTCATAATTGTGTTGCCTAATCAGTGACGCAATCTCAAAAAAAAACATTTCAGGGACCCTTTAATGGGATGTATACGAAAATTGGTATGCCACAACATGACTGCATGACGAACATAAATAACAGCTGATAACGCGAAAATGGATGGATTTGTGGGGTTTAACGTCCCAAAACCAGTTCTGATTATGAGAGACGCCGTAGTGGAGGGCTCCGGAAATTTCAACCACCTGGGGTTCTTTAACGTGCACTGACATCGCACAGCACACGGGCCTCAACATTTCGCCTCCATCGAAATGCAGCCGCCGCGGCCGGGATTCGATCCCGCGACTTTCGGATCAGCAGCCGAGTGCCATAACCACTAGACCACCGTGGCGGGGCGTAACATGAAAATCATGACATGCATGTCATGAGCGGCATGATTTACATGCCACAGTCTTGGTGCTCTCCTGACTGTTTCATTAATGGGATGCATACGAAAGTTGCTTTGCCAGAACATGACTGCACGACGAACATAAATGAACGGTAATAACATGAAAATCCTGACGGGAATGTCATGAGCGGCATGATCTACATGCCACGGTCGTAGCGCTCTCCTGGCCGTTTCATCAACTTCATATGTACCAAAATCGGCATAGCGAGACAACAATGCAGATCCAGTTTACGCTTCTGATGCGTACTTCGCATTTTCTTGATTGCCACTGCACGTGGCATCTGCCAATCTTTTATTTATTTATTTATTTATTTATTTATTTATTTATTTATTTATTTGTTACCTGCTTACTATACTTACTTATTTCTCACTAGCATATTTATGTGCCTGCTTATCTAATTAAACAGATTGTGCCTACAAAGTGACTTGCTGACATAGAAACAACTTAATGAGCAAACAGACAAAGGAGCCTAGGAAAGCACAGGGGAAGTTACTTGTGGTATTGTAATTATGGAGAAAGTAGAAAGGAATTAAAGTGGACGAAAAGACAAACCTTGCCTTCGGTGGGACCCGAACCCACGACCTTCGGATGTCGCGTCCGATGCTCTACCAACTGAGCTACGAAGGCGGCCGTCCCCCCCTCCACTTTATTGTGTATTTATGTACGTATTATCCTGGGAGTGTTAGGCAGCGCCACTCATGGCCAAGGCGGCGTGCGTGGAACGCACTTTCTTGCCAGGCGGCGTCACGTAGAACGTGAACTTAGACGAGATGGCTGCTGCCCAATAAGCCCTCGCATGCTACCTAAGGCACCAAGTCTGCCGCAACGAGGCCCAAGCTATGAAATAACGAAAGGGAAGGGGTCAAGGGCTCGTTCTTTATTTGTTAGAAACAACTTAATGAGCAAACAGACAATGAAGCCTAGGAAAGCATAGGGGAAGTTACTTGTGGTATTGTAATTATGGAGAAAGTAGAAAGGAATTAAAGTGGACGAAAAGACAAACCTTGCCTTCGGTGGGACCCGAACCCACGACCTTCGGATGTCGCGTCCGATGCTCTACCAATTGTCTGTTTGCTCATTAAGTTGTTTCTAACAAATAAAGAACGAGCCCTTGACCCCTTCCCTTTCGTTATTTCATAGCTTGGGCCTCGTTGCGGCAGACTTGGTGCCTTAGGTAGCATGCGAGGGCTTATTGGGCAGCAGCCATCTCGTCTAAGTTCACGTTCTACGTGACGCCGCCTGGCAAGAAAGTGCGTTCCACGCACGCCGCCTTGGCCATGAGTGGCGCTGCCTAACACTCCCAGGATAATACGTACATAAATACACAATAAAGTGGAGGGGGGGACGGCCGCCTTCGTAGCTCAGTTGGTAGAGCATCGGACGCGACATCCGAAGGTCGTGGGTTCGGGTCCCACCGAAGGCAAGGTTTGTCTTTTCGTCCACTTTAATTCCTTTCTACTTTCTCCATAATTACAATACCACAAGTAACTTCCCCTATGCTTTCCTAGGCTTCATTGTCTGTTTGCTCATTAAGTTGTTTCTAACAAATAAAGAACGAGCCCTTGACCCCTTCCCTTTCGTTATTGCTGACATAGAGCGCGATAGATCAAGGTTCCGTACTCGAAATTTCCTGTTAGCTTACTTAATGTTTACATAACTTGACGGAATTCCTTGTTTGCTTACTTCGCCACTCACACACTACACTTACTTAACCCTGCGTACTTATTTGTGCTTAGTTATTTCATTAGCAAATTATTCTCACCGACTGGCTGGAGAATCAAATTCAAGAATGTGTTCATTCGTGAATTGATATTCATCAAGCGGAGGTATGGCACGTAATGTTCGGTCATCGAAGCCTTGTGCAATAAACTTCCAAATGGTTAATTGGTGACAACGCAAGCAGTATGGCAGCGTTAACGTTATTAAAGCGCTCATCGCAGAGTTTAATACAAATCGAGACAAATAAACAACGTAGAAGGAAGTAAAAATAAAAGTCATTCCAACAGTATTCTAGTCATGCCCGCAGCCAGGGGGAAGGGGAGAGGAGGGGGGAGACGGTGCCCTAGGGGCCCTGGCCCCTCCGGAATATTTCGGTTCGGGGTTTTCTTGATAACACGGGGTATTGGTAATAACATAAAATGTAAGTGTATTAATAACGTTTCATTTAAAGAAAAGTCACTTATAGAACATACCGCGAATTTTACTGAAAACAAATAATGCAAATAGATGTTTTCTTTTTCTCAAATAGTCAAGGCCTTCAGCAAGTGGGCCCCTCCCGAAAAAAATTCCTGCCTATGGGCTTGTTCACAGTCTACGTGCAAGTGAAGGCGATGACGTAGGGAAACTAACGGAAAGCACAAGAACGTTTCAACTTCCGGTAGCACCGATCCATTATCTGCTCCATTTAAAACAAAAAGTTACGCAAGCATCTGTAATTACCGGTACCGAAGGAATCCGAAAACATTTAAACCCTGAGAAATGCGATTCTCGCGTCAATAGTAATTCATGTAGAGCGTGCTTGAAAAACGCCCCTCTGCACGGCAGGCTATCACCTTTCCTTTTTTCTGATCATTATCGTTAATGTCGTTGTTGTAAGAAATGTCGACAGGGGCAGCTACTGGGTTTTCACGGAGGGCAGCGGTGGGGAGCGGGATAGCTTACGGGAAGTCTGATATCTAAAGCCGTGTGCTGGTCGTCAACACCCAAAAAAAAATCGGCGCAAGCACTTTCAGATGCAAGACGGCGCTTGGAGCTCTGAAAGGGTCCCTTATAAGAGTGCTTGTGAGATATGTCCTCTTCTTGTGGGGTATACATAATCGAAAGTAAAGGGAAGGAGGATCACGTCATTGGACTGCTTCGAATTTCTGAATTATGCTTATTTTTTATCCTGTCTAATGTTGGTTTTTTTTTTTTCTCTCCCTTTTCTTTGCCTCTTTTTCCTGATGTTTTCATTTCGCAGAATTCTTTTTCATTTGAGGTTCATATGCTTGTTCTCGATGCTGTTTCTTCTGCATCATTTAACTTTCTATATCCGCTACCATAGGCGGCTGAGTTTCGATGGAGGCGAAATGTTGAGGCCCGTCTGCTGTGCGATGTGAGTGCACGTTGAAGAACCCTATGTGGTCGAAATTCCCGGCGCCCTCCACTACGGTGTCTCTCATAATTATGGCGTGGTTTTTTGGGGCGTGTAAAACCCCAGAAATAAACCAACTATAGTAGGTCCCGAATCACTCTGTGACTATAGCACCCCCTACGGTGTACACAAATTTTGTAATCCATTTATTGCCCGGCTTTGACGCCACTCAGAGCCCCCGCCGCCGGATATAAAGAAGGGACTATATTCCTACACAAAAAAATTGCTGCAGAAACAGCGAACTTATATCTCGTTCCACGCTTGCCTAGGATATAGCGACCATGTCTTGTCTCTGCGATAACACAACGAATTTCAATGTTCATTTAAAAGCACATGAAACTTGATTCCAGTGTATTTGTTGATTGCGAGTCAGCTGAAGCTTTTCAGCGTCGTTTGGAATTTATTTCAACATAACGTTGTAATAATATTGTATATTGTGTTTTCCCAACCCTGTAACAGCCCGCTAGGGCTTACAGTAGTGTAAATAAATAAATAAATAAATAAATAAATAAATAAATAAATAAATAACAACTGGGCCCGCATTCACAAAAATAACTTACGCTAAAAATGTTCTTACGAGAATATTTCATCCACTGTTGACGCTGAACATATCATTAGCAATGCCTGCCGGCCAACGACAAAACGCACTTACGAAAGCGAAGTTTTGTGAGCATGGGCTCCGGACGGTAGACACGCACCGTAAGCACGCACGACTACCGACAAGCACTACACTGTGTCGACAGTGTTACGCAAACCGTTGTCCGATGTGACAGGTAAGTTTCTCTCGAAAACGATGGCGACGGAAACGCGTTACAAATGAACCTGCTGACCGCATGACCGCCACCGGTATCAGAGCGCAAGGGTTACTGTCGTTCCGGCTTAGTGGTCACTAATGATCGTGTCGGCGCCGGCGACCGCTTTCTGTCCACCGTAGGGGACGGGTGTCTTCGCGATGTTGCTGCAATCAGTGCATAATCTGTGACAGGAATGAAAGATGAGGTGACCTGGGTGGTCTGGCGGTGAGATGGCAAATTTCTGTCACCGAATTTGTGGGCCGGTAAAGACGACAGCTTACGCCGTCACAAGTTCTTGCGTTGAATGACCACGTGGGACGTGACTTACAGTATTAGCACAGGCTGTCGCTAAAGCGAATATTTATAGGGATATACTTGGTGTAAGTTTCTACGGTGCGCATTAGTGTTCCCCATTTCTTTCTATTTTGTTATGTCGAAGAGCCTACGACGCATCGACAATGTAAATGCTGGCTGAATAAAATTAAGGTACTATCCCTCAAGCGTATACGGTTTGAATTCATTAGCAAGAAGTCAGAATAAAAATAATTCAGGGAGCCTCTTACAGTTTGTCTTTTCGCGGTACAGCTAAAGCTGACTATCGCCGGAAGTGAAATAAAGCCATTAAGGCAAGTTTTGCACGCCTTTTCTTCGCTGCTATTTATCGCGCAGCTCTCATAATTGCCTAGCCTATTTCGTGCTTTTGTTATCGCAACAATCGCCTTCTTTATTGCCAGGTAAGCACAAAGCTACCCGTATCCTCTCACCACATTTACATTTCCGGTGTTTTCCCAACTTCTGTATTCTGTCTACAAGTGTACGCCTCCTCACCTCAATGCCCTACTCCTCTATCTCACTCAGTGTCCTACCTTGAGGCACGTGAGGCCTTCGGCAATAAATACATATTGCGCCTGGACAACGAGTTTCTGAACATGGCCTGATCTTGCGACAACGTTGGCATTGGGGGCGGGGGCAGCAAGGACATGCCCCGTACTAACCCGGAAGACATCCGGTTTTAACTACCACGCACTAGACAAATGATACGATAGAGTAAACAGAAGGAAGAACAAGGGACAAAATGAGGGAAATAGTCGTCATGGGAACTTGCGGGTGCACGTTGTCCGTACGCGCTTCCTTCTTCCCCAAGGGACGCGCACGCGTCTATGATGATGAGGAGGAGGAGGAGGAGGATGATGATGATGATGCTGACAGTGGTGGTGGTGGTCGTGGTGGTAGTTCGGTTAAGGAAAGGACGCTACTTTCTGCATCCCATGTCGGGAGCACGGCGAAGTGTACACATGGGGGTAGAGGAAAGGGACTGAAAGAGATAGAAAGGGAGAGAAAAGCCATAGTGGAGGGCTCCGGAAATTTTGACCCCCTGGCGTTCTTTAACGTGCGCTGACAACGCGCAGCACACGGGCATCCGACATTTTCGCCTCCATCGAATATGCCAACGCCGGGTCCGGGATCGAACCCGCGTTTTTTGGGTGTCACCCTAGTACCGTAACCACTACACCACCGCAGCGCACCACGTCTCCTGCCCGATAGTAACGACAAACATAACAAGGTCTCCTCTCACCAGCATCCGTAGCGGATACGGTTCTTCCTCTCGGCCTTGGTGGCGGTGGTGTAGAACTCCTTCTTGAAGTTCACGATGCACTTGTGGATGGAGTCACCGGCCTTGTTCAGGCACTTCGAGTGCTGCAGGAACGCTGCGCGAAGGAAGAGTGTTCTAGCCTTTAGAGCATGCCGAACAGCCACTAAAGCTGGATATACAGACACGGTTATTACTATCAATTACCGTGCGACGCGTACAACGACACCATAAAGGAGAGAAACTAATTTGGCAAATGCAACGGCCTTCCTGGGCACCCTCACCTGCATGCTCCTCGTGAGTGGTGTTGCATCTGCGTTCGTTCTCCTCTCGCATGGTGTTGATGGCGGTGAAGGCGGTGCCTCGGTAGAAGCCGATCAAGCATTTATCCGTGAAGTTCAGCGCGCATTGCAGCGCTTTCGTCCGCTTCCTGTAGAGAGGACGGTGCAATGGAATAATGGAGGGCGTTTACACCTTTTCTTATTCCCATTGCTTTCTGCACGATTGTGCACACTCCGACTCGCTGTGGTAGCTCAGAGGCTATGGCGTTGGTTTGCTGAGCTCAAGGTAGCGGGTTATTATCCCAGCCATGGCGACCGCATTTCGATGGGGGCGAAATGCAATGGACAACCCTGTGCTTAGATTTCGGTGCCCCTGGTGGTCAACAATTACTACGGAACCCTCCACTACGTGGCGACGCAGTGGAGAGCTCCGGAAATTTCGACCGCCTGGGGTTCTTCAACGTGCACTGACATCGCACAGTACACGGGCCTCCACGTTGCGCCTCCATCGAAATGCAGCCACCGCGGCCAGGAACCGATCCCGCGACCTTCGGATCAGCAGCCGAGTGTCATAACCACTAGACCACCGTGGTGGGGCTGCTATAATTCTAGGCAGCAACGTTCGTGGAAACAATATTTTCATTGTTCTGCTTTCCATTTGTTCAGCCCAACTGTAAAGAGATGTCCGTTCATAAGGACAAGAAAGCGTGAAACAATTTCGCTTACCCTTCGGTGTGAAAAGCGGATACAATTTGCCTCTCTATGTTGTGGTCATATCGCAATGCACGGAGATTAATAATTGCACCATCCCGACGTTTATTTGGTGATTAATCGCTGTGTTTGTTTTTTATTTTGCGAACATGAATGCCACAGCGTTCGACTACATTTTCAAAGGCAACTCCGGTGTTTGTTTTTTTTCACCATATTCTGATATCGGTGTTTGCCAATAGTACTCTTAGTCCTGTAGCAGCCAGGATGGTTCAGTGTGCTCAGAAACGCACCAATTATCTTAAATAACCGACTGAAAGGCGTGTTCAAGCGGTAATCGAAACAGGTATACACGCTTGGTGCAGCGTATGCGATGACGTCACAGCCTCCCCGCCATCAGAAATATGGAGATGGTACCACAAAAATGACAGTGGCGAGGTCGTGTGCCGATGTATTGAGTTATACCATCTTTTCTGAACTTCACAGCAAGTATTTGAACGCTTAAGTATGGCCGTTTTGCTTTTTACGGCCCGGTAGGCAGCGTTGAAGGTGATGACGTAAAAAAACACAGGGTAGTCCGCTTGGAAATATGCTAACAGACTGCAAAGTTCAATTCCAGGGATACTAAATAATTTGCAGCCGCCTGGCTTGGCATATATTATTATAGTACCGAGGAGAATATATACTGAAAATTTCAATGAGGTCCATGTAAAACGAAAAATCAGCCGGAGTTGCCCGTTCAGTCCCGCGGAAGGCCACTCCTCACAACATTAAGTACAGACATAGATGGATCATACTGACCAATAATGAAAAAGAATAATAAATTAGTAGCACAAGCGCGAGCAACGTCGAGTTGTGATGACATCACTCACGTGCAGTATTCGGCGAGCTTTGAAGCGGTGTCCGGCAGCTTGGAACTGAAGCCGAACGTGAGGAACTCCAAGTTGCACTTCTCGGCATCGGCATCGCTGCATCCCTTGCCCAAACTCACTACCTGCGCAACAGCTGGAAGAAACAAGAGGAAAGAAGTTTTTACCGGCTGTTATCAATGAAGTTAATGCTCTTAAAGGGTCCCTGAAACGTTTTTTTTTTGACATTGCGTCACTGATTAGGCAACACAATTGTGAAATCATTCACACCATAAATAAAGCGAAGCACCATGCGCTAAGGCAGATATGGGCTTATTTCTGTCGCCTTCCTCCTTACCACTGCTGTTCCTCCTCAACTCGATCTGCTGCGGAGTGCGCGCTAGCGACGACAGCGCCTCCCGCGTCAGCCGCTCTGCCGAGCCTCCCGTAGCGACATAGCGCCCCGATATCCTCACTGAGGTCGCCCGCCTCGGCAGTGCTAGCCTCTGTAATAGAGCGCCGGCGACTCGTGTGTACGCCGCCAGATGCCGCGACGATACCGTTGGCTGAAACGAAGGAGTACGTTGTAGAAGCACGTTGTTCGCAGCTAGGTTTTGAAAATTACGTGCACGTCACTGGCTCGGGGCCAATCAGCGACCTCTCATTCGATCGGTCGATGACGGGGGCGTTTGAAAACGTCTTTTGGCGAGCCGCTGCGACCTTTTGCGATACGCGTGTTCAAAACCTTATTGTAAATTACACACTTTACGCACAGCGCTGAAATCTGTCCTGTAATGGTCCTAGTGACCCGCTCTACCGGATCACTATGTTTGCACAAAATCGTCAAAACCGTTTCAGGGTCCCTTTAAGTACAAGTATTCCTTCCTGAGTTAGAAGGAGCTGCGCTGACACAATCTGGAATGATTTTTTTTAAGATTTACGTATTCCTGCCGTGCTTCCACATTTCTGGCTTGTCTTCGCATTTTCGGTGCTCATATTTCCACCGCACACGTATATGTCTTATCTCTTTGTTCATTTCCCGATACTTCGCTTCCCGGAGTGAGCAGACCAATTAAGAATCTCTGGGAACATTATTTGCTTAATTGTAATTACTTGCTTAATTGTCTTATTTGCTTAGTTGTTCAGGGGCATTCCTTATAAAAGGAAAGCAAGGCACGGCAGAAGGCGCCTTCCTCATGACTTAGACCTCTTTTCCGTCCTCCAGTGCATAGTAAAAAGCCTAATACTGAGTATCGCGACCCTTTCTTTAACATATATATACTTTACCCAGGAATAAGCAAATCATCATCACGACTTCGCAGAAGTAACATTCATAATGTATATCCATTAAATATGCCGTCGTTCGACATGTATCCTTGTGCAAAGTTCCTCTGGTACGATTATGGTACTTTGTACGGTATTGTTGTGGTTACACATGAGAATGCGCTTAGTTTGCCTGCTTGGTATTAATTACTCCTTGTTCGCGTCATTTTTCTTTTAATACGAAGTATTTCCTGGTGAACTTCAGAAACTTTGACAGAATCTGTCTATCTATCTCGCCGCCTATGTCTCGATGCTCTCTTCGTCGTCTCGTTCACATGGCATACCCTAACATTGGGGACGTGGGGTATAAACGTATGGCGAACGCGAATGACCCATATTTACGTAACTAACGTGCTACACTCTTCAAGCGCGTCACGCTTAACAATACTGCAATCATGTGAAGCTCTAGCCCGTAGTTCTCGGTCCTATGGTTGCGGGTCTGCACCATAGTTATCTGAATTTTATGCTGCCTATGTCACGCAAAGGGACCAAGTCAAATGGATATTTAGCATATCACTACTATACATTTCGAGCCAAGAAAGGCATGCCATTTGTCGTAGCTTTCGACTGAAACGCAGACATAACAAGCACGGAGACACGAGCAGCCTACCGTGGGGGTGTCGAACCTGGACCTCCGAGGTTCCCAACAAGCATGCCACCACTAGGCTACGACCGCTCGTCTCAGGTGGTACACATAATAGTTAAACCTACTGCATCATCGGTTGTGATGCTGGTGATTGTGTAGTGACAAGTGCGCTTCTGATGTAAGTTAGCGCTATCATATCCATGTAATAAACAACACATATGTTCTAACCTCACTCAGCAAGGCTTTGTCCAACTTTACCCTATACGCTGGGACTACATCCACGAATGACGCCTATAATGCGCACATCAGCGCATATAGCGTGCATTTTTCTTTGATAAAGCCGACGTCTATGCTGTGCGCTAACATAAGTGCCAACGTTACGTCGCATTACGAGCTACCATTTAGTAGCCACAACGCTGTCGACGTTTCCCGCTAACGTTAAACACACTCATTAAACTCGTTAAACTTACTCATTCACAGTACACGATGACGTTGATTCTGCTCTTAAAATCGGAGCTTAGCTTAGGCTCCAAGACGCTGGGGTTCATAAATACCCATTACCGGACGGTTACTGAGAGAACAGCCAATGATTAAGCGAGTGATTGCGCTAGAACTTCGTACGTAACTATTACAACTATCGGTTAATTTGCTCCACTTACCAGTCCCCACCAGAGAAATCCCAAGTAAACAGTAGAGTACGGACTTCATTTTCGTTGACTACCCCGCGCTCCACTATGGTCCGCCGGTGTTTGAATCACGCGAACGACTGTGGTTCCTGGCAGGTCACCCTAAGAACTCGCCGATCTTTTCAAGGAGAACACCCTCGAGCAAACTCTGCCCCACGATTGGATAACAGTCGCCTTGGATGAAGTAACAGGTGAGCCGGGTTGGACCTCGACTGCAGGCTGCTGATTTTGTCGCTGTTCCCCTCCCGAGAGATCTCATCTTTGCCCGGACAAGGACAGGAAACCGCGAAGCTCGGCGACCAAGGCGAGCGGCTGCCGGAATTGGCCGCTTCGTGACCCATATCTGCTTATCGTATCTAGGCGTGCAAGGATCTTCGTTCCAACGCGTTTATGGATTCTTCGTCTGTGCACTGAGCGCCGGCTAACCTTTTGCTGCTTCTGCGCGAGTTTCACCGAGCCTTGATGGATGGAAAGAAAAAGTAATTCTAACACCGCCATTATAATAAAGGACAAGGTTGGAGGAAGGACAATGCATCTTTTATTCAAGGTGTTGAAAATAATTCGCTCAATCACTTTCCGCGTTCCGCGGTGTCCTGAACGGAGCTTCGCCAAACATTACCATGTACGATTTAGAGACAGAGCTAAGCGAACTCTCGGGTTAGGAGTCCGGGGCGGGAAGGGGGACGCGTGCCAAGGAAATAAGCATCTGTCAAAGAACGAAGGCGGCGAAACGATAAGATCGCGGCTATAAGGAGCATTACTGCCAGTTCTGGTGTGCATTCGTAGCGTTAGTAATACTTCTGATAAATCGTCAAATCAGATAAGGGACCTTGTTTGGGACTACTGGAAAAAAAAGAAATTCGCGGCAAGGCCTTGAATTGACCGCCATCGGCGCGCCCAGTTCGTGAGTAAACATGAAGCAAGACCGAATTAATTTTCAAGCTGAGCGTGACTCATTGAATTAAATACCTGAATGAAGCCACACAAAAATAAGCTAGTCACCTCTTGAGCACATATGCGTCCAGAGAAAGAGAGAGAGATCGCGCAAAAGGTGGTCGGCCGCAGTGGTTCACTAGGAACCACTACGGAAAACCAACGTGCGTAGTGGTTCCTTAACCGTACTCATTTACACGAGTGTGGTTAAGTAAATGTATTCTGCATAAACAGAACATACAGTTCCAGCGTTAAAAGGTAGGTCGATCTCTCAGGTGCGAAGCATCTTATGCGCTCGGGCTGTCGGCATTTCCTGTCGCCTTGTCCTGCCGCCATCACGGTAAAGCAAGCGGTCAAATTATGGTAAAAAAAAAAAGAAGTGTATAATTGGTCAAAACTGGCTCAAAATCAACTGATATAAACTAAGCTCCTTTACAATACAAGAATAATCAGAATTAATTGCATTAATTAACAGCAATATGCTAAATTCGGTCGCGAAAATTGTGAGGGCTGATCCTGGAGGATGTGCAGTCGGACAGCGTATATGTCTCGTCAGAAACGAATTTAAGGAATTTCTCGCCCCGCCACGGTGGTCTAGTGGTTATGGCATTCGGCTGCAGATCCGAAGGTCACGGGATCGAATCCCGGCTGCGGCGGCTGCATTTCGATGGAGGCGAAATGTTGAGGCCCGTGTGCTGTGCGATGTCAGTGCACGTTAAAGAACCCCAGGTGGTCGAAATTTCCGGAGTCCTCCGCTACGGCGTCTCATAATCAGAACTCGGTTTTCGGGACGTTAAGCTCCACAAATCAATTTAAGTAATTTCTGTTAATGAGCACGCGCTGTCGGCATCTAACTTCGTCGTCTTCGTGGCCACGGTAAAACAAGCCCATTAGCATCGACTGACGCGTTACAGTGGAAAACACCGGCGCATTCGCTGCATGCTTAGCACCTCCTCAAGTTTCAGGTCAGTGGCGCTGTCATAATTTTTCTCAAACAGTAATCATTCTCTCCTCATTTCGGGCCCCTCGCAGCATGCAGGGCTCGTTTCTTACCTCCTTCAGAGTCTTTTTTTCAGTTCAAGAGCAGTACATGTCCATAGTGGAAGAGAAACACATTCTTCCAGTAGCCTGACGTTCTAAGTTCTAAAGATTAGGCCGAGTGCCACGAGCATGCTTCTCTTGTAACGTGACTATTCCAATTTCCACTGTAATAGACACTGTGGGAGATGGCGGCGTCTCGGCCCTCAGACACTCAGCTGGCCCGCCAGTCGACAGTCACCGCGCTCAGCAGCGCGACTAGTCAAGCCCCGGCCCGGCAGGCAGTAGCTCGCCACCCGCCAAGCATCACACGGTCATCACCACCACCATCACATTCCTCCTGGGGGGAATGGAGTGGAGTGGCGCGAGCCAATGGGGCCCTGAACTAAGGGTTCCACCCTACGAGGAAGATCCCTCATTTCGTTTAAATAAATGTTTACTCTCTCTCACACGGTCACATCGTCTTCGTCCCCTGCGTCTCTTCTCAATGGACCTCTGGCGCCGTTCCCCATACTGCCCCTCGCCTCTGCGGAGGCGGCGGCACTGGCCCGCGGTGTTCTGCGATGATGGAACGATGCGCGTCCTTGCCGGCGGAGAAACCTTGGAAGCTGGTGCACGGAACGAGGCTGAACGAACAAGACCAGGTAGCGCGATACCGGGCATAAGATCTTCCAGGAGCCGGCGGTCCTAAACCTTTGATGCTCTTGTGGGATTCGAGGGTCCTAAACTAAATGTGGGCTCAGACGCATGGCTAGTATCCTACCAACCTCGATCTGAAGAGGGCACCAGCTGGACGTTGGTGGGTGCTGCCGCCAAATCGCAGGCAAACGCGCGCAGTGAGGCCGGCTTCACTGCATGCGCAACAAGCCAGAGGGCGTGTCGGCGCCGCTGGGCGCATCAGGACTTCAGAGGCTGCGCTCACGCAGGACTCCCCCTTTGGTGTCCATGGTGGCGTAGACGGGAATGACAGCACCGTCATGATCATCATCATCGCATACTTCGTAATCATCGTCGTCATCAAACCCTTCACCCTCGCGTGAATGTCAACCGGTTCGTCTTTCTTCTCACTACCGCCCTCGCTTGTCATTAGCACCGCCGGCCTTCTACATATGCTCCGCAATCCAATCATGATTCCCCCTTCTCTTGCTCTTCGTCCTCCGTGATCCGCACTGCCGTCACTAAACAACCCGGGTAACCCCCAAACACAAGTAACAGTTCGTCATCATCCTCCAGTGTCGTCGTCTCACTTATAGGATCGTGCCTCTCCTCGTCGCAGTCAGCTCCATCGGGAATGACATCTTCGTCGTCATTCGTCGTCATCATCATCACCGCAGTCATCATCGGTAGCGCCCTCTTCTTACTCGTCATCAAATTATCCAATCTCTGCTCAGTCTGTCGAAACTTTCATCACGATAGGCTGTCGGGCGACCTCGGCCGAAATCCGTTAGCCGCGGAGACTTTTCCGCCTTGTTGTCGCCCGGCGCTCCTCTCCTTGGCCGAGATCACTTCGTTGGCATGTTGCATCGCGGCGCCGCCCTGCTTGTTCGCTGAACCAATGCTGAACTAGGTCTTTGCTGCGCTAACTGCGGAAGAGCAGACGCAACCACTCGCCTTTGTTCGTCAGTTGCCCGCGATGGCTCAGCTGCCCGCATGGCTGGAGATCACGCAGCCCGGGTGGTCGTCACGTACAGGCTGCGAGCTACGGAACGGGAGACATGGCTTCTCCCACACATTAGCGGTCCACCCGTTATGCCGCCCGAGCCCCACGTTGTGGCGCTAGTGTGGGAGATGGCTGCGTCTTGACCACGGTACTCTGGACCCCCAGTCACTCAGTCCAGGACAGCCAGCCAGTCGAGCGTTCCCGCGCCCAGCAGTACGTCTAGTGAACCCCCGGTTGGTTGGTCCTTAAATGCCTTGGCGCAACCCACCCATGGGGATGGGCCATGAACCGGGAGAGAAAAGCAGGACTAATAGACAAGACATAATACAACTTTAGTAATGAAACTGACGTTGAAAGAGCAATACCCTGCAAAGGTTGAAGGTATAGAAAAATAAAGAAGGCGGAGAAGCGAAGGTTGTGGAAATTGATGCTCGTGCACTGCGATCGATAATACAGAAAGCTAAAACAAAAAGTAACCTAATCAACACAATTATTTTTGTTTCCCAATGGGCATACGGCCTTGCAAACGTTCCAGTGAATGCATTCCCGAACAGACACACCAAGAGACAGAGCACTACCGGAAAAGTCTAATTTAAACGCATATTTCGCAAGGGCACTTCCGGAAACCTTTTCCGTCGAATATTGAAACGGCAACAGGACATGAAGAAGTACTCCAAACACTCATCCTCACCAGAATGCAGGCACAACAGTGACTGAGCCAGAAAGGTACGGTGTGGCTCCGCACATAATAGGTCGAACAGTAAGTTGAATGAAAGAGGGAGCATAATTTTGTTACGAGGAGGCCATGAGAACGGGGTCCAATGAGGCTATAGCGTTCAGTCTTAAAGGCGCCGCTGCAGGGTCCTCGAACTCTTAACACACTATAGCTCAAAGTGGGGGGAATCAGCATCGTCCTGGGCTAGCAGAAGCGCGCCACGCACCACACGTTCACATCATCGTCATGCATCTCTGTGTCCGTTCGTCGGCGATCCCCACAACATTTAACATATCATTACAACACTCTTAAAAAGAAGGAAGGATGCCGTTTTTCGTCGCTTACGATTCAAATGTTTGGCGCATTAAGCTCACTGACACATACGAACGATTCGTAATCTTCGAAAGCAACTTACCAGCGGTACGGTGGCAGAAATAGAACGAGGGCTCCCAAGGTGCCAAGCAAACACGCTACCACTATGTCACGGCGGCTCCTCCCCAAGTGTACGTGTACGTAATTAAACGTATTGCACCAGCAGCTCCAATGACAGTGCTTGTGTTAACGTCCGTCGTGCTTCTAGCGTGTGTTAACAGCTGTTATGGCAATGTAATAAAGAAATTGTCTGCTGTCACTCGGCATGCTTTTATCCAACTTTCCTCGATCCCGCAGCAATACTTCAACGAACAATGCGCACATCAGGGCACCGTTGCGCGCACTTAACCTAACCGCGATGAGCGCCAGCAGTAATCCTCAACAGCCAAGCTATCATGTCTGTTAATAGGCAGTTGCTGCGTTGAAGAAACGACTCCTAGTGGAAAGACCTCCAGCAATATCCACTGTTCCACAGAGTTTCACCTACCTTACTATGGACCTCACCAGCCAAGCTATCATGGCTGTTAATAGGCAGTTGCTGCCCTGAAGAAACGGCTCCTAGTGGAAAGACCTCCAGCAATATCCACTGTTCCAAAGAGTCTCACCTACCTTACTATGGACCTCACCAGCCAAGCTATCATGGCTGTTAATAGGCAGTTGCTGCCCTGAAGAAACGACTCCTAGTGGAAAGACCTCCAGCAATATCCACTGTTCCAAAGAGTCTCACCTACCTTACTATGGACCTCACCAGCCAAGCTATCATGGCTGTTAATAGGCAGTTGCTGCCCTGAAGAAACGACTCCTAGTGGAAAGACCTCCAGCAATATCCACTCTTCCAAAGAGTCTCACCTACCTTACTATGGACCTCACCAGCCAAGCTATCATGGCTGTTAATAGGCAGTTGCTGCCCTGAAGAAACGGCTCCTAGTGGAAAGACCTCCAGCAATATCCACTGTTCCAAAGAGTCTCACCTACCTTACTATGGACCTCACCAGCCAAGCTATCATGGCTGCTAATAGGCAGTTGCTGCCTTGAAGAAACGACTTCTAGTGGAAAGACCTCCAGCAATATCCACTGTTCCAAAGAGTTTCACCTACCTTTCTATGGACACCGGTCGTCTTGATTAAGAAATATGAGCCTTTGTCAGGCGCTCCTGTCTCCCTTTATGAGAACACAAAAGCGCCTAGGTAGAAATAGAGCAGTGTGCACAAAGGTTCCAAGAACTGCCATTTCTTGAAGACGGTTTAAAAAAACACAAGCGCTTATATCTTATACTGCGCGCTCATAACATGTTATCAGATCACGTTTTGGGTAAATTTTGTCTCATTCTGCTTAAACCTCTCGCAAGAGTAGTGGCACTAATTATATTAGGATGTAATTTGTCCAGTGCTTGTGTCTTTTAATCCAGAGAATGTTCAACAGACATCTTGTTAACGATTATAAGTCACGTAGAGAGCCGTTTTCCATGGTGATCATCCTTCATCGAACACGTGAGACCACCGCATTCGCATTATTGCGCGACACGCGCTATTTCGCCCTCTCTAGCCTGACGTGGGCATTACGTGCATCCCCCAGTTTTGACGCGGTATAGCCTTAAAACAGCTCGTGTAGCAAAATAAAATATATCAGTGGCTTAGCTCGGCTATGCCAGAATATCCGTAGCGTGCGTTAAGGTTCAGCTGATTATTTTTCGTCAAGCGTTATATTCACGCTGTCTGCTGGCATCTTTGCTTTCCGTGGTCTACCCATAGTAGCCTACAATGAACTGAATGAGTTTCTCCACTCTAGCAACAGGCCGAGCCACCGCTAGAGTTACGGACACAGTGCGCTTTCGGCGCGAGCGCGAGGAAACGCGGTCGACGTCGGCAGGAGCTGTACGCATCCCACTAGAGTTGCTGTATATGCTACCTACCTGCGGTAGCACATACAGTAACTCTACGTCCCACTATCGCTAACGCCGCCTAGAATTTTCTTTAGGTGGCGTTGTCTTGACGCCCTCCCACCGCTATGCTTACGCTATTCAAGGAGCTGTTCGGAAGCCACGAGACATAGAAACTCTATGCTACGAGAGGACGCATGCTCTCTTGGCGCGAAGCTATGCACCAACGCATAGCTTTGCGAGACGGTGTGCGCTGAACAAGTCGACACTATCCACATACGCTGAGGACATTAGTGCAAGAGAAAAAAGATGCGCACGTTCTAAGGCCGCACATTGGACATTGCATGGTAGTGCGCGTGCACTCTTGGGGACCAACGTTTATGATGATGATAGTTTGAGGGAGGATCAACTTTTGAGGGTTAGCTAGAACAGCTTGGCTGTTAAAAAAAATCAGAGCGACTCCACAGTGTCCAGAAGACGCACTTGTTTAATATATATGTAGAGCATGGATTTGAGACAGATGACGTCGTTATGGAAATGGCTATGTGAAGGCAGAACGGGACGCAGCTATTGGTTTGTAGACTATCAAGTTTTACCACTGGCGTCCCCATGTCCATCATCATAGACCGGTATGTTGCCCAATCTCCGATATCGGGGCATGCAATGGTTTTTACTTACAGACGGAACAAACACTCCACCAGAGGGCGTAACATTTCCTGCTCCTCGCGCGGTTCCGCACTGCCTTCGGGAATAGGCCAAAGCCACCTGGAAGGGCGTGGTGAGATCTTTATTTCATGGTCACGGAGGGGTGTCAGGGTGGCCCAACTTGGGGGCAACTCCCTAGGCCCCAAGATGGCAGGACGAACCTGCCATGCTTGGCAAGACGAACCTGCCAAGCATCCTGGGGCAGCGGCAAACCTAACTACGGCGAACAAACAGTACCGCAAGTGGTCACCTACAAAAAAGGTGGCTTTGGATGGGCCCACTTGCGTACAGGCGACAGACAGACGAATTGGCTAGCCGCATGCAGCTTTACTTTTTATAAAATCCGGCTGATTCCACGCCTTTCGGGAATCGATGTCATGCGAAGAAGTCAGTGGCGGAATCGGCTATACCGGATTGCTTAGCACTCATCGAGGTGTTACGAATAGGTCCAACGTCTTTGTATGAACTGGGTTGTTATGTCCGTAATGTAGGCTTACCACTCAGCCCAATGGCGACGAAAGGGTAGCTCACGGTGAGACACAACCTGGACACTCGCGTTAGCGCACAAACGTCTGTTTCGTCAAGCAGGAATATGCAGATAACGTTGCGCTGATGGGCTCATTGTAGGTGTCGTTCATTGGAGTATTCCTACGGCGTCAAAAAAAGCCGGATGAAAGCATGCTGAGTCATAGTAGCACACGTGTATTGTTTCTTATAAGGATTTTAAGCGCTTGGAACACGCCACAACCGTAACTGCCTTTTGCCAAACGTCATCACCAGAACTTCTAATCCAATAGATTTATTTGCGACTTTTACTGCATGGAAGAGGCGCCGCGGACTAGTGGTAGATCGCTTGCCTGTCACATCGGAGGCCCTAGTTCCATTTCTACCCCCTACCGCGTGGTGTTTCTCGGTGTGATATTGCCTTAGGTCGTTACAGCAGGTTTGCGTGTGTGTGTCTCCGTGTGTGTGTCGTCAGTGCCCCTTAAAATGCGCCATAGATAGATAGATAGATAGATAGATAGATAGATAGATAGATAGATAGATAGATAGATAGATAGATAGATAGATAGATAGATAGATAGATAGATAGATAGATAGATAGATAGCGCATTTCAAGGGGCCCTGACGACAAAATTTATCTGCTCAGATAGCCTGCGGGATTGATTTCCCTGGATATGCAAATATCATCTACCATATCTCAACGGCGAATACAGCTCGCAAAGTAATTTAAACTAAAATTGAAGTTCGCGTGCGCAGTCGAGTGCTATGCTCCGCACCTCGCGACATCGACAATACTAAAGGTGACCCAAGGGGACCCAAGAGGACCCAAGGGAATCCTCAGCTTTCGCGACATCATCACGGCAACCGAGCGCCTAGTACCAATGATGACGTCACCGCCACCACCGCCCCTTTGGCGCGCTTACGTTAGCAGACTGCGGCCGTCCTGTCCTGGGCACTGTCAACTTCCGCCATCTTATCAAATCCTGTAATGGGGGCGCTTCAGGGAGCCCGCAGCTGCCCTATCAGCTAACCAGAGATGCCAAGATGGTTGAATTCGACAATATGGCGGAATCTGCCAATGTCCGTGATAGCACCAAGGAGGTTTAAAAGGGAAAAAAAAATTAACTTCCTTGGATAGCACCCCCGGCAATACCAGGCCTCAAAACGATCGTTGCCACCCGACGACGATGATAGCGACGACGACAACGCGCCGAACACGCGACCTTTCTCTAAGAAAGAATACAGGCACACGTCGCAGGCCGCGCGGAAGTGCGTCACAGTCCTGCGTGCCACGTGATAAAATTTGGCTACCGCGTTGCCAGCGCTAGGTCCCGCTAGTTGCACCCACCGCCTTGTCATCTCCAGAGCTCTCCAAAACCGAAACTGAAACTAGTCGGTGATAAGGAGGATGTAAAATATTATTAGAAGCGCGCTCGAGGAATTGATTTGCCGTGTAATATAACTAACGGGCTCCCACCCACACGTTACACCAAAAAACCGTCAGAAGAAAATTTTTATGCTAGCGCCTCTTCAAGGTAGCTTTCTAGAGTTGCAACTCTTAGGCCGGCATCTCAACTGGTCTTATTAGTCTCTCTCTCTCTCTCTCTCTCTCTCTCTCTCTCTCTCTCTCTCTCTCTCTCTAGTTTGCTCGCTCGTTGCAGGTGTCCTTCGACACGGTGCGCATGTATCCGCGTGTGTAGTGTTATTTTTGGAAGTCCGATGCTTTCTTCTTACTCTCCTCTTCTAACGCCCCCCAGCGATGTATTTGGAATTCGGGTATGCACAGCTGCAACATGGCTTACCTTCCCGTATTTCTACCTCTCATGTAAACAAACAAATACCACTGTGTGGGCAACCTAAACCTTCATCTTGACGCCGAATGTACGCTCCAAGTTTCTCTAGGCACCTTCGTAAGAACGTACGAGTAAGGGTAGGAACACATGGAGTAAGAATAACATACCAAGTACAGATGAACAGATCGCTAAAGAACTATTGAGAACAGGGAATGTCGCAGGAGCCAACGTTTCGACAAGTGGGCTTGTCTTCGTCAGGACCTCTCGCTGTCCTGACGAAGACAAGTCCACTTGTCGAAACGTTCGGCTCCGGCGACATTCCCTGTTCTCAATCGTTTTTAGCGATCTGTTCATCGATTCAAGCTTGCATCTTCCCCTGAGCTTCTCTTCAAGTTTGGATACCGAGTACAGCGCAGTTAAAGGAGTACTGACACGATTTTGTGGCGGCTCAAAATGTACATTTTTCGCTTTCTAGCGATGTATTGTTAACGCCCTCCGCACAATGAAGCCAGGAAACACGTACAAAATATTTTAGTTGCGTTTTAAAGTCTTCGCCGCCCAGCACTGCAAGCCAGCCCCAGCGCAATGGACACTACGATGACGTATGAGCACAGTCTATTAAAAGTCGCCGTAATCGCTGTCAGAGTCACTGGACGGCCGTGAAATTGTCGTTGTTTGCGTGCCCCACGTGTAATTGACCACAGACGACAGAGTTGCAGCGACGCTATCACGGACTGCTGTCCCCACGTGACTCAGACGTACGTCCGACTATGCTGGCACGTCACTAGGAAACCGCCCCCTCGAAATCGAAACTGAAAGGGGGCTTTTAAGGAAGTCGTGTTAAAAATATATTCATTGCCTTGCGAGGCACCATGATGCTCTTTTTGGGGTTCTCCACGCCAGCGCTTTCATTTACAGCAATAATAAGAGAATGTCAAAAATTCGTGTCAGTACTCCTTTAAGCGAAACCCGACTTCTGCAAGTACGCAAGTAGACCCTTTAAGGTGGCATGAAACGTGAGGGTAAGTGAAAGCACCCTCAACATGAAAATATCGGCTCCGCCGATCGCAAAACCAACAAAATGAGAAGAAAATGGTGAACAGCCGATAGTGGAATAAAGTATAGCTGGCCGTCCTTGTTGCGTCACCATGAGCCACGAGGTCAAGCTCGCACGCGTCAAAGTACAAAACTCTCAAGGATCGTCGAAAGTCACGTTTAACTTTGATCGCTTTCGTTAGCTCCAAAGCGCTTCCTTGTCGGCACCGATATTATCGTCGTTTCCCTATGCTAAATTTATATATCTATACGAGTTCCCGGCCAGAAAAACGTGGCCAGCTTTTAAACTTTAGCGTCCCTCACTCTCTCTTTTATTCTTTTTTTTTTTGCATTCTACATATGGCAGGCACGATGTTGCCGTTGTCTCCGTCATCAAACGCACGTCGCAGGTAATTGATATTTTGTAGTTTCTACCCATCGCATAGCAATTCAGTACCTTTAGGCAGGCAGCTAGAGCATTCATGTCCGACAAAGATCTGTTCGGTAACTTTGGCGGGAACAGCGACAACTTAAGCTTACAGCTCAACTGCTGAATTCGCGATACTTTCGTAAGCGCCGCCGTCTAGGAGCCAGCTGCTTCGTGTAAACATATGTCCAGCGCCAAGTCTTATTTACTTTTTTATTTACTTACAGTACCTTACAGGCCTTCAAGAAGGCATTGGGTAAGGGCGGAAATACATAGTCATAGCAGCATTAAAAAAATAAGGCATTAGTACAAGAACGGGAAATCCAAACGACGCAAACACATCAGAAATATTGTTAACACAAAAATAAACAGAAAGAGCTGAAGAAACAGTCGCGGGAAAATATCGCATTATAGTAGCCACATCACATGGCATGATGCGACCAATTGCGCACCTACATAATCCAAATGATAAAAATTCAGGCGTGACCAGAAAGCAAGTGTGCTACACGGCCACGGATCAAGTGGAAAAATGTTCGATTAGCTGATCACGAAATGCACTGTGTTTTGATTGGGAGGCAACGTTGTCTGGAAGAGCGTTCTATAAAGGTATCGCACGAGGCAAAGCTAAACAACTGAATGCGCAAGTATTGCCATAAACTCCGGTGTAACGAAAGGAATTGTGCAGCCTTTACAGCATAATTATGCAGCCTGAATTGCCTCTTACGGGCGATACCCCATAGCGGGCTTCTTTTTTTCTTTTTTTTTAAGCAAGGGCACGGTACCCTCGCCCTTCCTATGGGAGCTTAGCGGTAAATGTATCGCTCTACTAGTTTTGAGGAGGCGGGTTCGGTTCCCGCCTGTGGAGGCAATGCACGAACATCCATGTGCTTCGATTACGGTGCATTGGGTGCTCAAAATAGACCTGAAGTCCACAACTACGTAATGCCTCATAATTCACGTCGCGATTTTGGCACGCGAAGCCTCCCCCCCACCCTTCTTCGAAAGTTGTTATCACTTCTACAGAGCGACAAGAAACTTGCAGCTCAACCAGCACCTCGTGACGCTCGCACCTCCGATCACCATCGGCGCTCTGGCAAAAAGTAGAGACAGCATCGAGAGGTCTGCGCGGCGCCTTTGCTGGGAGCAAGGTCGTGATCTGAATAACAGCGGCCTCTCGCGATACACAGGAGGATTAAAGAAGAAAGAACACGAAATCAAGACAATCATATAAGCAAATCAACGGCAAACGCTGTGCGGGGCATCGGGAGCGAGCGCGCATGCGCGAAATCGCCCGAGGCGCAGCGCACGAACCAAACAGCCTTCCAGCAAGTTCGGCACGTTCCCGACGCTTCCAGAGCGACTGGATTCGACTCTTTGTTTCGTGCAGCACGCACCGTATACGCGTGCGAAATCGAGCGCCCGAATCTCATGGCATTGCTCGAGCACAACAGTGGCGTTAAGAAGTACGGATTACCAGTTAACCTAAGTACTCATTTATAAACCGCACAAATCTTGCCGACCTTGCCGTTGTTATTTTTCTTTCTAATTGATGTCTCACTAAACACTACACGCTCCAGAGGCGCACCTTGCCACAACCTCACCCAAAGGCTAACAAAAAGCAGTCTGTCGGATGGCGGCAATTACAAACTAGAACTTACCCGAACCCCGTGCTCTTATACGTCATATATCCAGAAACATATCGCACAGATAAATGCACAAAATGTGATAACATGGCCACACTGGTCCATATATTATGGGAATGGCGAAAAATAACAGACAATATCGGGAGTCCGGCCTCCGGCAACGGCCTCCGCGATCGCTGGGAGACTGCGCTGAGCAGCGCGACCCTCAAAGACCATGCTCTGGGCCGTGGTGCAGCGGGCGGATGACGCCGCCAGGGATCGAAAAAACCCTTGGCTGTCGCCTAGGAGGGGAGTGCAGCCCGCCCCATAAACTCGCAGGTCATCAATAAAGTTGTTTCCTCCTCCTTGATGTCTCATGGCATTATTAAATGCGAAGCATTTCTTAGCGAACTTCGGCGACTTTGAGCGTATCTATCTATCTAGCCGCCTACGACTTTGTGCTCTCCTGGCCGTTTCGTTAGCGGGATGTACACGAAAATTGGTATGCAACATGACTGCATGACGAACATAAATGGCATGTCATAACATGAAAATCATGACATGCATGTCATGAGCGGCATGATTTACGTGCCACGGTCTTGGTGCTCTTTCGGCCGTTTCGTTAACGTCATATGTACCAATATCGGTATAGCGAGACAACAATGCAGATCCACCGTACGTTCCGATGCGTGCTTCGCATTTTCTTGATTATCACTGCACGAAGGATCTGCCTTTTTTTTTATGCCGAAGCATTGCAGCGCCTATAGCAGAAAAACAAACATTTGCAGAGATGCATGCAATTCGGGACAAGTGATTCAAGAAACATGGCGAACGTATTGAATTGTTACATAGGAGGGAAAGCGGCGCTTCTAAATATTTGACCGGACAAAAGATTGAAGACGAGACTTACAACTCCCCACCTGTAAGTCAGAGCACTGATCTTTATATTTCGTCATGTCAAGAATGTAGTACCGCTGTTACGCCTCCTTTGAGACAAGTGCTTCCTTCGTTAGTACCGCAGATCGCTGCAATACTCTGCATGCAGGATCGTCACTGCACCATGTAGTCCAATGAAAGCTCATTTGAAGGGGGCCCTGCGACAACTTCGGTACTTGGTCGGAAAACGATGTCAATCAGTTGTTGATGCTCCTGCGAACCCGCGAGCCAAATATTATTGGACCACACGCGCCAGGGAATCCGTTATTTGGTTTCAAATACAGCCGGAAATGGCCTCCACTCTTTTCAACAGATGACGCCGCTGGCAGCACCGACTATGGGCCACTCGGGCTCTACCCTGTCTTCTCAAAAGTAGGTACGTACGTTGCCCTTATATGTTCAACTCAAGACCAACGAATAAAGCACTGCATATGGTCTTTCCACGACCATGATCGTGGGAAGACCAAGACAAACAACAAATGATACAGGTTCAAACATTAAATAAAATCACTCTCTCTCTCCCCATTTGTTTCGAAACTCTTAGGTTAGCTTTTTCCTTCTTTCTTTATTTTACTTTCTTTTCGTTATTTCTTTTTCCTCTTATCCTTCTCATGAGGCGCTACTCATGGCCGATCCCCCATTGTCGATTGCGCCACACTTGCAGATCAAAACAAAAAAGTTACTCATTTTCTTTCTGCGTTCCCTCGCGGCCTTATTTTCTCGAGCCTACCTACTTGTACGCACATATAGAGCAGATGCTAAATACACCTCGCAGCAGGACAATAACCTTTTCAAAGTTCGTACAATTCCATTTGGAATCGCTGGGTCTCAGAGGGTTAATCGGCGTATAATAGCAGCCATAATGGTTCTTTGTAATCTTAAGCCTGTCTGTGCCCAATAAAAGGCTAAGAACTTTACCAAATTTCTCCTCTTAATCCGGTTCTATGCTAACTGCGTGGTCACGTTATCCCCCGCCCCCGCCCTCCGAAATTTGCGATCCCCCGCCCGCCCAATTACTGCCGTCATTTGCTCCAATTTTCTACTCATTCCAGTCTGCTGCCATCAACGACCATTTTTACCTTCCTAGTGCATGCCTTACCTATGCCAATTTCTCTTCGTTCTCAGCCAAGGTGTAATTAACACGCTGTCGAAAAAAACAGGCTCGAACAGGCCTTGCGCATGCGCTAACTTTTCTTCAAGGGCATGAACCACCCTGCCCAACACGTGTTTCCCTGACCACTTCGGTGTCTATTTGTCCCTCATCATTGTACCTTATTATTGCCCTTATTTCCTTTCAGTGTCTAGCTGCTTCCACAGGTACTTTACACTTGTCTCCAGGGATAGTGGTAAACTTATTCAAACTGCTATGGTTTCCGCGACGTGATGGTCGTGTAAGAACACAAGGCGAGCCGCAGTTCTAAGAAAGAGGTATATATATTCAGCGATTCCGAGCGAAGAATCGACTAAAGAAGCGGCTGTCCTTGCTCGTGTGCCTTCACGAAACGTCGACACACGAAGCGAGACTGGAAGTGAAGGAACCATTTAATCGCAATTACCTGAATGCGCTTCGGATAAGATGCACCTATACGCGTGACAAAACATCTACAGCAGCAGCCGACGCCAGCCCAGGAATTCTCGCCGTTCCTGGTGCATTTGCTGGCAGAAACTGTATATAGCACACTACGGTCAATATAGCTTAACAGTACGATTCAAACAAAATATTTGCTGCCATTGGCCAAGGGCCACCTCAAAGGAAGCCTCTCTACTACCCTCTCTGCTGCTAAGCCTGAATTCAATGTCTTTTCTGCTTCATACAAATACCACCCGAGCACATTGCACTTGGTTCTAAGTACAAGTAGGCTTATTCAGAACGCTATCCCCGATGCTTGGAAAATAAGTAAACGCAACGTTTTCCATAAGCCTAAACACTTAAGCGATGTTTCGCGGACAAGAGATCAATGTGAAAAGCCTGAGTTTAGCCACTGACTTAAAGATGAAGCATTCAAAACACATTGAAATAAAAAATCAAGAGGAGCAGTACTCAACAGTATAACGGCTAATTAGTATGTCAATAAAACGCTAAAAACAAGAACGCTAATTCTCTCATCCGTCGGTTGCATTTCGCTCCTAACAAAGTAAATATACAGTTTTCGCCGTTGTCAATGGGCGCGGAATTGAGAAGCCTTCACGGCCGTCCCGCGGGTCTACATTTTACACGTAGGAGCACTTCTTGGCCTTCGCCTGAGCGGGGCACGAAAACACTTCCGCGAAAGGACCGTAATTCTTCGCCCCTTCAGTGCACTGCTCGGAGAACTTCCTCTTGATGTTGTCCGTCCAGCAAGTGCCGTGGCAGAAGGTGGCGAAGAACACTTGCGCGGGAGTGTATTCACGCAAACCCTTGAGCCGCAGGTCCGAGGACTCGTTCCTGAACCGCAGGTACGTCGTGTAGGCGACATCCAACGCGAGCAGCGACGGAAACGCTACCTCAGCGTCCCGGACATCGGCGCACCACGAGGCGTTCCAGAACGACCGCGTGGACTCCGATTCCGACGGCGCCATCACGGATCGCCCGTCGAAGAGGTGCGCTAGCATGTCGATCGCCTTGAAGATTCCTTCCGCGTAGACAAAGCCGACGCCACCGTAGAACATCGCGCTCGTCCCTTCGCCGTAGTACAACGGGGGACGAAGAGCGGCGACCGACAGTGAAAGGACATTGAGCACGGGGTTATAGGCGGTGAGTGCCTGCTCGACGAGCGAAAAGACTTCCGCGGCAGCCACGTAGTCGTGGCTCTCCACTGACATTTTGGCGTCCCGGTTGTACGCCTGCAAACGGCTCCATTGCCACTCCGCGTAAAATCCGCCCTCGCTTCCGTTGTACGGTGGGCCAAAGTACTGTTCGAAGCCACCCGGTCTTCCGAAGTCATCCATGGCCCAAATGACGGTGGACATGTTCTCGACGACTGCGGAGAGTGTTCGTTTCGCCTCGGCGTTAAGCTTGGAATACGCGCGCAGTTTCTCGACCACTACAGACCGGATGTGGTCCAAGCGGCTGGAGATGGCGACTCGTTCCTGCGCCGACAGCATCTCCTTGTTGATGGCCGCCAGAAGGACGTTGTAGGTCGTGTCGACGTGGTCAAAGCAGATGAGTCGCTGGAAGTATACGCCTTCCGGAAGGTTCTTCACGGAGAGCCGCAGTTTACTGGTGATCGTGGAGCCCACGGATTGCACGAACCACCAGATCGTGTGGAAGAAAATGTCTTGCGCGGTGTTCGAGGCGAATATGGAGTCGATGGCGTTGATAAGCCTGCCGTTAACAGCCATGATGAGGTCGTTCGCGCTGATTTCCGGCGCTCGAGTGCCGTATACTGACCGAAGCGCTCTCACCCAGTCGTTGGCGCTCAGATTCCTCACAAATTTGGGCATGCTTCCGATTTCCATGAGCCTCGGTTGTGGCAAACGACCGTCGATCGCTGCTGCCAGCTTGCGAAGTATGTGGCCTTGCACGTCGCCGCTTCTCGTCCTTAAGAAGGTCGCGAAGGACTCCGACAGAGGCCTGACAGCGAACAACGACTCGTAGAAGCTCGTATAGATGGAATATCCATCCTGGTACCTGGATATGGTGTCGTGCGTGAACCGCCAGAGTAGCGACGGCGTGGACGGACTCAACAGGACGGCACGATCTCTCTGGAGACGCACCGAAGGCACTGCGGGGAGCAACTGGACGCGGAACCACAGTGGTACAGCCCACACCGCGGACAGTTCCATGACCACCTCCAGGGCTCGGCCGTAGTCGATTATTCTCTCCGGTTCACCTGGTGTCGGCCACGCGAAGCTGCGTTCACTTACGAAGGCCGTCATCATTCTCACGGCGTTCTCTTCGTCGTCGGTGGTCGTCATGCACCGGCGCATCATGGTGAGCGGCCTGTTCCTCACCAGTTGACCGTCGTAATCGCCGAGGCTCAGCTTATCGATGGCCCCTATCCAATGGAGTGTGACTTGCTCCTTGACCGTGCCACTGATGTGCCGATATTCGTTCGACCAGCCGGAGCATACGAAGCAACCGAAACATTCGCAGGGCAATGTGCCGGGGACGGGGTCGATGCCCAGTGCTCCGGCGTGCTCGATGCAGTCCGCCGTGCCGCACAAAACGACCTCTCGGCCATCAGCCTTGTGCCTCGGGTAGAGAGCGAACAGCGCCAGGGCTAGGATGACCGCCAGGAGTGCAGCTGCTCCTACGAATGTTACTTGGTCAAACCACGGGCCGGCGCCGCCCGGCTTCTCCTTCTTGGGAGACACTTGCAACAGGTCTTCGAGCCGTGGATGCTGCGTGGGATGTAGGAAGACAACAGATGGTCGATCTCTTAGCAACGTTCGAATCGATGTGTTTGCCCAGAAGGGACGGCACATTGTCCCTTCTGCCCCGGTATTTTGAACTACGACGTAAACACCAGCGTAATTGGACGAAAAGTATACTTCCAGAAAATATCTCAAGTTTCAGCAACCTCCAGGAACAAGACGCTGCTTTAAAGTAGCAGAGAAGCATCCTTCGCGGCCACAGCTAATAGACTAAACAGACCACTTCCTTCCTTAGCAGCGTTTTGATTCCTGGTGTTTTATGTCCCAAAACCACGCTGCGATTAAAAGAGACGCCGTAGTGGAGGGTTCCGGGAATTTCTACCCCCTACTGTTCTTTAACGTGCAATGGCAACGCACAGTACACAGGGCTCTAGCGTTTTCGCCTACATCGAGATGTAGCCGCCCCGTTCGGGATTCGATCCTGTGACCTCCGGATCAGCAGCCGAGTTCCATAGCCACTAGACCACCGTGGCGGTGCCAGTAGCGTCTTAACGAGCTCTTACCCACGCGAGTCGAGGTCCTCCAGGAAAAATGTGGACTATACTCCTTTTTAACCAATCGCCTTAGAGCATTATTTTGCTTTTCAGCTTTGTCTCTTGCTCGAGGGCATTATATGTTATAAGAAAGTACATGCTCTCGACAGCGTGACACAAACTAGTTTTGAACGTGAACAAATTGTCTTTCAGTGATGTTGCTCGTTGAGTTCCGCTGGGGGCGGAAGAGCTTTACAAATGGTGGTATGGAAATTTCCGCCAACACTTAATCGTGATTCTGTTATCTAGTCAGCAAACATGACAATCTACCTCACCACACTGAAAGGCAAAGGTTAGGTTAAAGGGCTTACGTGTTATTAAGGCATCTACCGCGACGTGGGGTGGAATGCAATACCTTAGCTAATTTTACTCACCGGTAAAATTAGCAAAGGTATTACAAGTCACACCTAAGTTTTCCCTCATTGTATAAGCCACACAAACGCAAAGTTACGCAATGGCGAAGCGATTTTTTTCAGCAACTCCGCGCCTAACTTTTCCTGCACAACGTAAGCCACACGGACGCAAAACAAACTAGGAAATCAGCATTTTTCACGCAAACCAAGTACTTACCAAGGCAATCATCACTTTCCCTCATTCCGCTTTCTATATCTTTCTCTTTCCATACCTTCTTCACCACTCCTAGATTACCCTCTCCTTTTTTCTCATTTCCTATCTTTTTCTTCACTATTGCTATTATGTAGCACTGTCACTATCGTGTTCGCCGCTAAAGGTACTCTAGGTTACCTTAAGCGGAATCTAATAAAATTAGAGTATGGCTGTTCTGTCTGCAAACCCCCTGAACGCATCCTAACCGATCTAATCCAATAAATACAAAACCGCGCCGTCAGGTTTATTTATTCTGATTACTCGTACACCACTAGCGTAACTAACCTAAAGAAAAAAGCATAGTCTGCCCAGTCTAGAGATGCGACGCAAGGTTTCAACGCGTTCTACTTTATCATAACGTTTTTCATGTTTTGCCTAACTGTACTCCCATCAATCCAGCTCACTGCATCTCTCACCGCATCAGCCATGAGAAAGCCGTATACCCTCCACGTTTCCGCACCGGCACACACATTTTTCTTCGAGACTACCCTATTGACTGGAACAACCTTCCCTCAGACATCGTCCTTCACGTCAACCATACCCACTTCAAAAACGCCGTTGAATCATACTTTGTAAACATCGACTAACTTGTTTGTTTCTCCCACCCCTCATGCAACACTCTGGGTACAGGGTCCTTGAGGTATTTCCAATGAAGAAAATAAATAAATAAATAAATAAATAAATATGCGCAACGGGCTTAGGTGAAGGCTATGCGTAGTGCGTTGAGGGAAAGCCGCTTTTCCTTTCTGCGATGTATACGACTTCCTTTTTTTTTTTTCATTTCCTACCGTCCTTCCTCGCTCTTACCTTCTGTTTTTCTGCCTTTGTATCTGTCTATGTTGTCCCTCGCATAATCACTGTCACGCAGCAGCGTGGGCAGTGGTTCAAGGCCAAGACCGTGTCCGCTTTTCCCTTTTGATTAACAGCTCGCCAAAGACATTGGATGCGCAGGTGTGCTTTGAAACGGTCTACAGACCCACCTGCTCCGTAAGCGTGCCTGCGCCGCTGCCCGATTTACCACGTCCAGAGGCGAACCGCAGTGTGGCACGGGTGAATGTGGAGCGCCGAGGCTGAGAGGCGGGTGTCCTCGCCGGTATCCTCGCGGTACTCGCTGGTCCCGTGGAGGCGGACGGAGCAACGTCACTCGTCACGGCGACAGAATCGCGGTTGTCGGGGGCTGCACGGAGCGACTCCCGATTATATACTGATAAGATAATCGTTCGTGTGCACCTAAATGCTCCGTGGTTCTGGGCCACTTTGCTCGTGTGTCACCATCGTCGGCATCATCGTCAGCCCGTTTTAAGTCCACTGCAGGACGAAGGCCTCTTTCAGTGATCTCAAGTCCGCCCTTTCCTGGGCGGACTTGACTGCCCCTGCTGCGTTTCCTATCTATTGGTATCCATGCTGCTCTTCCGACTTTCCAATGGTTGTCGGTTCTTGGCGTTACATGTTCTGCCCAGGCTCACTTTTTTTTATCTCTTAAATGACATAAGGATATCAGTTATTCCTCTCTGCACTCCGATCCATTCTGATTGTTTTTGGTACAAAATGAAAAACTGTAGCGCACAATATAGAAGCGAGTACGAGAAAAAAGACAAAGACGCTGATTCGTGCTGCACCAGTGTTGTATGCGTGTGCATCTGCGCGCTTGTGTCCTCCACCTCACAACTTTGCCATTTCTTTCGATGCTGACTTCCTCGGGTGTGCAAGAAAAGTTTACATTTACTGCCATTTAAGTATCTATCTATCTATCTATCTATCTATCTATCTATCTATCTATCTATCTATCTATCTATCTATCTATCTCTCTCTCTCTCTCTCATCTCTCTGGCCACACGTGTGTGTGCTAGCTAGCTTCGCCATCAACTTAGCGTTCCCTGGCTACCGGTCCAGATATCTGTGCAATCATGTTCATGTGACGAAAAACAAACCGCACACTTGCAAAAAGCTCCATGTGCTGTCGAATCATCGTTGAACATCGACGGCTGCTCTCGCAAATACGAATGAAATCTTTACATCAAGCAGTTTCCACAGCCCATGGTAGCCTCAAAAAGCAAAAAGTGCCTTAAGGGAGCTTCCAAGCGGTGCACGTGTTCATGATTAAGAAAACTCCCCTTTACATCTATAAGTACCTGGATACCACTTACTTCAGAACTTGTTTGAGCAAAGCTTTGCGCTGTGTCGCGGCAGCAGAGGGCGGCGCTACATTGCACGTCCCTTTCGACTCTCCTCCCTAGATGCTTTTCCATGCCTCAACACTAGATCAACCAGTGTTATGATATACTACTTCGGTGGAAACTGTTTCTCGTGTTTCTGTTCTTCTGTGCCCTATCCATGCCGTATCCACCCAAGCAGCATGTACTAAGTGCCCCAGCGAGAAACCCTCCTGAGACGCCGTTATCAACATGTAATAGTTGTTGCGTATAAGCTTAACGTGTCGAAAATCGCTCTTAACGGTTCCCCCTTCCAATCGCTGCTCAACTCCGCATGCGCTGAAGTAGTACACCCGAAAGCTTCCATTGACTCGCCATGGCACCTCAGCGGACTAAGGTGTCTGATTGCTAAGGTCGAGGACGTCATATCTAGATGCACGTTAAGGAAGTTCAGCTGACAAAAATCAATCTGAGCTCTCAACCTTCACTATCACACAGTCATTTTATGACGTCCCTATCGAAAAATCTCGTACGTGTGTTTTGTATACGTGGCTCGTATATACGAGATTATTGGATATGTGTCATAAGATACGAGGCTCGTATCCCACGTAGGCCGTACGATGGCTTCGTATGCCGTACGATGGCTTCGTATGTACTAGCGCCTCGTATCTACGGTCTAGTGATTATGTGCCTAAATCCTAAATATTCTTATTAGATTGAAATCAATATCTCTAGCATAAAGCTCACCCACCTTGCAGCAGGTATTCATCGGGAGCTCCTCGGCCGGGATCTCCGGACCGCTGTTCCCCACCGGGCGTCGATGGGACGTCTACGGTCCTGGCCAGCTCAGCAGTCGACTCGGCTGGTTCTTCCTTCACCGTCCTCGACACGGACGACGCTTGACTCGGAGTCCTACTGTAGGTCGAGGGGACTGCACTGTTACGTCTCGTCTCGCCGGGTTGCTCGGGAAGGCGACCGGTCGCATCGGCAGCGGTGGAACCGGCGAACGGTGCCGTTATGGGTTCCCGATTGCCGGGCGAATGCGGAGAAGCGGGTTCCGACTTTCGCTGGTGCCTCCGAACGCCACCACGATGCCGCGGAACCGAGGACGGGTCGTTGAGCTCGTTGGGCCCAGGAGGGACGGGGACAGTGCTCGAGCGCCTTCGGCGCAGTCGCGGTGGCTTGACGACGTGCTGCGCTGCCAAGATGGAGCCACTCGACCGCGAAGCCTTGTCCGAGTCCCTGTCATTCGAGTGACCGGCGCCGTCTGGCTCGACGTCGGTGGCGGCAGCAGGCGGACATTCGCTGCGAGAGGCCTTCTTCGAACCGCTCGTGTGGCGTTGGCGAGAGGGCTTCTTGGACATGGTCGCTGCTCGGGGATCGTCGGGCGAACACGGCCACGACTGATCGCTTCGTCTTCTTAATGAACGCGCAGAGCGCGTGGGGACTCGCGCGGCGCGCGGTTTTTGTGGCAAGCTTCATTCTGAGACTTCTACCCACCACAAGGGATTGACCAGAAACTAGATCAGTCCCGTCTGAAGAGGAGCAGTGATCGGGTTAATAAAATTAGATTAAAGACAAAAGCAAATTGGGATAGCTACGAATTTAACAAGGGGACTGTCGTCATTGAAGTATCGCCTTTGGTTACCATTGTCAATGACTCGGAAAAGTGGATGCTCTTAATATGTTACTTGAGACCATGGGAGGAGGAAAAAGGAATAGGAAAGGTAGGGTAGCCTGGGCTGAGCCCGGTAGGCCACCGTGCACTGGGGAAGGGGGAAGAGGAGAGAAAGTTCTGGAAGATAGAGAGACAGCAAGAAAAACTAGTAAAGAGAAATGCTGCAGTGACGCTGACGTTATGCAAGTTGTCCATTTTCAAAGACGGTTCATTAGCCCAGTAGGAAGAAAAACTAGGAGGTGGTGTCACGTGATTCCGGTAGCCTCGCCAAGTCAACCTCCTTGCGCGCGATGCCTCTTTCCACATGGTCGCCGGAAAGCTCGAGGTTGTTTTGTACACGGTAACCTTTTAGAGGCGCCTGGTCATGCATGAATGTACCCCTTGCCTATCACGTGACCATGGCCTGTTTTCCGTGATTCCCCCTTTAAACGCTTACGACTGGGCTTCAAGACTTTCACTTGACACCCCCACCTATATATCTTCTTCCTACATGCTTCGAGGCCGTTGATAAGACAGGCCCACCTCACAGTGAATCTACGTGCGACAATGAGTCAGCCTTAAGCATTTCGCTCGTCCGCTAACATCGTGAATCGATGATGGCTGTTTCTGACAGGCCATACATGCCACCTTCTAAGGCTGCCGTCTCTTTAAACATTGCATCTGTACGCCTGCAAATTGACCATTTAGATCGCTCCGTCACGGTGGTCTAGTAGCTATGGCTGGCACTCTGCCGCTGATCCGAAGGTCGCGTAATCGAATCCCGGCCGCGGCGGCTGTGTTTCGATTGAGGCGGAATGTTGATGCCCGTGTACTTTGAGATGTAAGTGCACGTCGTTAAAAAACCACAGGAAGTCGCAATTTGCGAAGCCCCCCTCTACATCGTCTCTAATAACAGTATGGTAGTTTTGGGACGTAACACCCCAGAAAATCAATGAATCTGCGGGCGGCAGGCAACACGGCTTTTAAGTTCCACCACTTCAAGGAGGAAGGAAAAAAGCCAGGGGAGGGTGTCATGTGAAAATCCTGAGGCATAGCCATGAAAAATTTCAAGGAGGTACCTATGGGAAATAGGCTCCGGTCACGTGGTAAGCAAGCCGTAGAATAATGCACTGTCAAGCACCACTAAAGATTAGCGGTTGCAAAACAGCCTCGATCGGTCCGGCAACTATGTATGTCTTTTTTGTTCTTTTGCCCATGTGACAATAGAGCTGCGACGATCTAGTGCTTCCGGTACTGGACAGTGTACCGGAAATATGCGCGCTCAGTACCGGCCATAGCGGTTGCATTTCGATGGAGGCGAAAATGCTAAAGGTTTGTGCACCGTGAGATGTCAGTGCACGTTAAAAAACCCCAGGTGGTCGAAATTTCCGGAGCCCTCCACTACGGATTTCCTTTCCCCTCTTTCACTTCCTGTCTCCTACAACCACGGACGCTGAGCCTCGCTACGAACAAGGCCCGCGGAAAGAGCGTTCTTTCTTTAACCAAAACACTATTATTTTTTTTTGTTGTTTTTTTGTTCTTCGTGGTGGTGGCGGCGTTCGCTAGCCCGCGCGCGCTTTTCAGTGCTACCTGCTCTTGCACTCGCCTCCCAAAGCAGCAGCCTTCGCCCTCCTGTGATTTGCGATGCGAACACATCACAGTAGCGCTGTCGCGTTCCACTCTTAAAGGTGAAGCTTAAACATCCTCCTTGCTTTTACATCCTAAACTTGTTTCAGCTTTAGCGATTAAACAAAAGATCCAAGCATGTCTTAATTTTTATACCGACACTTTCACCTCACACCATTCTTTATCTCTACAAAGATATACTCTATGGGGAAAATTAAATAACAGAAATGTTGCTGTCGTCCGAGCTGCATTGTGATTGCGCGAGTCATGGCTAAAGAGCAGTAGAGATTAGTGCTGGAAGCGATAGACGGGCAAAACCGCAAGCCTTTCATTCTCTTGAAGAAGGACTTCACGAACTATGGTCGAAAGACACGATAGGTGATTTGCCTCAAAGCCCGCAAATAAAATGGGCTCCTCCGGACAGGTGGTGACAGAAATCATGGAACCATGATTTCTATGAGTGAGAGAGCGCGACCTTAAAGGGGAACTTTGGCGGTTTTTCCTCCACGTTGTGACATCTATGGTTTCCAGTGGCATTGAGTGTCGTTAAAACCTTTAGCAACGTAGGTTACCTGTAGCAGCGTAGGTTCAGTTTGCTCGGAAACGCACCAATGGCTTTAAATAACCGACTGAATGTGGTGTTCCAACCGATACCGAAACGGGTAGACAATTCGTGTAACGTATGTGATGACGTCACAGCCTTCCCGCCATCAGAAATATGGAGCTGGCCCCAACAAAAAAGAAGATGAGAATGGTGAGATCATGCGAACGATGTCAGCTTTCTTGAACTTCACAGCGACGATTTCAGCGCTAAAGTATCGTCGTTTTGCTTTTGACGGCCCACCTGTCCACGTAGGCAGCGTTGAACGTGATGATGTCAAAAACACAGGGTGGCCATCATGGAAATTCGCTAAATATTTTTAAAATTCATTTCTAAATACAATACCAAGGAGAACATGTATCGAAAATTTCGCTGAGATCACTGGACACTGAAAAATCGCCGGAGTTGCTCTTTTAAAGACACTACTCGACGATGTTATGTGGGGTTTAACGTCCCAAAACCAGCTCTGATTATGAGAGACGCCGTAGTGGAGGGCTCCGGAAATTTCAACCACCTGTTGTTCTTTAACGTGCACTGACATCGCACAGCACACGGGCCTCAACATTTCGCCTCCATCGAAATGCAGCCGCCGCGGCCGGGATTCCGATCCCGCCACCCTCGGATCAGCAGCCGAGTACCATAGCCACTAGACCACCGTGGCGGGGCACTACTCGACGATGGGCTTTTCACAATGTCAGCACGTCTCTTCGCCGAAATGCGACAACCGAAATTCGTCTCCCCCGATTAGTGCTGCCAATCGAGAGTGCACGTGCGAGTTCAAGCAAGCGATGCATAATTTTTTGTCGATGATTCGGTGAGCAATTTAACTTTCGCGACATCAGGGACTCCTCATTAAGGCCAGCTATTCGCTCTGCCGGGGAAAATTCTCACCTCTGGAACTGTGTGGCACTGGTGTGTTGAGGACGCGGTCGTCGTTTTTTAGCAACTTTAACGTGATCTCAGAAATACTGCAGGCCCTGTTCAAAAAAGAAGACCTTCGTGCCTGCGCTCGTTTCAACGACGAACCATTTAAGGTCTGTGTGCTGCACATGTTCGGCGCGAATTTTTCAAGTGTCAGTCTTATCTTGGGAGCTCTTCGAAGGTGCACGTAGCTGCCCACGCCCATGCGCCGTTGTTCTAAGTAAAGGTAGCACCTTTCAGGCCGTATCTTTCACCGAAGCAGTGCAGTCATCCGCGTCGCATGCCTTCTCTTTTGGCGGTGGGCGCCAGGTGTGTAGTTAAGTGTGACAAACGAACGGTGCGTTTTATGCGCATCATTACGAAACTATTTTTGATCAAAAAGCAACCAGCGCCGCAGTGCTCTTGGATCAAGAGGTGTGCGGCAGTGCAATAAGAGGAACAGCTGACGATTGTATTTTGTAGACGCGATACGCCCGAGCAAGACGAAAACTTTTTCGTCTAGACTTAGCGTTACTTCGCCGTATCGTATGAGGAATAAGTTGACGCCCCCTTGTGTCGTTACATCTGTTCTGCTTCCGGCGCATGCAGCCCGCCATTCCTCGTCTTTCAACCGTCGAATCCTGTCTCGCGGAAGCCCGCGGGACAACCACGTCTTCGCGTCTCGACCGTCGCCTATGGTCCATTGGACACAGTGCATTTCACGTTCGAACCGCGCATCTGTGAGTTTGTGCCAGCTGCAGTGCTGGACACCCTTTGTTTATTTTTTTTTATTTTATCGCTAGTGTCCCTGCCTTCGTGCGCGCTAATCTTTCTGATCGGAACTTGGTGCCTATGACGCAATATTCTTTAGCGAAGCAATGACGAGGGCTTGTTTCTTCTGATTAATTACTACTTCTCGTAAGTTTCTTAGAACATGCATCACGTGTTTAGGAAGACAGACTGAACGGAGACTGCCGAGAAGTAATCGTCCCGTTTGCTTCCATGTTCGCTAATGTTGTGTGCGGAGACGGGACCAGACAAGCTACCGTGTAGGCGCAGCTTTCGTCCTGTCTTCCTCACCACACCTACTACATGCCCTGTGCCCGTGGGAGATAAACTCTCAAATCGACTCAGTATGAAAGCACTGTTCACGCCCGTAAGCCGGCGTTTGTCAAAGAATGTGCGAACTATGAACATCTCCTAACTGGACCCCCCCAACCTTTACAAGCCTCATGATCTGCACCAAGAACAGCGGAAAAAATTTGCAGGTGGAAGCGCAGCACCTGTGACGTAGCACGTCTTTCGCTCTTTTTCTTGTATTCCTTTCTTCACGCGACCCGCCACGGTGGCCTAGTGGTTATGGCACTCCGCTGCTGATCCGAAGGTAGCGGGATCGAATCCTGGCCGCGGCGGCTGCATTTCGATGGAGGCGAAATGATGAGGCCCGTGTGCTGTGCGACGTCAGTGCCCGTTAAAGAACCCCAGGGGGTCGAAATTTCCGGAGACCTCCACTACGGCGTCTCTCATGATCAGAGCTGGTTTTGGGACGTAAAACCCCACAAATCAATCAGTATATAGACGGCATATACGAAAACGCTTCACAGCCCTATTCGTTATGATTTAATTTCGCCTCCTCCAAAATACGACCGCCGTATACCCGCGATTCGATACCTCGAGCTTAGGAAGACGATAGCCCAGCAGCCAAGCTTCCACAGCAGGTATCCTACCACTCATGGTACGGTGCTATGACGTCATGGTATCCGATTAGCACTGTAGTAGAAACGGCAGTGACGTTACTTAAAAACTGTCCGTCCGTAAGCGCCGCTTCTATGGTGGCAGCACTATCGTTTCTGTAATTGTTTCCCTTGGTCTGCCAGTTCCGATCACTCCACACGTGGACTTTTCTTTCTCGACAGATAAGAAGACCTACACTTGGTGTCTTCTCAGTAGCCGCTGCTTTGGCCCACTGCACACGAGAATCTGCTCGATGGGCCCTGTAAGTATTCCCGTGGAAGCAAGAATCTATTCTTTCTGGCTGCAGCGTACCGTGCAGTTGAGTGCCGTTAGGGTGCACACGAGAGCGCGTGGTCGCCATATCCTGAGCGCCAGATCAGCAAGCGTGCGCATGCGCAGGAAAGCCGGAAGGGATAGCTTCGTGTCGCTTGCTGCATAATTGTCCATGCCGTATTCACAGTATCAAAATTCAGCTGGTGCCGATGTCATGTCTTCCTTTATTACTGCGCGTGGGCAGGCTTGTTTGCATGTGTAGCCACGTTGGTTACACTAGCACTTTATACGAATAGCGGCCACCCGCTCGCGTATTCACCCCAACAGTGCTCACGGGCGTATACATGCTGCAACTTTTGAAGTTCTCCCAACTTAATCTCGTAAGATCCAAAGAAGTGAAAGAGTATTCGCTCTTCGAGTCCTTTTAGTACTGACTTGCAAGCTACGAATGCGCCACTCTTACTTGCCAAATTCAGCAGCTCCGTAAACTTGGCGACAGCAATGGCATTTCATATGTGAAAGACATATCTAAATGGCAGAGATGAAGATGAACCACCGTGTTGGTTTCTCGCTGAGTCTGCAATCAGTTCGCAATTATATTTGAGAAAAAAAACATGATAATGTGTAACTCAGTGTGCAAGGCGACCCGCGATGTTAGACCAGCCTGAGCAGATGAAAAATTTCTGTGCGTTTGTATCAGCCACGACGGGTGATGGCACAGAACGTAATAGGACACAGGCGCAAGCCATTCGGCCGACAGCCTGTCTTTCCGTCATTTTCACTGCGTTGAAATTCAAGTTCATTTCAGGCAAAAAGCAAAAAAGCTAAAACTTGCCAACTAGCCTACGAGACCGTCGAAAAGGCATGAAAGCCTGGCAAGGCGCCTGCCCCCTGTAAACCCAAATCCTACCAAAATTACGCAATGCTCAGTGTGAAATTAACAATGAATAAGGAAAGAAGCATAAATGGTAGTTACTACATGCAAATCATGTCTATAAGAAACCAAATAGATGACCGAATAGGCCTAGGCAATGACATCATTAAGTAATATGTGTGACGAACAAATAAAGCTAAGTTTAAAGAACGTAACGCAGTACGTGAACGTATTTTACATAATCAAGCACAAGATTTCATAGCATAAGGTCATAAGTTTCTTCGAGTGCCCAAACATTGCCGCGATTTACATGTGCGCCACTCTGACACACACTACGCAAGTCACAATGCGTACTCGGTCACGTAGAAGACCACAGGCACGTGAACACAAATAGAACAGCCTATATGAACGCGAAGGTAGTGCACTTACACCTATTACTACACGGTCACTGTCAAGGCCAACTTCAGCACTTCCTGAGTATGTGCGCTCTCCTCGGGCACAGGTTCTCAGGGACACTACTTAACATGTCCGACGGCAGCTTTACGTGCTTATAGTACAACTAAGTACTACACATACGTGTTTCGTTTGCAAAAATATCGGTGTTGCGTTTTCGATCGCCAGGTGAGGTTTCTCAAGTACCTCGACAGCGGCGAATTCGCCGATGTCGAGTTTCTGGTGCTTCCGGAGCAGTTTCCCGTGACACGCACGTTCAAAGCGCACAAGCAGTTCCTGGCCATGGTGAACGAGGTCTTTGGCACGATGTTCTTCGGGAGCCTTCCGGAAAAGGACAAGGTGATCGTCACCGACATCCATCCGGACGGGTTCGCCTGCATGCTCAGGCAAGTTGCGCGTCCTCGCTTAAACCATCGCGTAAATAGCAGTATCTTCCTTGAATTCCTACGCTGTATTCGATTTCGCGAATACCTCCTGACACTTCCCAGCAATATGCAAGTCAGCTTCTGTGGTTGAATAAATAACGTGTGTGTAAACATCATATAGAAATGCGGCCGCCTTAGCCTGGAGTCGAACCCGCGACCTCGAGCTTAGAAATCTTAGTCCCCAAGGTTTGCAAGATAATTAGCGAATTTAAGCAAGCCCACAACCTAGCCAGTAAGCTACCACCTCGTGTCACCATACCCCACTGGTAACGCTGTAACATGTACATTTTTCATACATTCCACGTATTAGAGGGCTGCGCTGTCCTCCGATAGCAAACGGTTATACTTATATTGTGCTCTGTTCGAAATTGTGCGATGTTGTCATTGCTCGGAAATATTCAGAAATGGCCAGAAATATTCAGAAATTCAGAATATTCAGAAATATTATTACAAGTATTATTAAGCATCATTATTAGAGAGGCTACAAGCCTCTTTGTTGTTCAAAAGCGTATTGGCATGCTGTCCATGTTCGTAGCATAACTAACTCGTGAATCGCTCCGTGGCTGCAGGTACTTCTACGGAGGCAAGCCGCGGTTCAGAGGCATCGAGGACGCCATGTACACGCGAACGGCGGCCGTGAAGTACATGGCGACTGACCTGCAGAGAATCTGCTCCGAGTACATCGTGTCCCACGTCAGCGCTCGCAACGTGTGCCGCCTCATCGACTACGCGTCGCTGATTGACGGTGGCTTCATCGACGACGCTGTCCTCTCCGTGCTCCGACAGGACGGCGTCTCTGTCGTCTCCTCCGACGGCTTCATCGACGCTCTCGACGAAACGGTCGAGTACGTCATCAAGAACGTACGCAACGTCCCCGAGACCTGCGTCGTTCACAATCTGTACGAGTGGGCCCGGACCAAGGTCCTCAGGAGCCTGACGGTTGAAGCAAAAGACGAGGATACCACACCGCCCCTGGAGGTCAAGGCCATCATGAAGCCGTTCATGCCTCTGCTCAGGTTTCTGGCCTTGACACCGCAGGAGTTCATCGTCGGTCCTTCTTCGTGGCGCATCTTTGACGGCCGCGAAGACTTCGCCATACTGTGCAACATCGTCTGCTACGGTTCGGTACCGCTGCCTGAATGGACATGTACCAAGAGGTACCACAGATAGCAGCCTTCTTCCGTCGTTAGCTCGGCCATTACGGCCGAGTGTCGCGAACGCTTCAGACAACTGTCATTCATGGACAATTTCTGCGAACCAGTGATAAATACCATCAGGAGATCGATTGACGTTGAACATTAAGAGGATTTGTGTGACGCCTCTTGATTACAAGTCCATTACAGTGTCCTTCATCCAGCTGCGAGTTTGTGTCAACGACACCGCATAAGCTCATGTCTCTTCGTGACATGGGTCGATGTTGGGAAGCCGTCGGCAGAAGACATTCGGAAAAATTCGTGGTATCATGTGCGACTGTTTTACGGTACTTGTGACGCGGCCGTGTTTTGTTATCTGGTCGTGGCGTTATAGTCATGGTCATCAGTTTACGATACGATACGTTTGATTATTTCAGCCACACGATTTTACCTTTGTCAGCACAGTGAAAGTTCTCGATGCCATTTAGTGTAACGTTTCCTCGCCTGCCATTCTGGCACACGATTACGAGTCAGTATTTTTATTGTCAATCATGACCCTGTGACTTGAACGAACATGCCATTTGTGGTCTGGGCGCTGTGCGCCGATTTCATCACAATATATGTCAACCATTGCATCCCATTTCACCACCTTCCACCATCTTCATGCGTGATGCATATTTCCATTTCGTGCGGCAGATACGGCCCACGATGAGAGACTTGAAGGCCCATTTCGAGTTGATGCAAGGCAGCTCGAAATAGCTACATACGAGCACGACTTTCGTGCGCAGAGTCCTGAACTCTCACGCGAGATCCTGCGGCAAGTACGCACTTTGTACATGCGCAAATGATTCTCGCTCCGTGAACCATTGATCGTGTCTCTGTAAATAGCCATTGACCACCTCTTATGTCATTTTGCATGCGTTTTATTGCGTAACTACGTAGTAAATAAACCATTTTCATTCGTCACTCTCCTACAATTGCTGCTTTCATTTTTTTTTTCATCCCTGCAGCTATTCACGTTTCCTGCAAGATAAAACAATTCGGCACATGTTACTTTCTGCAACGCTCGACGGCCAAATCCTGCGGAACACTCGGTAATGCATTACATACCGTCCGGGATCAGAGCTCTAGCGGGACGTAACGAGCAACGGTGCTACGCTACACGTTTAGGGGATTTCTAAGTCGACTTCCTCGGTGGCATGTACGAGCACTTAGTTACCTAAAGGCGTCAATTATATTCTTGTGCCCGGTAAACTCTCCATCGCTTCTTAAAATCTTAATGTGGTGCATACCCGCATACTGCGGGGCAGTGGTATTGTGGGTTTATGCCACACAAGATTGTGTACAGGCATTCTACAGCTACTACTGCTATTTTCGTACCGCTCTGGAGGCCACGTTTTTAAGCGAATTGCGCTATAATACCTCACAAATTTTGCCATTGTGGGGAAAAACAGCTGGAGAAAAGGGACAAGGCGCAATCCCGTAACTAAGTTCTTCAGTGCACGCTCGGCAAAAGAGTTTGAATATACCTGGGCCATATGAATTGAATTTTCTACCAAAGGGACAAAAACAAATGAAGCAAAGGAAGTGGTAGGCCAGGCACGCCCACCAGCTTCGGTTTCCCCCCTTTTTCCAGCAACCAAAGGGCTACTGAAGTTTTTTTCGGCGCATTTTGTGCAGCCAGCTATGGTGCAGTCTAGAAAATTGAAGACGGTGGGATTTAGGACTTCATGGCAAATCCACTTCAGTTCCTTATAACATTTAGGTCGTGGTGTATGAAATTTTATGCTGCTGGTTAATCAGTTTGTAATACAGAACATACGGGAAACGACTAAATCGAAATCGATGGCACGTAAATACGCTACAGTAAATTCGGTAAATACCTCGCGTATAAAACCTACGCAAGCGACCTTGGGCACTACGGTGACAATCGTCGCCACGGAGATAGCTGTTAATTGGAGTCGTCGATCACACACGTATAATCCTATACAATTCGCAGCAAGACTTCCGCTAAGGTCCTTCGCTTTCGCTAAACTGTAAACACGTCGCATGCAGCTTCCCTCTCAGTTTCTTGAATGAAAATTACGCGAGTCACCGCGTACGTTTGGTATCACTTGGCCGTCTTTAGCAGCACGTGGTATGGATAGTTATAATAAATAGAAGCCCTACACGTGCGTCCAGCCGCGCAGAAAGCGGCGGAACTCATCGTTCCAGTCGCGCGCAGGGGCTTTAAAAAGCGAGCCGACGGAACGGAGAAATACGACTGGCCTTTCTGTCAGCTGTTTACTAACAAGGAGCCGTGTTTTCTTGTAGCTTTTTTTTGTTTTTTTTTATATCAAAACAGCAGAGGTAAAAACGATTCTTTTTGCAAACACTGGCTCGATTACTGTGGGTGTAGCCTAGCTGTAAGCTGGTCCAGGGCAACTGCGTTCACGGCACTGCCCTAGAAGCGATGTATATATCTGAAGGCATATATCAGAGTGCAACTACCGCAATTTGGCAAACAACATCTAGTTTATTGTAATAATTTTTTACAGCAAGGCCACCTAGGGACTACCCTCCGACATAGGCGGAATCATAATAGAGGCTTAGGCAATAATTGATGATTGATTTCTCAAGTTTCACGTCCCAAAACCACGATGTGATTGTGAGATACGCCGTAGCGAAGGGCTCCGGAAATTTCGACCGGCTGAGGTTCTTTAACGTGCGCTGGCATCGCACGGTAGACGGACCTCGACATTTCGCCTCCTCCGAAATGCATCCGCCGCGGCCGGGATTTGATCCCGCGACCTACGGGTCAGCAGCCGAGTGCCATATCCACATATACCACCGTGGCGTGGCGTTTTTACAATCCCAGTGGTGGGTACGCGCCATGATGACGTCGCATACTCACGTGCAATCATCATCTTAATGGCCATCACGTGCAGCACGTTCGACCACGCGCAGCACCGGCCATCAAGAAGAAGCGAACCTTCAACCGTTGTGCTGCTGCGCCCGACGTTCTCCTCACGACCAACATGCCCAAGGGTCATCCCCACCATAGACACTCCAGCAGCGTAAGCAGCAAGGATTTTCGGTCCGAGAACCCGTCCAAGTCCTCTGACCACCGCTCCGACAGCGCCTCGGCACATTTCCAACGGCGGAGCAACCACGGCTTAGAAGAGCAACCCCTTAGCCAAGCGCTGGCCATATCGAGGTCCGAAGACACCGTGCCCACCACCCATCCAGTGATCAGGACGCTTCGTCAACACCGCAAGCGGTCTACCTCCCTGGAAGGCGTTTCGCTTAGGCCTAGCGACACGCACGAGCGTGCAAAGGGTCCGGCCATCCCTCCGCCTCCCGAAAACCTGTCCGCGCAGCGGGGTCCTCAGAGCTACGGCTCCGGTGCCGCCGGAATTCCGGCCGTTGACACCTCGTCGCACTCGTCTAAAGAGCCACCTGCGGATGAATCGTCGAGGCCAGTGGCAGAGGACGTCGGCCGAGCTTTCGAAGAGCCCGCCGAGACCAGGTCGTCGGCGAGTGGCGTTCGTGCCGCGAGCGCATCGCCCTCCCTGCGCAAGGCGTCGAAGGAAGAAGTCGGCCAGCCGTCTTCGAACGCGGCTGCTTGCGCCGACATGCCGGTGCTTGCGGAACACCATCCTCAGCCTCCTGGTTCGATGGAGCCGCGTGAGTTTCGACTACCGGCTTAATATTTAATGCAAGCATTAAAGGAACGGTATAGAGAGAACTAAGCAGTAAATCAGCTCGCGATGCCTGAGTATGCATTGAAAGGGCAACTCCGGCGATTTTTGCACCATATTCTGATATCGCTGCTTTCCAACAGTACTGATAGCCCTCTAGCAGGTAGGGTCAGTTTGCTCAGAAACTCACCAATAATTTTACATAACTGAATGAACGTTGTGTTCAAGCCAAAATCGAAACTGGCAGGTGCTTCTTGTAGCGTATGTGATCACGTCACAGCCCTCGCCATCAGAAATATGGAGCTGGTGCCCGAAATATGAAAGCGGCGACGATATATTGAGTTATGCCAGCTTTTCTGAGCTTGACGATGCCGTCTAGAGCGCTGAAGTAGCGCCGTTTTGCTCTTGACCACCCGCCTGTTCAGGTAAGCAGCGTTGAAGGTAATGACGCCAACGACACAGAGTGACTCGTATGGTAATGCGCTAAAAAAATTTTTAGATTCATTTTCAGCAAAAATGTATGACTTGCCTGGCTATATGCCTGGCTTGGCATATATTATTACAGTACCGATGAGAACATATACTCAAAATTTTAGTTAAATCTGTTGATAGTACGCGTTTAGCGTTGAGCCAGTGAGGCGTTTATTGGAGAGAGCAAAGCTGAATCGACCAGCCGTTCAGGCGGAGAAAGCACGAGCACCAACAACTGTCCTCGTCTTCGTCTTTTGCTGGCTCTCCTATCTGCGCCCTATTTATGTTACAATTACTCCCCCGCTGAAGAGGAGCCATCCTGGCGACCTAAGGAACAGGTACAACTGGCGGGTCATAGTGCGGCTTCAGGCGGTCGACATGAACAGATGCTTTACGTAGGACACGGTAAGGGCCGTGATACTTGGGAAGTAGCTTCGTGGAAAGGCCAGGAACGGACGAGGGAACGCGAAGCCACACCAATGCTCCTGGCGAATATGACTGTGAAGGCAGGTTTTGGTCATGACGGTCTTTCTGTCGCACTTGGTCTTCAGCGGTAAAGGAACGAGCGAGCTGTCGGCAGTCCTCGGCATACGTGGCGACTTCCGATAGAGGCGTGGATTCTGACGCGTCCGGGCGATACAGAAGAATAGTGTCCATAAATGACGAAGGTTCGCGGCCGTAAAGAAGAAAGAAGGGAGAGAAGCCTGTTGTAGACTGAGTGGCGGTGTTGTAGGCGTACGTGACAAATGGTAATATGCGATCCCAGTTGGTATGATCAGCGGACACGTACATGGAGAGCATGTCGCCCAGCGTACGGTTGAAGCGCTCAGTCATTCCGTTGGTTTGTGGATGGTATGCGCTGTTTGTACGGTGCACAACGTTGCATTCACGCAAGAGGGCTTCGACGGCTTCAGAGAGGAACGAACGTCGGCGATCGCTGAGTAGCTCACGAGGCGCGCCGTGGCGAAGAACAAGTTTGTAAAGGATGAATAAGCCGACTTCACGTGCTGTGGCCTCTGGCAGCGCGGCAGTTTCGGCATAGCGCGTCAGGTGGTCAATAGCGACAATCACCCAGCGGTTGCCGTCAGGTGTGTACGGAAGGGGACCATACAAGTCAATTCCGATACGGTCAAAAGGTCGGGATGGGCATGGCAGTGGCTGAAGTGGTCCAGTGATGATGTTAGATGGGCTCTTCCGACGTTGGCACTGGGAGAATGAACGTACGTACTGTCGGACAAAGCGGTACATTCCACGCCAGTAGTAGCGCGGCCGGAGGCGTGCATATGTTTTGACTACACCGGCGTGGGCACATTGTGGGTCCGCGTGAAAGGAGGCGCAGATATCGGCCCGCAGATGGCGAGGGATTACCAGCAACCATTTACGCCCATCAGATAAGTAGTTGCGGCGGTACAGAAGGCCATCACGGATGGTGAAATGTCGAGCTGTGCGCCGCAGTGAACGGGGAGCGGTACGTGGGGACAGATGAGATAGGTACTCAATTATAGAGACTATCCAAGGGTCCTGGCGCTGCTCGGACGGCATGTCAGCGTATGCAAGTGACACCAAATCGTAGCTGGAAGCAGACGCAGCGCCAGACTCATGGGGAAGTGGAGAGCGGGAAAGAGCGTCGGCATCTGAATGTTTGCGGCCTGACCTGTAGACGACACGGATGTCATAGTCTTGGAGACGTAATGCCCAACGGGCTAAGCGGCCAGATGGATCTTTCAGCGACGTTAACCAGCACAGGGCGTGGTGATCAGTCACGACGTCACGACCTCCACCACTTGATAGTACGCGTTTAGCGTTGAGCCAGTGAGGCGTTTATTGGAGAGAGCAAAGCTGAATCGACCAGCCGTTCAGGCGGAGAAAGCACGAGCACCAACAACTGTCCTCGTCTTCGTCTTTTGCTGGCTCTCCTATCTGCGCCCTATTTATGTTACACTGTGAACACCGGAATATCGCCGGAGTTGCCATAAGTTGACGTAAATAAGAACATGTGCCCATATGCACAAGAAACGCGCTTACATACTAGGATTGCCCGTAAGAGGAAATGCTTCGGTATCCTAATTCTAGTCATCTTATTCACGACGGTCGTCTCCTCAATTTCGCTCGCCTTAACATACGTCAATCTCTGATAGGCTAACTCGCTCCTTCTCCCTCGGGCCCATGAGCCTGACCCACCTCCAGTGGGTCTATTGGTGTAGAATTTTTTTAATCCATATGCTCAAGAGATGTATTGATTATTAAAAGTCAAATCCATTTCCATTGTCCATCCCACGGGGCTGCGAAAGTTTGCGTCACGGAACAATTATAAGAGAGAACTGGAGTTTTTATGGGCCACGAAGGACGCCAAATGAAACGAAATAACTTTGATCAGCGTATCACAGTTCACTAGCATCTTGCGGCGCCTCCAGCTTACGCGCCGCAGCTAGTCTTCTGGAGAAGGGCTAGACAGCAACATCTTCCATCGCTCTCTAAGTCGTGTGATGGGGTCCAACGTAATGTTGGGATTGCTAAGGAGCTGTTGTGGATATATGTATGCGTCTATGAGAGAGTATGCATGTGTGCATCTATTGACGATCACCAAGCAATATCGATGTAAAGAACTAGACCCACCCACTGGCCCTGTAATTCAAGCCTCACCTTTCTCGAATATCTTCAGCACGTGGCTATTCGAAGAAATGGCCGCATATCTGCTTCCTTTCTTGCAAATGACGTCGACTTATGATAGTCTTTTACCGCCCATGATAGGTAACATCATGTCTTCTTCAACCTCCCACCTTTCGCTGTTCCCTCCCCTCGTACGCCTCCCATAATGGATGCGATGGAGGTTTTTCTGAATTAAACTCGACTTTCCGGCGTCCGCCCTGCTGTCGCGCCATCTGGACCTTTTATCACTGTTGGCTTAACGCGTAGAGTCTCTTCAACACCATTTCTAATGCGTTGATTTTTCATTTACTAACATGAAAACCAGTCCTATGCGCATTCGTAGTTAAGTGAACGTGAGAAATCACGGTCGTGTACATATATTTTACATCAAATAGGCCTGATGAATCCTTTGTGCTGTATAATGTTGACGTGTGCGACCCCGTGTCTCCAGTGCTAGTGGCTCGCTTGGTTTTGGCCGGAGTGACAGACAGACAGACAGACAGACAGACAGTTTTTTCGCGTTTACGTAGCCCAAGAAAGACTATGGTCGTTAAGAGGACACAACGTGTGGTGCTCGCAGCGGCGGAGAACCGTCCCATCGTTCCGCACGACCGTCGGGTGTCCTTCCCAGCGGCGCTCTCGGACACCACGGTGTCGCTGACGCAGAGCCACGGCACTTTCGCACTGCGTGGCCGTCGTGCGTCCTTCCCTGGCGAGCAAGTGGAGAGCACGATGTCGTTGTCGACTGCCGGTGCCCGTCATTCCGACCCTTCCGGGCGCGACGCCAGTCGCACCAACACCTCGTTATACGATCGGGTACGTGTCTCGCTCGTCGGTCAGTTTTAGAAATTGACCGCAGTCCCTTTATTCCGTTGGGCGCCGCATTTGCATCCGGGCCTGTACAGTGTACTGCCAGTGTCCGGAGGAAGACCAGATAATTGCTTTGTAAGCAATTGTGTCATGACCTCCGCCAGTTAGAGCAGGTGAATACTGTCAAGCTGCGTACATAACGAAGGAAGGGGAATGGGTAAAGGCGATGCCTCCGTTACAAGGTTGCTGCGACATGAGCTCCGGGGAGCTGGTGCCCGACTTTAACCTGTCGTCTCCTTTTCTGTCGCGTGATAGTCTCGCTTGTGAGCGTTCGTTGCGGCGACCGTCTGCAAGCTTTAATCACTTTACCTTGCCTCCGAAATATAGGTTACCGGCGTCCCGGAGCGCCTCACGGCGTCGTTTGCGAGCGCCGCCTTGCGGAGACTACAATGAACTACGAGGAACGTTCGCCCCAATGGGAAAACGAGCGACGTCGCAGGCATCTAGTAGAGGAGGCATTGGTTAAGGGCTCGTTTATTTGTCAGACATTATGACGCCAACAGACAGTATAGCCAAGGAAGGAATAGGGGAAATTAGCTGTAGTTTGTAGCTGTAGTGTAGTAAATATGAAATAAATGAAAAAGAATTAAAGTGAAAGAAAGACACTTCCCTTCCGCAGAGACTGAACCCAGGACCTTTGGATAACGTGCTCGATGCTCTACCAACGGAGCTACGACGGCGGTCATTCCCGTCTCCATTGGTGTTTATGTGCGTGTAATCCCGGCAACGGGAAGATCCTTCTCACAATTTTACCATGGGACCCTACCTCCGGTGCTTGCGTCTGCGCTTAAAATGTGTCTCTGTAATGTAATTCCTAAAACCCCGAAGCCCTCTACTATTCGCAGTACGTTTTAATGTCCGAAGGACCTGCCTCTCTTAACACCCTTCGAATTGCGCATCCGATTCCCTGCCAATGATATGCCAGGTAGAGCACCGGACGCGCATTTCGGAGGTTGTGGGTCCGGTCACCACCGGCAGTCAGTTCATTCTTTAGGGCATTTTAATTCATTCTAGTTATCCTCATTACTGTATGCTTCAATAATGGATGGGTGGCTGGGTGGATGTTAAGGGTGTCCCCTTGGGGATAGCGGCCCGGAGGCCATCAAGGTGTACCTTTGTTCTGTCCTCTACAAACTCTTGTTTTCCCGAATCACATTACGCGATAAATTATCTATAGCCACCTATTTTAGCTTTTAGCGTTCGGCTGCGACGTAACAGTGTTATTCGAACTATCCTGCTTTTCTGTGTGCTCCTTACATTTTCGCCAGCAATACTCAAGCGCCTTTTAACTTATCTCTATCGCCGACATGGCCAGCTTTCCCTCGCTATTCCTGAAACCAATGACCTCCTGCAGGGTAGTACGCACAGCGCCCCCTATGCTTTTCTTCGCTTCACCAACTGCTGGCTTCGTTATGCCTCATAAGGCATGTAATCTACAAAAACGTTTTAAGCATGCGCAATTACCGTAGACCGCGGAGCGCCAACACGCCTAGTATTCAGCCGCCCCTGTTTTGGGCCGTGGCCCTGTTTCGGGACGTCACTCCTGCGGGTTAGCTGATTGGCTTCTTAGTGGTTCCATCGTACAAGAAGAAAGAAGAAAATAGCCTTTATTCCAAAGAAAGCAGAGATAAGGGCCGAGGTCAAGAGGACGCAAAGGTGGCGTTCAGCGGGTCGTGACCCTTCGCTACCCGCTACCCATTCCGCCAGATCGGCTCATGTTTTTTTTGGGGGGTCGATTTCAATGCGGAACTCACCGGCTCCCGTTAAGGAGCTTGCAGCATGCAGAATAGTTGAGCGAGGAGTGACTGTAGCCGCCGAGGTAGCCTAGTGGCTAGCTGTTGGCTTGCGAATCTCGAGGTTGTGGGTTCGAATCCCGGCGACGGCGGCTGCATTTCGGTGGGGGCCGAAATGCAGAGAAACTCCCGTGTTCTTCAAGACCATATTGAGGTTCTTAACGATACAGTTTTAGTAATTACACAACACTGGTTAGACCCGTAGGCTAGGAGATGAGGTGGGCACTATGGACATGTGAACCCGTTGCACGTAGACAACAGCGGCAACTCGTCACTGAACAGGGATCCTAGCGTTGTACACAAGCGAATGTTCTCGAACGACTCGCATTTCTCCAGAGACACTACACTGTACGCGCCAGAGCCCTGCGCAAATCTGTCATAGACCAGGAGCGTCCTCAAATGTTGGAACCTCGAAAGCGAAACCGAAGGGTTTTGTCAGCGGGCGGTTTTGCCAACATATAGTCCACTGCAGCGAAAGGCGCATCATTTGCTTGTCGACGGCCGTCTGTTCCTGGAGCAAAGCGCGTCGCAACACCACTGGCCACACAAAACAAATTTCGTAGTAGCCGTATAGTTGTAAAAGTGCCTCCTCTATATAGAGGAGGCGATGGTTGTACTTTCCCTAAGCAACGCGTCCGCAGGACGCCGAGAAGCAACGCCGCTTATCCCCGCTGCGATCGACGCGCTGACTGCCGGCGCGCATTAGCACGACAATCTTCTTCGCTCCATGATTGCTAGAAGGCGGTACCACCGCTGCGAACCTGCGAACCAATAGTGCAATGGAGGGGAGGCGGTTTTAATTTAAGAGAAATTTTACTTGCTAAACACCTCTGCTTTTACCAGACATCAGTTAGATGCAAATTGTAAAGCGACGTAGTGAAGATATAAGGATCGTTTGTTCCCTATAACTGCAATCGGCTGTGCATCGGTAGGGCTTCTAGCTCCTATCGTCGCATCCCAGGTGAATGATGATGATGATGATGATGATGATGATGATTGTGGTTCGGTTAGGAAAGGACGCTAATTTTTGTAGCCCATGTAGGGAGCACGGCTAAGCGTCCGTGGGGGTGGGGGAAAGGGAGTGAAAGAGATAGAGAGGAAAGGCCCTAGTGGAGGGCTCCGGAAATTTAGACCACCTGGGGTTCTTTAACCTGCACTGACAACGCACAGTACACGGGCCTATGGCATTTTCGCCTCCATCGAAAACCAGGTGAATGTGGTGCTTTGTCATTGTAAATGTGTATTCTTTTCTTCTGCAGACACCCGGTTCCGTTACGGAATTACGTCAATGATTTCATGGTGCACTCCAGCATAAAACACTTTCGTGTTTAAAAAAGTGCGACTTCATGGCGATAAAGCACTCCAGAACTTTTTTTTCCTCAGGACCCCTGTTAGCTACAGCTCCTTTTCTCGTACCGTTGCCGAGTAGAACAAAACATGCATATCAGGTATAGTCTGCGCTACCACCGCGGCGTCTTTTGCATCAAAAAACAGAAAAATGAACCGATTCTTGGAAGTATGACATGAAAGGCCAAGGGGACTAGCTTTCTTTTTTTTTCTCGTGTTATCGTGCCATTTATACAGTATACGTGGCCGCTTTCACACCTTTCCTTCTCCCCGTTTTGTGCGGATATTAACCTGAATCAGTATGTTCTAATCTTGTTACCTGCGATAACATCATACTCTGCCTCTGCAATTTAATCACACATATTCTGAGCATATACTTACTTTACATGCAAGGCACTTGTGTAATTAGCTGCACCAGAATCTGCACCCTTAAGCATCGACTATAGCCGGCAGCTTTTACAAGTGGATAGAACACTCACTGTTTACCTAATATGTGACCGCTTTGCTCTCACCACCACCAACAGCCGTCTCGGCTCGAAGACCTGCTGCTCGTGTCTCCTCGGAAGGAAATCAAAAAAGACGCGCCCTGGTTTGACCACTTGGCCGTGACGGTGGGAGTGGGCTTCCTCGCGGCCGTCACACTGTTGCTGCTGTTCCGGGTTCTGCGAGGAGGGAGAACCGAAGACGACAGGGAGCCACTGTGCAGCACGGAGGGATGCGTCCAGCACGCCACTGCCCTCGGACTCGCGGGCCGGCGCCCACCGACCTCGTGCACGGGCTTCGGCGACTTCGTCTGCTCCGGTTGGAAGGCGCACTCCCGTGGCGTCACCGTTGCCGTCACGGGCGAGGCCGTGCTATCGTGGGTGCTGGCGGTCGAGAAGATGAGCCTCAGCGGCTTCGACCGGCAGGCCACGGTCAACCGGCCACTCAACATGATGCGCGCGTGCATAGCGAGGACAGCCAACGCAGTGGACAGCGGCGTGGCTCGTTTCGTCGACTTCGTCGACGGCACAGGATTCGCGTGGCCGACGGCCGGAAACGACCGCCACGAGCTGTACGAAGACTACAGCCGACCGCTGAAGCTGCTCATCGAGCTGTCCGTCCTCTGGGCCCTGCCGCTGTGGTTTCGCGTCCGCATAGTTCCCGCGGTAGAGTCTGCTCGGCTCCACCTGGCGGATCGCGCCGTCGTTTTCACTCCAACTGCGCTGGCGTCCATCTGGAGAGCCATACATGCTACCGTGACGAACTACGATGCCTATCCCGCTTACCTGAACTACTTCAACGACACCATACTGAAGTACCGACCTCCGTCGCCGTCCTTCGCCGCTTTCCTGACCACCAGAAGCGCCCGTGTGCAGGCGTCAGTGCTGAGTGCGCTCGACACTGCGTTCCATTTGCCATTCAGGCAACCGAGGCTCTTGAGAATCTGGGCCATGCCGAAGCTGATCAGCAGTTTGGACCCCGAAGACTGGTTGGGCGCATTCCAATCCGTTTTCGGCAGCAACGCCAACGTGACGATTGACGACCTCATTCTGTCGACGAGCGACGAGCTGCTCAGGGCGATGGACAACATCATAGAGGCGAACTCTGCCCAAGACATTTTCTTCCACACCATATGGTGGTTCCTGCAATTCGTCGGGGCTGCGGCGAGCGACAAGCTCTTCCTTTCCATAAGCGAACACCCTCAGGGGAGGCGCTGCCAGCGGGTCATCTGTTTCGCCCACGTCGACGCGACGTACAACGCCCTCCTGGCATCGGTGAGCAAAGCGCTACTTTCGACGCACGAACGCCACTACATCACGAAGCAACTGGAGAACATCCGCACCGTCGCTCTCGAGAAACTTCCCTCGTACTTCAGACACAGCGCCGAGACGAGGGAAGCGCTGTCGGCGATACTGCAGAGCATGTCCATCGTCATCTGGCCCGAGGACGACTTCGGAAGGCCCGGCGGCTTCGATCAGTACTTCGGCGAACCTTACCGCGGCCAGGACGGCTTTTTCGCCGAGTGGGAGTGGAGCCGGCTGCAGCGGCAGGCCCGAAATTCGACGGCGCTTCTCTCGGACACGCAATACTACGCGGCCGTCGCGGAAACGTTCTCGGCAGGACCGACGCACCTGACCACGTACAACCCCGTGCGCAATGCCATCGCCGTTTCAGTAGCGGCACTGCGCCCTCCCTTCTACTACAAGGAAGGCACGAGCGCCATGTTGTACGGTGGACTCGGTTACCTGTACGCCTACGGCATCTTCAGCGCCCTCGACACTATGGTACACCTCTTCAGCGGAGGTACCAGGATGCATCCGTCGGACAAGCGGAAGACGCCGGCCTTTTGGGAGGCAACGTCATGCCGCGTGGCTATAACAAGAACAACATTTCCTTCGCTGCTGGCTTTGGATGTGGCCTACACTGCGTACTTGCGGTTCAGGGACGATGCCACGGACCTTCCGCTGAAAGGAATGCCCAGCTACAGCCCCGAACAAGTGTTCTTCGCCACGTTCTGCCACGGTAGCTGTTGGGTCGACGACTTCGGGAAGAGAGAGTCCCATTCCTGCAAGCACGCGACTGAGAATTTGCACCTGTTCATAAAAGCGCTTTCTTGCAATTTCACGGCCGAAATGTTTCCCTACGCGACGTGCGTGCAGCAGTGAGTGGACTGCACGAGGACAAGAAGTCCTCTTGGCGTTAACTTTGAGATTTAACACTTCGCGCTTAAGTTTGCGTTTGTCGACTACAAGATGACGGACTAAGTATACTGCGGCTATTAAATACGCGCATTATGTTATTTTACTTCGTCGAAATGACATGTATATTTCGTCTATTTCCTATCAGCTAATGAACTTACGTTTATGCGAAGCTCTTGTTTTGCTGAATTATATTTTAGCGTCTCGAAGTTCCCCAAGCATTTCTCTGTGAACTTCAGCAACTTCGACCATGTCTGTCTGTCTGTCTGTCTATCTATCTATCTATCTATCTATCTATCTATCTATCTATCTATCTATCTATCTATCTATCTATCTGTCTGTCTATCTGTCTATCTGTGTCTGTCTGCCTGTCTGTCTGCCTGTCTGTCTGTCTGTCTGGCCGTTACGTTTCGGTAGCGTTCCCCGTTTCCATGTTTCTCCACGTTTGTTCGATCCAGGGAGTAATCCAATGAGTGCCGCCTGTGACACGCGCATGAGCGCACCGTTATAGCGTGCATTTCATTTAGGCAAAATAGACGTGTGCGTGCTGCCCGGCCACAGTGGTCTAGTGGCTATGGTGCTCGGCTGCTGATCCGAAGGTCGCGGGATCGAATCCCTGCCGCAGCAGCTGCATTTCGATGGAGGCGAAATGTTGAGGGCTCGTGTACTGTGCGGTGGTAGTGCATGTTAAGGGTTCCCAGGTGGTTGGAATTTCTGGAGACGTCCACTACGGCGTCTGTCATAGTCAGAGCTGGTTTTGGGACGTTAAAGCCCAAAAATCAACCAAGAAAAAAAATGGCAGATTCCACGTGCAGTGGGAATCAAGGAAATGCGAAGCACACATCAGCAACGTAAAATAGATTTTCATTGTTGTCTCCCTATACCGATTTTCGTACATGTGAAGTTAACAAAAGGGCCGCAAAAGCACCAAGACTGTGGCATGTAAACCATGGCGCTCATGACACACATATCATGATTTTCATGTTATGACCTGTCATTGATGATCGTCATGCAGTCATGTTGTGCCATACCAATTTTCGTTTACATCCCATTAACGAAACGGCAGGAGAGCACCAAGACCGTGGCATGTAAATCATGCCGCTCATGACATGCATGTCATGAGTTTGATGTTTTGACCTGTCATTTATGTTCGTCATGCATTAATGTTGTGGGCTACCAATTTTCGCATACATCCCGTTAACGAAACGGCTAGGAGAGCACCAAGACCGTGGCATGTAAATCATCGCCCCGCCTCGGTGATCTAGTGGCTATGGTACTCGGCTGCGTATCCGAGGGTCGCAGGATCGAATCCTGGCTGCGGCGACTGCATTTGGATAGAGGCGAAATGTTGAGGCCCGTGTGCTGTGTGATGTCAGTGCACGTTAAAGAAAAACAGGTAGTCGAAATTTCCGGAGCCTTCCACTACGGTGTCTCTCGTAAACAGAGCTGGTTTTGGGACGCTAGACCCCACAAAACAACATGTAAATAATGACATGCATTTCTTGATTTTCATGTCATGTACCTGTCAGTTATGTTCGTCATGCAGTCATGTTGTGACACCAATTTTCGTATACATCCCATTAACGAAACGGCTAGGAGAGCACCAAGACCGTGGCATGTAAATCATCGCCCCGCCTCGGTGATCTAGTGGCTATGGTACTCGGCTGCGTATCCGAGGGTCGCAGGATCGAATCCTGGCTGCGGCGACTGCATTTGGATAGAGGCGAAATGTTGAGGCCCGTGTGCTGTGTGATGTCAGTGCACGTTAAAGAAAAACAGGTAGTCGAAATTTCCGGAGCCTTCCACTACGGTGTCTCTCGTAAACAGAGCTGGCTTTGGGACGCTAGACCCCACAAAACAACATGTAAATAATGACATGCATTTCTTGATTTTCATGTCATGACCTGTCAGTTATGTTCGTCATGCAGTCATGTTGTGACACCAATTTTCGTATACATCCCATTAACGAAACGGCCAGGAGAGCACCAAGACCATGGCATGTAAATCATGCCCCTCATGACATCCGTATCATAATTTTGAAGTTATGACCTGCCATTTATGTTCTTCATTCAGTCATGTTGTGGCATACCAGTTTTCCTATACATCCCATTAACGAAACGGCCAGGAGAGCACAGCCGTAGGCGGATAGATAGATAGATAGATAGATAGATAGATAGATAGATAGATAGATAGATAGATAGATAGATAGATAGATAGATAGATAGATAGATAGATAGATAGATAGATAGATAGATAGATAGATAGATAGATAGATACGCTCAAAGTCGCCGAAGTTCGCTAAGAAATGCTTCGCATTTAAAACGCACATCACCTCCCCCTACGGGCAACCATGGTGGGATGCGAAGGCATCGCGGGAGGTGCGCATCGAGTTTCTGTTTCGTTTCACTTGGCAGCACAACCCAATGGAAGTTAGAGTGAGAGAATGTATTGAGAAGAGAGGAGACGTTTGTACGGGGTTTTTGCGTCTTTATTTAGAGATCGTACGCGATTCCTAGCGTCGGTGCGCGCGGTATCTTGAAAACGATGGCTTTCCTCAGCCTTCCTCTGCCCCGCGGCGGTGGCGCTGCTGCTGCAACTAGCGCCGACGTTGTTCATGGCGTTTCGCACATCGTTGCACAGAGAGATAATGACGGAAGCACAGTGAACGCGCGCTTTATACTGCGCCGCGACACTTGCGCCGCCTACCGGTGTACCCTTAGAGAGAGAGGGAGAGAGTGAGAGTGAGAGTTATATGCAGTGATTTGCTGCGCCGCACCTGTGGCGGAGAGGGCAGGAGGAGAGCGCATCCCTGCATAGGAGAGGCAAATGAGGGAGAGTTGCGCATGCGCAGTATGGGTGCGGACGCCGCAGCACGGACACTGACCCGAGCATAAGATAATCTCGCATCCAAAATGGCGTCTGCCCGTCAAAGATCCCCCCTCCACCCAATGCTGCTGCTCTCTCAAAGAGACGTCGCAGCAGACCACCTCTGCCCTGCGCTGAAGAAGCGCGGCACAGAGCGGCACCATCGGCTGCAGGGGGATCCTTTGACGGGCAGAAGTCGCATTTTCTTAACCTGTACCCGAGTATAGTGCCTTAGTGTGTTGTCATTACTGATTTACGAACTCGTTTGGCGTACATTAAAATTTCTCTGTCAGCGCTCAGAACAACCTCAAGCCCATACCTAAGGGCACGTCACAATCTCAACACCTGTATTATTGGCAAGGCTTCATCTTTCACGTTTTCAGGGCATGCACCTTCACTTTCTTCGCCCGGTACTGCAGTGTGATTCAAGGTAGAGAGAAAAAGAATCATGCCTGAGAGCATATGCACCTTTTCTGGAATGAGAAGTTATTCCTCGATTTCTAAACTGCGTATTGCAACTGCATAATCTTATAGTGCATATGGTGCCCGTAACCACCTTTTGTTAGTTTTTGAGGGTCCCTTTGTATGAATACTAGCAGTGCAAACATGTTCCCGATTCTGCATTTAGCGCTAGCTCTATAAATTGAGATAATTCTTTTCAAGTAAAGTGTCCCACGCTATATATATATTCCGCAGTATGGTATGGTAATGTATCTTGCAGCGAGAAATCAGCAATAAAAGAGCGACAAACAGTCGCGCGGACATACAGACATATATATACAGACAGACATACACAGACACGGTCAGTGTTGCTTAATTTCGCCAATACCTCGCGTTGAAACGTTATAAAGGGTGGCCGCAAAGTAGAGCAGCTAGTGAATTCCAATACTGCATTTTGGCCTGCACTGTGCAATAATCCTAATAATCAAACTATAATAAAAAAGGCAATTATTTACCGAAAGTTCGAACGTAGAGCTCGGAACTCAGCGCCGAAATGTAAACTCAACAGGCGCATGAATGTGATAAGCTTGTCATTCAGTACCGTAAGTGCTGAGTGTAAAATCAAAGGTTTCAGAAGTAGAGCGCTCTTTAAGCGTGGTGCCACAAAAATGAACAAAGCATGCGCCTGCAGAGCACAGCGTGGCTCACTGCTCCGGCCCATCTAAAAACGACAGGCGCGCTTCCACACTATCTATTTTTGGTCATGCAAGTCAACAAACGTCGACTGAATGGCATACATCGCCCTCCGTATTGCATAGGCGTGGTTCCCACATAGGCAACAGGAAGAGTACAGGTTACGTAAAGTTAAAAAAAAAAAGGTTACAGGGTGGCTGGCGCCTTGCTCCTGAACGATGGCTAATTTATCCAAGGATATCGCTGTTCCACGTATAAGACACTGTGCCTGCAAGAGTGTAGCAAAGGACGGCTTTCTATTTGTGGCCTGTGCGAATGAGAGAGAGAATTCATCCGCAGCGAGCATACCGTAAGCACCTTCTACGTATAAAAAGACTCAGAGCACGAGATCGGAGGGCGTTATTAATAGTAGCCAATATCGTGTCAGTCAGGACGTCTATGAATTGCCTGTGTATACCACCGTTGTATAAACAAACACTAACACCACTTCCCCAAAGTCATTGCCAGAACGGTGTAACAGTACGTGCTATTTCGCGACATAGAAGCCAGTAATTCACGTAGAAATATCCCTCGTTCATTGCAAGATCTCAGTGGCAACACCGCCAAAATGCTGCTACATCATGTGCCGGCGACAAGAACTACGAGAAGCAGCATCAAGGATGTTTATTTTAAGCGTCATCAACTTCCGTAGCATGTTACCAGTATTATCGCTCCCCTACAAACAGTGTACTAGCACGTAGTCCAAACATGTATTTACATAGGTAGACACATGACCGTGCAGTCAACTTGTATCGCAAGTATAATGACAACTGCGCACGGTACACAACTATAACACCAAGCTTTCTTTTAATAAACGCCGGAAAAACTCCTTTCAATGTTACAAACGTTCCCCGCTGGTCACATATGCTTTAATTTACGATCATTTTTAACCAAGTACAAAAACCATCCACTAAAAAGTTTAGTACAGAGATTCGGCACAATTTGTGTCGTAGCCTCGGTGATATGACCGTCGTACTAGAGACTTCATGAACTTGCGCAGCTTCGGGTGAGTCTTTCTGGCAACCCGTCCAGCTGTTCGTCGAAGTATTGACTCGCACGTCAGCACCACAACGCCTTTATTAAAGCTCTGCTGAATATATCGTGATAGTTGTGCAACTGTTGGAAGCAACGTAAGCGATTTGTAATTAACAAACCCGCTGGTCCGCGTACTCTTCTGTAGTCAACGTGTTTATAGATATTTAGCAGAAAAATATTCGTCAGCCTACACGCGTATTCAGAAGAGAATACCTTTCTTGTTGACCAGTGTTCCGTAAAGTTAAAGCTCGGTTCTATATTGTATTAAAACGGCACGCTTTGTGAGAACTTTATTGATAGCTTGTAAGAATGCATTTGTCAGGTAACTATAAAACGACACTTCGGCATGATTCCACATGATTAATTAAGTTGACGGGTCTTACGTCCGAAAACCGCGATGTGATTATGAGGGCCGCGGTAGTGGCGGGCTCCGGAAATTTCGACAACCTGGCGTTCTTTAACGCGCAAACGGCCCTCAACATTTCGCCTCCATCAACATGCAGCCGCCGCGCCCGGGATTCGACCCCGCCACCCTCGGATCAGCAGCCGAGCACCACAACCAGTAGACCACCACGGCGCAGCATGAATACATATGAGAATATTTGTGTTTAAGGATGAGACAAAGGACTTCACAGAGATCTTCCTCTCACAACTCACGAATGTTCCTGTCGTGTTCAAGCAAGCAGTAAAAAAATACGTTTGTAGTCCGGTAGTTTAGCATACACTGAAACAACCAACAATTTGATCTCGGATTTCCACAGCTTTCATTTTCAGAATATAATAAGTAACTACAGGCGTCACTGAGGATCAATTTCAAACATCGTGCACCTTAGATCGACGAAATATATAAAAGCGTTTTTCAGAATGTCCCAAGAGCAATGGTGTGTTGGTTTCCTCTGGGAAATGTGTGACACAGGTGGCTCACATGGCGATAAACACCCTCTTAAAAATTTAGAAACATCTAAGATAGAATAAGGATAGTAAAAATTTTCGTCCGAAAGAGCGTTACGCATGGTAGAAACGACCTTGTATCATTTCCTTGGGAAACTATTGAGGCATTATTGCACGCTACACACAGCTTGATGATCATCACCTGAATAAGATCATAAAGATTTCAGGCTAATAATTTACATCTCCATACACAACAGGATCACATTAATAGACTTGATTTTCACGTACCAATGTATTCTTTCTACTAGGTATTCTTCCTACAGCTACGTGCATGAAAAAGCAAGAACATTTCCTGAAAGAACTACTGAGGCAGTGACACGCGGCGCACAAAGCATGATGATCGTGATTTTAATAAGTCCATAAAAGTTTCAGGTCAATAATTTACATCTCCACACACAACAGGATCAGATATATCATGCAATGCTCACGGTCACACGGGAATTGCAGGAAATAAAAAAGGCACCCGTACAGGCTTGTCTCTATGTGCAGCTACGACCATGAAAAAAGGAAGGTGCCGAACAGGGAACATTAGGCAGGATCTCTCCCACCACACTAATTCGTCTGGCTCGAAATATTAGTGCCGATGATGCCTCTGCCCAGAGGATGATGATGATGATGATGATGATGATGATGATTGTGGTTTGTTTAGGAAAGGACGCTAATTTCTGCAGCCCATGTAGGGAGCACGGCTAAAGCGTCCGTAGGGGTAGGGGGAAATGGACTGAAAGAGATAGAGAAGAGAGAAAGGCCGTAGTGGAGGGCTCCGGAAATTTAGACCACTTGGGGTTCTTTAACGTGCACTGACAACGCACAGTACACGGGCCTCTGGCATTTTCGCCTCCATCAAAAATGCGACCGCCGCGGCCGGGCCCAGAGTCTTCAACGGCCAGCAAACATCATTGATTATGCATTCCCCTCGTAACGCTTTCCAGGCGAGTCGTCGTAAACAGTTTCCGGGTTTCGCCAAGGAAAGGCAGTTCCCGGTGCGTCGCTACAGTCGGACGCCTTCATTCAAAGGCTTCGCTTCGAGCTTGCGTCATCTGCTCACCATTCACTTTTGGTAACAAAATCAGTGCGTTTCACTGGATGTGGCGTCACTGAGTAGAAACTGCAAACGACATCGCCGCACGAATGGATCGATAATATTCAACATGCGTATGTTCGTCGACCACGGTACAAGCCGCAAAACAACGGTACCGGAATCGAGACGAGAGTGTCTGGGCAAGCGTTGACGTACTATGGATTTCTTTTCTGCGCAACCATACACGACGTCTAGCCAGCGGGAGTGTGCACCTCTGTGTGATACCGGATGTGCCCACTGACACAGCCCTTCACAGCAAACGATGTTCACTCATTTTTGCGAGCTTAGCTTTGTCCGCTTTCATGCTTCCGTCCATGAATATGAAGCGATGCTAATGTCGGGAATGACCGACCACATATTTGGCATTTATGTGGCTTCTCGCTTGGTGTTAACGATGTCTGACATCTCTCGCAATGATACTGATGCGTGTATGGAGGCATGCAATTATGTCTCTTCAGGTCAGCCTTTTCTGTAAATGATCTGTGACACAGGTTGCAATGGTGACGCTTCTCGCCTGTGTGAACAAGGGTGTGCCTATAGAGCGTAGTCCTATGCGAAAACGACAGCTGGCACATGTCGCACACATGGGGCTTCATACTTTCATGAATGTGGCAATGCTCCTTGAGAGCATGCCTGGATTTAAAGGATTTGCCACATGTTTTGCAATTAAATGGCTTGTCGACTCTTTGTACACGGCGATGTAGTTTTACACGCTCTCCGCGAATAAGCCGTTCCGCATGTGTTGCGAATTCGTCGCGGCGTTTCACCGAAGCAGCCAGAACACTGCAGGCGTCGCCGTCACTACCCGGGGCTCGTTGGTTTTCCTCTTCCGAGTCACCAGTAGCGTCCCTGCAAGTGTGGGGAAAAAATTTATTGTGCTATATTGATTCTACTATCTCAAGATCGCATCGAGATGCGACGGCAATAGAGGAAATGGAAAACAGGATGGGGCTTTCTTTTTTTACTGACCATAGTGGCTCCGCTACTGCTTTGCAATGTGACTGGCTTCGTTTTGCTGGGCACAGGTTCGCCCAATGAACAGTTCGTCTGACATCGTCTGGAGTTCTGCTGCTTCCAAATAGTCACGACCACGTGACAATATATACCAATGAATCTTCGCTGTTATGCAGCAGCAATGAAGAAGTACATGTGAGAGATCAGGTAATACTACAACCAAAAGACATCTTATAGAATGCACTAAGCATCTTTGCTTTCTTAGTCCACTCAGATAATCGCGTGTACAAGTACGGCACCACGGACTTGAGTGAACATACTTAAAAAGATCTACAACGTTTGGCATAATAAACCATAAACATAGAAGTCATGAAGGAAAATCTTTGTGGTGCACTGTCGAATACAACATTCGGGGTACTCAGAATGCGCTCCTAATTTCCTTGTGCAAAATAGCCATTATGTCCAATAGTCTGCACGCTGACTACGTTTGGGTTCTAGGCCGTTTGAGTAAGTTGGTGGCACTGTGTTATCGGACGGCTGTATCACAATGAGATTATTCAGGCTGGCTGCGTGTGCTGATTTTCTATTAGTGCCAAGAAGAGCCAAGAGGTTAGCGCGAAGAAACGCCAGCAAGCGCGGCCTTGTATCGCGCCGGCTACGGATAATTTCCATGTTTCTACGAGAATTTTCGAGAGATATTTGGAAAAAGATGTGGTTGATCACTCTGCGATAGGAATCGGTATAACACAAAAGTGATACCTGTCTTCGGGAAGTTGTGGAATGCATAAGTGCCAATCTGGATAATTTAGGGGCGTGACACGGGCTGGGTACTCTGAACATGTGAACACGTTACATGTAGACATCAGTAGCACCTCGACAGGGCACAGGGATCCTGAACAGCTGTACACGAGGCAAAGTTCTATAACGACTCGCATTGCGCCGAAGACACTCAAGTGCACTCGCCAGACCACTGCGCAAACCTGCCACAAACAAGGAGCGTCCGCAAACGGTGACAACTTGCAAGCGAGACCGAACGGGTTGTCAGAGGATCGTTTTGTGAAAACACTGCCCACTGCAATAAAATGCCAATCATTTGCTTGTCGACAGCCGTCCTTACGTTCCTGGAGCAGTGCGCGTCGTGGAAACTCAACACACCTGGCCACGCAAGACAAATTTTGTAGCGGCCACGTTCGTACCTCACCCGAGGAAAGCACCGTCACGATACCGCCACGCCCGTAATTTACGCGGCGGTCCAGGCACGGAGACTACCGAAGCGCTGACTACGGGCGCTAATTAGCACAACAACCTGCTTCGCTATATCTACGTTGCTAGATGGCGGTACCACCGCAGCGAACCTAAGCGAACCAAGAGTGCAATATAAGGGAGGTGATGTTAATTTAAGAGTAATTTTGCTTGTTAAACACTGTAGTTCACCTGTACTAAACACCTTTACTTTAACCGGACGACAATTACACGGAACTTGTAAAGCGCTAGTGAGGATATAAGGCCCATCTGTTTCCTATGTGAGGAATGTTTCAGTGGTGTATCGGTAGAAGTTCCAGCTCCTCTTGTCGGATCCCGGGTGAATGTGGGTTCGAGTCCGTCTGGGTGAAACGTTTTGATTGCGAACACATCGTCACTTTTTTCAGCGATCTACTTCCGTTACGGAAGTACATCACTGATTTCTTGGTGAACCCCAGCATAAAACACTTTCTTGTTAAAAGTCCGTCTGGGTGAAACGTTTTGATTGTGAATACATCATCACTTTTTTCAGCGATCTACTTCCGTTACGGAAGTACATCACTGATTTCTTGAACCCCAGCATAAAACACTTTCTTGTTAAAAGTCCCTCTGGGTGAAACGTTTTGATTGTGAATACATCGTCACTTTTTTCAGCGATCTACTTCCGTTACGGAAGTACATCACTGATTTCTTGGTGAACCCCAGCATAAAACACTTTCTTGTTAAATCTGTGATGAGACCATCGAAGTTTAAGTCACCTCACCGAAATCAGTTGTCCACATGGCCTAACATTTTACCATATTATGGCCGTTCGTCATGTGCCGAGCCGTCAAGAGGAGCAAAGCCTGGCTGTCGCGTACTGGACGTCAGTCGGCTGACAATTGGCGTGTTGTGTGTTATGCTTATGCATGTGTTATGGGCATGTGTTATGTACATAGGTCGGTGCACTCACTCATGAGTGCACTCACTCACTCACTCGCACTCATTTCATAGACGTGAGTTCGAGTGCGAGTGAGTTCCAGTGAGTGTGAGTGGAAGTGAGTGTGAGTGCGAGTGAGTGCGGGTCCTGGAAAAATTATGGTGAGTGAGTGTGAGTGAGTGTACTCCCACACTGCCGACCTATAGGTCGGCGCACTCACTCGTGGGTGCACTCACTCACACTCACTCGCACTCATTTCATAGACGTGTGCGAGTGCGAGTGAGTGCCAGTGAGTGTGAGTGGAAGTGACTGTGAGACCCCTAACGGCAGGGTTTGCTGCATGTGAGGTTGCAGCGCTCTAACACAGTACCACCAATTCGAAGCAGAACGTAACCTCTACGGCAAGGGTCACCTTATTTGAAACCGCCAGAGCAAATGTAGATACAATATCCGATAATTGGTCGAACAAAGCCGATGGAGCTATGAAGGCTGGAAGAAGAGGAAGCATCAGCGGATGACGGCTACAACGAAAGTCACTACAAGCTGGAAATGAGCCATCAGTCAGGACAAGGCCGGAAAGTAACTAGTAAGAATAGCAGCGGGGGCTAGTTTGAATGAGACCCTTTCATACCTTTCACCGCGACTTTCTAGAGACACCAGCCGAGTACGGTAGACGTCGGGAGCCTGGACGTACCTATAACTGAGCATTGCCAATCGCTTCTTATAATCGCAAATCAGAAGGAGCGAGAACGCCACGTATCGGCGGAAGACCATTAAAAATGACCGAGAGAAAGAATAGGATGGTCCACGCTTTTTTTAAGTAACGAAACAGAGGCCTCGTCTGATTTAAAAAAAAGGAAGTTAAATTCACCACACAATAGATGTATGCGAGGAAAACGTGCTGTCTTTATACAGATAATGCAAGACGTTTCCATAGTCTGTCTTTGTATGCTTTCTGTCATTAACTGCAACATTTTATTCTGCTCTCTTTAAAGTATGAACAGCTTGTGGACTCCACAGGAGATGCGCTATGTTTCTCTTGGTCCCAGATTCTTAACACAACACTTTTGCAGATATTGGGCTATGTGCCCGTGAACGTTCAGAAGGCTGTTTGGTTCTGCAATGTTCAGCCATCAGGTTTTGAATTTCGGAAAAACGTGGTGCCACAACATTGAAATACGGATACGCGTTTCGCGCTCTGCCTAAATTGCTGCATCCAGACAAACTGCGTAAGCGTCTGAACTTACCTCGCGTGGTGAGCTGACAAGCCTGGTCTTTCCTGGAAATGTCTGCCGTTTGAAGTGGCGACTGGGACAAGCTCATTGGGCTTCCGACCTGGAAAGTTGGCCGAAACGCTGACTGAACGGCCAATGGCCGCATGGGTGGATGCCTTCTGTAAGTCTACCTCCATGCGCGACTCATTATCTATCGGGTTCGAAGCTGACTGAGAGTGCGGGCCGTGAAAGGCGGAACAGAGCCTTGCTCATGGAGTGGTGGCTGGGGGCACGTGACCAGGAAGAGAGGAACTTGGTGGAAGGCCGATGGGAAGCCTGGTCGGAGGTAGGCTGAAGGAGAGCCCGAGTGGTGGATCGGCGATAGGGAGCCCGGTTTCGTTAAAGGCAACTGGGAGTCCGGTTGGGTTAAAGGCGACTGGGCCCATGGTCGGTGGAACGAGGTTCCTACCTGGTGGAATAATGAAGGGGAAGACGTACGGTCGTGTGGAGACTGGGAGCCTGAACTGTGGAATACTGTCGGGGACCCCGGTAGGTGTGGTTGCGTGGCGATAGGCGGAGAAGAACGTCTGAACAGCACTTGCGAGTGCAGGGGCTGGAAGGTCGACGGGGTATTGAACGGCAAGTGGGGAAGTTGGCGGAAGGCCGATGGAAAGCCTGGTCGGAGGTCGGCTGAAGGGGAGGCCGATTGGTGGACCGGCGATTGGGAGCCCGGTTGGTTTAAAGGCGACTGGAGCCATGGTCGGTGAAAGGAGGTTCCCAGCTGGTGGTATATTGAAGGGGAAGAAGGACGGTCGTGTGGTGATTGGGAGCCTGAACTGTGGAATACTGACCCCGTCGGGTGGGGTTGAGTGGCGGCGGGTGGAGCAGAATGTGTAGACAGCAATTGGGAGCGCAGGGTCTGGAAGGTCGATGGGGAATTGTGGACGTTCAAGGCTGATGGGTAGCCTGGCACTTGTAGTCGCGTCTGTGAGGCCAGGTGGTTGACCAGCGACTGAGAACACACCCGGTGTGAGGCCGATGGGCTGAGCACTCGCTGGGAGGCTGCAGGCGACCCCGGACGGTGGAGCGGTGACTGGGAGCCGGAAAAATTTAAAGGCCTCGGCAAGGAGGGCCGCCATAAAAGAGGTACCACGCCTGGTTCGTGTGTGACCGAAGGGGAGCAGCTGGTGTTCGAACGAAGAATGAGTGCGCAGCCGACATGAATCCAACGTGGAGAACGACTGGTTGAAGGCCCATTGGGAGCCCGGCTGATGGAAATATCTTTGCGACTCTGGTGGATGGGAGTCCCATTGGAAGTCACGTTGATGGGAGGTCCATTGGGATCCTGGTTGGCTAAACAGCGGCTGGGTCCATGGGCGATGGAACGGCTGTATAGTGTCCAGCTGGTGGATGGTAGAAGGGGTGGCTGGACGGTGGTGTGGCGACTGGGAGCCTGGAAGGTGGGGTTGAGTGGCGGCTGGTGAAGCAGACTGCCTGAACGGCATTTTGGTGCACAGGCGCAGGAAATTCGACAGTGTACCCGAGAAGTAGGAGGCTGACGGGGATTCTGGACGGTGTAGTGGAGGCTGAGAGACTGGGTGGTTGACCGTCGACTGTGGCCGCGCCAACGGAAGGCCGATGAGCTGACCAGCTGGTGGGAGGCTGAAGAGGATCCCGCCAGGTGTATCCGTGACTGGGATATGGGCTACCCGAACCTCAACGGCGAGCCTGGTCTATGCATGACAGAAGGGGACACCAAAGGCTGGATGGATGACTGAGCTCGTTGGCGGCTTAAACCCAGTGGGAGCATGGCCGGCGGAAGGCCCATTGGGAGCTTGGCTGATGGAAGAACAATTCGAAGCTTGGTTGGTGGAACACCCATTGGAAGCCTAGTGAATGGGACATTCCGAACCTGGTAGGTGCACGTGCGACTGGGACGCGGGTGATGCAAGAACGACACGGTGCTCACACAGTAAAGGCCGATTGGAAGCCTGGTTCGTGGAATGCCGATTCAGCGTGCGGATGGTGAGAAAGCTGAATGGAATGCCATGCAGTGAAAGGCCGACTGGTAACCTGCGCGATGCAATGCCGGTTCGAAGTTAGTCCGGATCAAACGGCATGTTGCCACTTGCAGGCTCGTCTGCATATAATGGACACTTTAGCGTTTACTGCTCAAATAAACAGGTCTGGATGCCTCATTTTGTGATGCTCAAAATCGTATCTAGCAAGAAGTTTAGTTCTGTACGTGCGCTTCAATTTATAACGCGCTGTCGTGGTTGTGCATTCAAGGGGACATTGAAGACCAACACAAGAAGGGGGAGAAGGAAGTAAACAGAAGGCAAGGAGGCTAACCAGAAAGCGTCCAGTTGATGATGATGATGTATGTTGTTTTCTGGCGCAAGGGCCATGTCATGGCCAAAGAGCGCCATTTCATGAGAGCGTCCAGTTGACTATCCTGCACTGGGGGATTGGGAAAGGGGAATGGAAAGATGAAATGGAGAAGAGCCAAAGAAAAAGGTATTTGGCAACACGAGAAGAATCACTGATGTTGTAATGTGGCTGCATTCCTTCTATACAATTATCTTGTTTAATGGGGTTGTTTTGAGTATTCTGCTAATGTACCTTCCAGCGCCCATAAAAAGAAGACGGCTAAGATGAACACGACGACTACAACGACGATCACGCACGGAAAGAAACGATAATGGAAAGAAAGAAGACGAGGAAGGGAAGCGTCAAGTTTCAGATACAGTTCTGTTTGTACTTCAAGATTTTTGCTCTTGTAAGTGACGTGCTAACGTTTTCAAGTATGTAAAAGGTAGGTGCGTTTCCTAAATGTAACAAGCGGGCTTTCGCTCAAGCGTAGGCGAAGTGCTCCACTGTATTTTTGCAAACTATGCGGGTCAAACCGCTGCATGAGGCCGTGGCAGAAGCGCAGTATCGTCCATCCTTTGGTGGTTGGTTTTGTGCAAAAACGTGGTGCTAAATAAACAGCCACGTCGTTAAACTCCGTCGCAAACCGCGCCTGAGCCTTGATCTGAGCTGACCTTTTGAGCGTTGTCTGCAGGCGATTCTGGCTATGGGGCACTCGGCGTATACTATACGCACGATAACTCTCCGCCTGCTTGGCACATTCGTTTGGCGTTGAATTAATCAGATAGCGGAACTAAAATGCTGTAGTACAAGATATACGAACAGCATTGTCACAAGGTATGCATGCCAGCCGTGAAAGCGGCCCCACGCTTACATATTCTGTCACATCTGATACAGAAGAAAAGAAAAAAAACAGGAAAACCGCATCGGTAAGGTTCGCGAGACGCAGCGCACAAATATTCATAAAGTTGGGTAAAATACCACTGCAAATAATATGTGTAGCCATCCATCAACAAACAACAATGCAACCGACCGCATGGCACGTCGTCATGGCAAACGTCTTTAGTACATGTAAGTCTGATGATCTCTAGCAGTAAAGCGTACACTACAGCCGCTGCCTTCGTTGCGCAATGAAAAAGTATAGTAATGTCACTCGCGTCACCGAAGCTGAAAAACAGGACTAAACAAATCCACCAGAACATTTGAAGCCGCGGGCACGAAGACTAGACAAATCCATGTCCTATCCATCGTTCCCAGGGCATCTTCACGGTTGCGGCGCCAGATTTCCCTCTAGTATTTCACTAGGAAACTATGACGCGAGATGCTGGTGTCTTTCATAACGCTATTTGGTTGGCAGTGACAGTGTCAGCTTTTACCTTTCAAATAACCAAAGTATTCCCTTAAGTGTTACGTTGCCTCCAGCATTGTCACAGATCCAGACTGTGTGCACAGTGAGCATGCAGCAGCGGGAAAACGTCGTGGAGTGACGGCGAAAAAGCAGCAGGTCGCAACCGATAAACGCCGAAGTGCCAGAGGTTCCGGCTTCCGGAGCTTTGAATAATATGACGGGTAGCGGTTACCGGGATGTGCACTGATAATACTCTACATATTGAATAACCACTATCGCTCTTCTCAGTCGTCAACGGCCCGGCCAGCGTTCAATGCATTGCCAGCGTAGATCTGCAAGGCTGGCACGACATTGACAGAAACAGCAAAATGGCTTCGCGGTCATCGTTTCGTGCGGGTTCTTCCTTGACCGAGAGGCTCTAGAAAAATTTGCCACGAAAGATACCCGCAGTACTCGCGCTCATTTCGCGTAACACATGACGTAATACTAGGTCTTCGCTTAATTGTTCATCGCGGACAGGACTGTGACGGCTTTCTTTATGTCTGAGAACGCACGTGAGTCGCAACATCGCAGCTTAATCGCGTGTCTCACTCGCACAGCATTCGTGCCGCGTCGCCAAAGCCCGTGTAACAAACGCACCACCCCTTACAAAAATGCCATACACGGCGATATCAGGAATTGGGCACATCTGGCTATATTTACCGGAATTGTGACAGAAGCATATGTGTGGCAATAAAAAACACACACGCGGAATGCCATTTAAGACTGATGCATATTGGGCAAATACGGCCAAATACGGACACGTGCCATATATAGCCGCATATGTATATATGGCCATATGCATTCATTCATTATGGCCATATTCATTTTTCCAAAAGAAAGGGGTGGCGACCAAGGTTCCACCGAGAAGAAACAAGCAAGCTATTATTTAAAATGCAAGCAACCGTTACAGTGGCTTTCGGGAGCCACCCCTTCCTTAATCAGAAAATAGAATGCGCTTCACACTCACGCTCAGGAACAATAGCCCGCGTGTCGTGACTTTACCGCTCCGGTCGTAAGCCACTTGTGCCAATCTTTTTTCTGTTGCCATTGTACCACCTTGGTGTCACGAGGACCCAACGGAGGTGCCCGCACGTAATGGCGCCTACGAGCTCAGACTGTCCTTCAATCGGAGTCCTCAAAGTGCATCAGTAATGTCCTGCAGTTCGTCTCCATTCAAATGCGACTACCGTAGTCCGGATTCGATCCCGCGACCTTAGAAAGCCAACGCCCTACCGCTAAGCTAGCTCCCACGGTGGTTCTTAGGCTCCAAAGGAAGAAAAAATATGCCGCTATAGAATCTGGCGCGTAATAGCATTTTATAGACTAGTTCATCCTGCATTACAATAGCAAAAAAAAAAAAAAAAACGACGAGCTTTTAAGTTTCGAAAACACAAAACGTTTACCTCCAGGAGTTCTTCGACTTGCCCACACAACCCACAGTACATCCCTCGAGCATTTGCACCTCCGTCGATATCGGGACTGGCTCGTTAGCCACTAAACCCGCGCCTTATACGGTTCAGCACCCGAGAACCGTAACCGTTAGACCAGCGGGGTGCAAAAACTGTGACCAATGCTGAGCAAGTCTTTTGTTCCCTTCGCTAAGCGACTCTTTTTTGCTTCGACCAGTTCAGCACGCTAGGTCAATTTGCTAATACGAGTCATCGCGAAGCTCTCCTTTCACGTTTAACTCTAGGAAATTATAAAACCAGCGATATGTCTTACGAATCCCCGTTTCAAACCGCAAAAAATGCCCATTAAGAGCTTCAAGGCGAAAGAATTTACTTTCAGGGTTGAATACGAGCGTAGTACGTACCTGTTGCTGCCTTTAAGTACTTCGTCAATCCGGAACGACATCGCCAAAGAATGACGAAGTGTTCCCTCAGCTACCATTGCCCATTCACTCAGCCCCTGCCTTTCTCGGACGACCCTAAAATGCAGACGCGATGAATCGCCAGAGTGCCACATAAGGTACGGGTCGCTGTACCGCATGGTCGAATCGCATGGCACTGCGCATGCGCTCCCTTGTCTGATGCGTATGACGCAATAAACCGAAGACGAGCCACATTCTTTTGTGAAAACTAAGTGTTCGAGTATTTATCATTGGTCCAGTTCGGCCACTTCCTCACGCATTTAGCCTTATCACATCCCAGCGTGTCTGACGTCCTTCGCATTTCTGGAACACCGCGTCCCGCGGACACCCGTTCGTGCTTTAGGAATGGAATATTTGAGCATACACCTGCCCTGGCTATATTCGAAACCTACTGCAACGGGCGAAAACGTGTGAAGCATGCGCAGTATGAAAAAATTCAAAGAATCTCGTACGCAAAAATTTCGGCGCCCAGTCCAGAAATTCTTTTGTTCGGCTTATACAGTGTACGAAACACGGGGCCGCCGTAGGGTCACTTGAACTCAAGTCAGTTTTATTTACCAATGAAGAAAGCTTACAGCCACGTGGTATTAAAGGATAAGTACGTAATTTGGTGGGAAACAACTACGAGGCAAGCGAAATGCAGTATACAGCGCCTACTGTTGTACAATATGCACACTGAAATCACATGCACTGTGAACTGCTAAATTATTTTACAAAATACTGCTGCAGCGGTGCTTGCTATGCAAGAGTAAGCAATAAAGAATTCACAGCTTCACCGAAAGCGCAAACCAGTGAATGCGATAGAAGAAACTGTAATGTTATACGAAGTGACGCTGGCAGCTAACTTTTTTGGGTACGATCTCACGTAACTCTACAGAGCGCTGGTGTAAGAGAATACGGTTGTGGCAGGGAAACTTCTTGCGGTCTATCCGCGTTGAGAGCGCAGCAAGTAGAAGGGTTTACGGCCGCTGGATGGCTGCCGAGAAGGCCGGCGCACTAGCGATGGCGACCGCGCGAAGTCCACAGTGGATGCTCCAGCGACAAGCAATTTTGACAAACACCATGCTCCATACTACTGCACCTACATTTAGACGTAGGCGGCATGGTAGAAAGATGATGAATTGGTACTGTCGAACAGCCTTCGTTCGCCACAAAATCGGTAAGAACAAAGTTGTTTACTTCTACTCAGAAAGTATCCTGTAAGGCAGCAGGAAACGCTGCATTGATGGGATTGAGTAACGCTTCCGCTTAATGCTACCGATTGCCACGTTCTCCTGTGCTCAGACACGGTGAAGCGTTCGACGAGCTTTGCCCTGTTAGTACGCAGTATGAAAACACATAGAAATCTCGTGGCAGTAAAATGTGATGCGTCTACGTACACTTTTCAGAGGCTCCTCCGTTGCAACGGAAGTGATGCTCAGGACCCCTATTGCTGTTCTTCACATATATGCTCAAACGTAACTTAAGAACACCACTAACCCTGCATCCCAGGGGAACCGAAACGGGCGTCCTTACCTGGTGCAATCTGTAAACGTTTATTGATTCCTGGCAAAATCTTATCAGCGTCACGACAACAGTAGATTGTCGTCTAACCCTCGCAATTCATATGCGAAAAGATGACACTGAGTCAATAAAATTATAAATATAAAAAAGGCACCTGGGGCCTACATACTCAAGTGAATTCGTGAGGCCATGTTTCAGAGATAACAAAAGAGAAGGGGTCATGGGCTCGCCTGTACTTGTTAGAAACAACTTAATGATCCAACAGACAATGAAGCTATAGGAAAGCATAGGGGAAGTTAATTGCACTATTGTAACTGTGGAGTAAGTAGAAAGGCATGATCCTCGCCAGACTGGAGTGGTTCCTAGAGCGCTACGAGGTTTATCCGAGTGCCATCGCCGGTTTTCGACGCGTTCGTTGCTCTATCGACAATGTTGTTGACCTCGTAAACTACGTCCAACACCAGAAATTGAGCAGGCGATTAACCGCGGCACTATTTCTGGATATCAAAGGAGCTTACGACAACGTTTCTCACGAGGCCATACTCGACGCCCTTGATTCCGTCGGTCTTGGTGGCCGAGCGTACCGCTGGATTCGTGCCTACCTACAGATGAGATCCTTCTTTGTGCAAACCGACGATGGGCCAACCTCTCAGCACTGCACACACCGTGGAGTTCCTCAAGGGGGCGTCTTGAGCCCCACGTTATTCAATTTGGTTCTGATTGGTCTCGTGGAACGCATACCAGGCTGTGTACAGATATCGATTTATGCTGACGACATCTGTGTTTGGACGTCAGGCGTAACACGTCCTCAGATACGCGCGAGGCTCCAAAAAGCCGCGACTTCGATATCGGCATACCTTAATGAACAAGGCCTTGAAATTTCGCCTGAAAAATCGGCGCTGGTCGCTTTCACGCGAAAGCCAATGACAGCCTATGCCATCTCTATCAAGGGGCACAATATTTGTTACGCTAGGACGCACAGGTTCCTGGGAGTCACCATCGATCGGGACCTGTGCTGGAGTCCCCATGTGGCCGGTCTCAAGGAGCGCCTAACGGCCACCTCACAAGTTTTCCACTTCCTCGGAGGGAAAACGTGGGGTACGTCAGTGAACGCCATGTTGCACCTATACCGGACGCTCTTTCTCGGGTACCTACGCATACTCGAGAGCGTTCAGGGCCAGGCACTCAAGATCTGCCTCGGATTGCCACGCTGCACCTCAACAGCGGATACTATAGCGATGGCCAAAGACCTTCCTGCCACCACTCACATCACTTTGGAGGTGCTTAGGACACACATTCGACACCTAGCTCGTGCTCCTGCTCACCACCTCGCCTCGCTTCCAGAAGACCGGCCCGGTGCCTCTTTTTGTAAGAGGATATCGGCATTCCACGAGTGCCTCCCAAAGAATTATACTCCTGCTGAGAGACTTCCGACGCCTCCTTGGTGTTTGGCCCGTCCAAAGATACGGCTGACAGTGCCAGGGATTCGGACGAAAGCGGAGCTGTCACCACCGGCTTTAAAACAGCTGTCTCTGCTAATGCTGCATGAGGACTACAGGAATCATCTTCAGCTTTACACTGATGGCTCAACAGCAGCAGGCAGATCTGCAGGAGCTGTGACCTTCCCTGCCAAAGCAGTAGATGTACTGTTCAAGACGTCTCATGGCACAACATCGACTGCCGTGGAGCTTGAGGCACTACGCACCGCACTTTGCGTGATCGATGGGGAGCCACCACAGAAATGGGCAATCTTTACAGACTCTAAGTCAGCCCTTCAGTGCCTTTTATCGGCCTTACGTAGCGGGCCGCAAGACCAATTAGTGCTTCAAACACGACAGCTCTATCACCAATTAACCGACAAAGGTCATGACATCACGTTTCAGTGGCTACCAGGCCACTCTGGAATAATCGGCAACGAGCACGCAGATAATGCTGCGAAACGTGCCCACGAAATTGGAGTGCTGCAAGCCATCCCACTGTCAAGAACGGATGCAGTAAGAAAACTTCGCTCGCTTGCGCGTGATATGACTATAGCGCAGTGGAACACTCCTGGTCTTCTACATACCCGTCTACACCGCCTCGACCCATCACTACAACTGCGAGTTCCGCGCGGGCTTACCCGCTGTGAAACTACCGTGCTTTGCCGCCTGTGGCTAGGCACGTCAATCACACGAAGTTTCGGCTGTCGCATTGGACTGGAAGACAGTGCTGCCTGTATTCACTGCGGCAGCGAGGAAACGATTGCACACGTCCTCTGCGATTGCCCTGGGTACTGCTCCCAGCGACAGACTCTCGCCACAGAATTGTCACGCCTTGATGATCGACCGCTGTCCGAGCAAACCATACTGGAATGCCGGACAGATAGTGTCTCGCAGCAGAAAGCCACGAAGGCTGTGCTCAAGTTTTTGCGCGCAACGGGCCTCGTGAACCGTCTGTGACACATGCCGTGCTTGTGTGTGTGTGCGCGATTTGACCTCTCTCCTTCTTTCTTTATTCTTTTTCCATCCCTTTCTGTCTCCCTTCACCCCTTCCCCAGTGCAGGGTAGCAAACTGGATATCTTCCTTCCGGTTAACCTCCCTGCCTCCCGCCCATTATCTCTCTCTCTCTCTCTCTCTCTCTCTCTCTCTCTCTCTCTCTCTCTATGTAGAAAGGAATCAAAGTGGACGAAAAGACAAACATGCCTTCGGTGGGAACTAACCGAACCCATGACCTTCGGATGACGCGTCCGATGCTCTACCGCTGAGCTACGAAGGCGGTCGTCCTCTCGTCATTTGTCTTTTTGTCCTCTTTAATTCCTTTCTACTTACTCCACAGTTACAATACTACAATTAACTTCCCCTATGCTTTCCTAGGCTTCATTGTCTCTTGGCTCATTAAGTTGTTCCTAACAAATAGAAATCTATCTATTTATCTATCTATCTATCTATCTATCTATCTATCTATCTATCTATCTATCTATCTAGTCTGTCTGTCTGTCTGTCTGTCTGTCTGTCTGTCTGTCTGTCTGTCTGTCTGTCTGTCTGACGATTCGGTAACGTTCTACCTTTCTCTACGTTTGTTCCAACTAGGGAGTAATCCAATGAGTGGCGCTTGTGACACGCGCAAGAGCGCACCGTAGCGTGCATTTCTTTTCGACAAAATAGGCGCGTGCGCACTGCCCCGCCACGGTGGTCACGTGCCTGATCCGAGAGTCGCGGGATCGAATCCCGGCAGCGGCGGCTGCATTTCGATGGAGGCGAAAATGCCAGAGGCCCGTGTACTGTGCGATGTCAGTGCACGTTAAAGAACCCCAGGTGGTCGAAATTTCCGGAACCCTCCACTACGGCGTCTCTCATTATAGCTGGTTTTGCGACGTAAGACCCCAGAAATGAATCAACGTGTGTGCACTAGCGTACGCAGACACCTGTGCACCACAGCGCGGCCGACAGGCCTGCTAAACCACAAAACTGCTAAATTTGCACAAGTACGGGTGCTATTCGTAACGCCTGGCATGAATGCCGTACTGTTTGGCATAGGCAATTTCCTCGCCGACTGCTTCGCGCGACATTTATTCCCAGAATGCAAGGGATCTGCAAGAATTTTGTTTTTTTCCTCACTGATTTTGCTCCGTCCTGTATGGAAATGCATCAATGTGTGCCATCATGAAGAGTTCTGGTAGTCTGGTTTTCGCGCTGTTGGTATGGAACGCAACACCATGTTTTTGCTTTTATTTTTCTGGCTATTGCGCTAAGCTTGTTGCTTCTGCAGGTATCCATGGCTTTCCTGCATGCCGGTCATGCTCAGTGAAGGTTTCAGAGCTGTTGGTACGACATATATGTATATGTACAGGAAACGAAACAGCGCAAGAAGACGGAGCGCGAGAGAAAGGACATAAACAATTTGTTTTTGCCCTTCCTTATCTAATGCTGCGTCTCTGAACGCTGCTTCGATTCCAGCACGTTGAGCAAATTTTTCGGCGTAGTGTGGAATTTTTCGGCAACAGAAGTCGTGGAGCCACGCATCCTCATTACGGTACAGTTTGTGCAGCGCTCACGTTAAAAGGAAGGCAGCATACTCCTGTCAGAAAAAACAATTGGAACCAACTGGGAAATTTCCACTTGGTCCCATTCGTGAATTAGTACACGGCCATCGGTCCAGTTGTCCCAATGCCTGTTGCGTCAGTTGGTTCCAGTCCAATTGGTTCTTATGGTGTAGTAGCCCACAACCAATTGGTTGTATTCCAATAGGGCCAAATGGTGCACTTGGCATTATAACCAGATGGTCCCAAATGTGAGCATAGGCGACGCTGAACGAGTCTACAGAGCTAGAGCGCATATAATTAAGCATGATCAATACATGACGCAATATATACTCTTGCCTGTGCTGTTCATCTTTCATGTACTTCAGTAGATGCGCTCTGGCTTGGCAGACCTGTGCAGCACTAGCTGTATACGCATTTTAGACAATCTCGTTTAAATGCTATGTGCCTCCAACAAGATGGAGGAGCCGCCGCCGGGATTCGTTCCCGCAACCTTCGGATCAGTATAGCCGAATCACAAAGTGATAGATGTACGTGTCACTGTCTGATCATGTTAGTGGCACGTATACCATTTTGTATTCATCCGAAATGTGCCTTATATCCGAAGGTTGTTACCATAACTAAGTCATTCTGTGCAGTACCTTGCCTGTTTGCGTCCGCGCAAAAAAGAAAAAGAGAGAGAGAGAAATGCCTTTTCTTGCGTCCGCGGTCTTGTCATTAAGTAGTTGGCGCGTCACTGTCTCTTGCTTCATTCTGTCCCTTTCCGCAACCCAACACGCGGTACAATCCTTTATCTTTGAGCCAATGCACACGGTCCCACAGTCATGACACACGTGCCCCCAGAGTCCCTGCGGGTAGATTTACTCTATATGGCTCCCTCCAGTCAAAAAAGTCAAGTAGTCCAGCTGGACATAGCATTTATTAGCAAAGGGGTCACAAATGAAATCAACCGGAATCCAACTGGAGTGCTAAACTTCAATGGGACAGTGCAACTGGACTTGACAGTTCCAACTGGCCATGCCAACTTGTACAAGTCCAAGTGGTGGTCCAGTTGGACCGATTAGGTTTTTTGATAAAATATGTGGGGATTGCACTACAGTGTCGCGTTGTCTTCACCTCCTAGAGCTGGTGTTCTGGCTTCGCCTTCTGACACGTTTCACGCCAATGTAGTTGTAGTTGCGCAAAAAAGCGAGAGAAGGCGCCAGTAATTGCACTGGCATGCCGATGCGCTCTCCGTCCTTTTTTTTTTTTTCTTCTGGTTTGCGCTACTCTCTAGAGTAAGCTTTGTTCATTCACCACCACAGACTGCACAAGCAATCAAGGTCAGCTTTGCACTAATACAACAGCCACAACACCTGAGCACCTCTAGCACTATGTCATGAGGCGGCGAAAATTCATACTTTTTGATGTCGACAGCGCCGAGTGGTTGCCTATTAAAATGACTATACTATTTAAGAGCCAGTTAGATTACCGTTGTTCATTAAAAATGAACATAGATTACACAAAAATCTACATGTTCAATACTTCAACTTAAAGACCACCCCTCGGGCTTAGTGAAACAACATTCTACGGCTAGTCTATGCTGTAATGAACATCTCAGCCAAATGCTGTAGTCACCCGCGAAGCGTAGCGTTCACAAGCGGAGCACAAAGTTTCCACTTCCTCAGGAGCCCTCAACTCAAAAAGAGGCTTCTCCCCACGCTCCTTGTATATGCTCTGTTTCGTCATAAAACACATACAAGGAGCCTCACTGCTATTGGCCGATGGCAGACACGCCCGCCGTGCCCGTGCCCTTCGCAGCGCGCGTTTTTTAAAACCGAAAGCGCGTGCGTTCTGTCGCCTCGATTTTCTTTCCGTCGTGAGCGCCTAGTCAAAGCAGTTGCTGGAGATAAGTAAAAATGTATTTGTTAATGCGCCAGTCTCATAGATGCCGTTGGAAGGTGTCCGTAAACATCTTCGGCGTCGACGCGAAGGGTGCAGTGCAAAATTCACCACAAATATAGTTTCCCAAGAAGCCAACAAATTCATGCCAGCAGCTTGTAAGAAAGGATGATTCCCAGACTTTCATTCGTCAGTGATTATAGATGGGTTTATACGGGGCTCCAATGCACCACCTTGGACTCGAACTCAATAACATGACCGCAGTCAAACCGAAAATCTTTCTTGTAATAAGGTGGATTAAAGGACTAGGACGGGTTAAGGTGGATTTGGGCGCATTAGAGCTGATTAAGGTGCATTAGGGTGGATTAAGACAGATTGAAGTGCATTAAGGTGGACTATGGCATATTGAGTGGATTATATGGTACATTAAGAAAGATGGGTGGATGAAGAAGGATTACAGCAGACTATATGGTTGACTAATAAGGTGAATTATTGTGCATTAAAATGGATTATGCATGTAAGGTTTGGCTTAATTAGGCATAGCTTAGTAGTCTGAGCTCACTTAGGCTTGACTTAGTCACAACCTAATTAGTCATCACCTAATTAAGGCTAGGTCTAATCAACATAGACCTAATCAGACATGACTTAATAAGCCAGGCTTCATTAGTCATGACATAACTATGCTTGGGTTAATTAGTGATACCTTAATTAAGCTTGGCCTAATTAGCCTAGGCCTAGTTACGCTGTATTATTTACACTATATATTAGCCTAATTAGTCTGAAATATTTTGTCACCACTTAAATGGGCTTAGCGTTAGCCTAATTGACCTTCGAATAATTAGTCTTTATTTAGGTTTGACTTAGTGATAACAATTATACATGGCTTAATTAGTACTAGCCTAATTAATCTCGGCCGAACTAGCTCAAGCTCACTTACACGACTTGTTTACATTAGCTTAATTCGACTTTGCTTAATTTGATTTACTGTAATTAGAGTTGGTTTATTTTGTATTATCTCTTACTCATGAGTTATTAGTCTCAGCTTAATTAGATATGCCTTATTTGTCATAGTCTAAGTTTGAATTGGTTCAGTTTGGCTTGGTTGGATTAGTGCTGTCTGGACTAGGCTTCACTTAATCTCAGTTAGGCTCCATTAAATTAGACTTGGCTTAATTAGGCCTCACCTAACTAACCTTAGGAAGCTCTAATTGAATTTACTATAGCTTGGCATAGTTATGCTAGCATTACATAGTGTTCTCTGCAGATTTTCCCAGTTTCACCAATAGCTTGAAGGTCCCATGACACCAAAATTTCAAATGCAAGATGTTTGTGTTAATTGCTTTTCCTGCATACGAAGGCAACCTTGACCGAGTGTTAGCGGCGAACGTTGCCTCTGAGTAATTTTAATATGGTTTCAAAGTAAGCGGGAATGCTCATCCGAGCTTGCAGCACCTCGCTACATCGCCACTAGTATGACGCGGATAGTGGCCCATCTGTGACATTTCACTTTTGTAAGTTGATAGTGTGACGTCACAGAGTGACACGGGGGCGCCGCGCTATGGCCTCCGAGTGTGGCCTCCGAGATTAGCTGCCGCAGCCAATCGCGGAGGCAACGCCAAAAGCCGTATTTTTCTGCTTCCTCTCCGTGTTGGTCGCTCAAGCGTATATTGTACACACGCTATGATGCAAAGCGAGTGCGGCGAGCAGACGAATTCAGCAACTGGTCTGGCGCTCACGCTCTCCACAACGTCACCCAATCTTGAGCTCAGTTTAGCAGTGCCTGCGCTCACTTCCGACAGCCGCCGCGCTAGCCCCGCGGCGCTAGTTTCTTGCAGTTTTTGGCGCGCGTTTCGAATCTTCATTAAAACTGAACAAAATTAACGATGCTGTGACTAATTAGACTTCACGCTGGAGGATCTGCCACTCCATGCCGTGATTACAAGACACTGTTCTACTCATTAGAACATAAAAGTCTCCAACAAAAAAATGGCTGTCATGGGCCCTTTAAGCAGTTTAGCTGTTAAAACTGAACTACTGCGTATTAGGGTGTATTCACACCACAAATTAATCCATCTGTCTTACTACATCTGAACGCATCTTATTCCACATCATTCTGTCGACGGGGGTTCAAGTCGTAAAGGTCTTCCTTTCGAGTCATAGTAGTCACAGGTTCAAGACCAACAGGATGATTACCCCCGTCTACAATCGCTAATCAACCATTGACTAACTTGGGGTTATGCAGGACAAGGCTGGTAGGAACAGCGTTAGTAGTTTCACAGTTTATCCTGATGCTGTCGTATGCGCAGCATCTAAGCGTGCACACCTCCGCGCCTAAACGTGCGTGATGAACGAAAGCAACACTTCGGAGGATCGAAAAAAATGGAGTGATAGTGAGGACACACGAGCGAGCCTAGGCGTGGAGAGAGCAGATAGCCACAAGCACGTGCTGCCAACAGTCCCCGGCATTCAGCCACTTTGATACGTCATTGAAGCCTGGTGACGTAATGGGGTGGGCGGGGCACCTACTTTGACGCTGCCAACAAGAGCTCTATGTGCTCTATTCTGCACTTATTCTGCATTTATTTTGCGCCATTTTTAAACCAGAAATCAACACAAGTACAATATTGCAATTACCAAGAGACCATATATGTACTCGGGAAGGTACACCCATTTCTGAAAAATGAATGTTTTCCATCTCATAATGTGTTAATGACCTGCGGGTCACAACAAGAGTTCTATAAGCTTGTGTTTGCTGCTTGAATTCTGTCTGCATACAGGGTGCTGCATACAGGCTGATCAGAAAATCTCACTGCACAGTAGTTATCAGAAAACAAATTTATTCCAAGACACAAAAATCACAGACATCCACTGGGGTCATCTTGCAAGACCAAGCTTTTCAGCGGCCAACAGTCGCATCTGAGCCTTCTGTGGTTTTCCAATGGGCGTCTTGGGAACTTTGGCATCGTAGATAAAGTAGCGAGGAATCTTGAAATGGCTGAGCTGGAAAACACGACAAATGAGGGAAGAACCGTGAAAATTGAGAATTTTATGCCAGGAGATATGTGCACAAGAAAGAGCGCTATGCAGAGGCACAAGATCATCACAACGTCACGAGAAAGAGCCACAAATCAATGTGCCAAGGACTTATTTCTTCACAGATCATGCGGAAAAAGAGCAGCATTGACAAGGACACAAACAAGAGGCACAGAGGCCAGGATCTCCTCTTTTTTCCATTTCAAGTATAACCCAATTGCCAAAAGACGTGCTCTAGAAAGGATGATGCATTATAGACCACTGTTGCTCGATGGTACCGTTCACTGTCCTCTTTGCATAGATCACTTATTCACATAACATGCATGTTAAAAAATATTCAATTTCACAAAAAAAAAACTCGTATGTGCCTACAAATGGATGTTCCACTACCGACAGCTCTCCCTAGTCAGTCTTCTCATACCGCACAGGCAGTGGTGCAGTCACGAATCAATTCTCCCCCTCGAATAGGCAGAGTTGGCTGACAGATGGTGGTTGTTTTCTGGGACGTCAAGCTATAGGTATTCTACAGCGAACAGAAGTTTCGGGGAGGACACACAGCCGATGTGTCACCCCGTGGCATATGTCGCACCTGGCTTGCGGGCATGGAACACAATATCATTTTTGCACTTCGTTCCTGCACGTTTTGCTGTCTGCAACTGCAGAGGTGCTTCGGATATGTAGTTTATTCACATGGTTGCTCCGAGAAACAACTACTATGTGTTGTCTTGCAAACCTTACAAACTTGCAATGCTTACAAGGTGTATCACTGACGTCTTTTCACCAGTAATACCCCTTTAAGTCACTAGCCAGGAGCAATGGCTGGAAACGGCAAGCAAGCAATGATGTAGCAGCACTGTGGATGACCGAGCAAGGCGCAACAAACGCGGAACTGTCGCTGCATTTCTGCACCAGCGTGATCACGTCCTGCATTACACCACTACAAACACGTCTTGGAAAATGAAACCAAAGCTACTAGTCCAAAGAAAATCTACAAGAGCAGCATTACTTGGGGCTCTCCATGGCCTGTAGGGTTTTGAGGTCCATTACCTTTAGTTAAAGCAAGACATGAAGTTAGCCAGTAACTTCACGTCTTACTTGTTAAGTAAATCAAGACAAAAGAAAAAACAGTGAAGAATGTTAATTCTGTCAGTATTCATTTTCACTGCCATACTTCAACAATGTGGAGAGTCTGCTTAGAACATACCTTGCCCTTGCAGTGCTCTTTGAGTTCTCCATCTGTGACCTTGGCATCTGGCTTGAGCACAATCCAGGCACACACTTCCTCGCCCAACCGTTCGTCTGGCACACCAATGATCTATATGTATCGTAGAAACAGAGATTCTTCATCAGTCGTGTCTGTACCCTTAGGTTCAAAACATATCTATAAGGCTGAATCATGAACACTTGCCTATTTTAATGATGAATTGGGTTAACAGCATCAAAATCACCGGAAAGCAGGCGATAAAGCTGGTTTGTGAATGCGGGCCTGTCGTGACTGTGACATGTTGACAGCTACACACAGATGCATGCTTGCGCATTGTTATTTATCAAATCAGTATTTTTATATCACAAGCTATCCTGAATCTATACATTTAATTGCGTATTCCAATGAGAGCATTCCAAAATAAACATATATAGATATAGAACTATTGAGTACTTATCCTGGCCGCTGAGCGGATGACGTTTCCATGATGAAGAGCGCCATCTTCTGGGCCCAAGAGTGCATATGTATTCCAGTAGTTTATCGAGTAGTTATTCTGTGTTGTTTTGTGATGGCAATAAAAGGTTGTTGTAAATATCGCCTCATGGAAATGGTGCCTGCCTCATGATATGACCTACGCAGCAGTGTAACAGCACATCCCTTGAAAGCTTGACATTATGTGCGTACTGCAACACATTCTCGCACTGCATCTATAACCCAAACAGTAAACAAAGTTTGGGTTCACTTCTAGGAATCTGTAGACACTGAGATCAGATGGCAGACTGACTACAGCATAAGATTTTCATGGTTAAATAAACGCTGTTAAGAATTTTCACAGAGAATCAGTGTCTTGATAGTGACATTTTGAAGACAGAACATGGTGTTACAAGCTGGTAGCACAAGAAGTCAGAAGTCAGGCTACACATCGGTAACAAAACAAATTTAGATCTTTGCAAGACATAGGAGAGCCACCAGTTGCATTCCTGCATGGTCACGGTGGTGTGAGCCTCGTCGACAGTACCATATTTCCGCAGCCTTCCTAGATGGAACAAGAGCCTTGTCACTTGTCTCCCCTATACTGATGTCCCTGACGTCGCCGCCAATATGCGCCGCTCTAGCACACTCTATCGCCGCCACCGACGACAACTCCCTCCATCTGTGCAACACATCTGTGCACACGTGCGTGCCTTTTGGCGCAACAACACCTGTTGCTGCTGTGGCGCTCTGCCAGTGGAGGAGGAATGGACAGGACACAGTAACTTTTGAAAAGCCTTCATGGCGCTCTAGCTTGCATTTTTAATGTATAGTATGAAGAGGGGAGCACAGAAAATGAGGAAAAAGCATTCTGTGGACAAGAGTTTTGATTAGCAAATACTGTAGCAGTAAAGCTAACTCAGATATTTTCTTCAAATCGTAAGTTTTCTTTCACTTGCAGTTCTCTCACTAGACACATACATGAAGTATTTAAGTTATAGTGCTTGAACATGTGCTCTCGAAATGTGGGTTGTCCACATGCCACAATCCTAAGAGACTTGGCACAGTGCCTGCCATTTCCCATGGCATGGAAAGGGTTAAAACACTGAGTTATCTTGCACTCTCGTTGACATCAGCCTACAATCTTTAAGATTACACATTTTTCAAGGTGGACCCATACATGCCTACGGCCGCATAAGGGTGAAGTCTACCTACAATGCATCAGCTTTAAGAACTTTACCGATAAAATGCACAGGTCCGTCTTCTATGAAAGAGTTTGTAGGTGCGATTTAGGCACAGGACCTATGGAACAAAAAAACAAAAAAAAAGCTCACATGACACTCCTGGACAGCTGGGTGAGTGTTAAATAGCTCCTCCACTTCGGTTGGGTACACCTTCTCGCCACCGCGATTCACGACATCCTTGAGGCGGCTGACTATGGTCACAAAGCCCTCGTCATCCATTACACCAACGTCGCTGCACAGTTCAACCCCCAAATAACACGCAAGTCAACACTAGGAAGTGCCTAGTTCACATAGGAACTCTACACTGCTGCAATACCATGCCTACCAACTGTATCGGCTAAAAATTGGAAGATCTTTCAAGCAAAAAAAGAAGGTACACAGTGGCTGCAGCATGGACAAAACTAAACTGTGTGTTAAAAGGTTCTTACTGCTGTCTGAAAAAAAATGTGAATTCATCAAAGACCAGGATGTGTGACAAGCCGGCTGCTAGAATAATCACTCATATGATTCTTTGGGTTACAATCAAAATCCAATAATGTAAGTGTATAAATCGTATTTATGATCATAATAATCTAAAACTTTATTACCCATGTCTTTATTATTACACTGTCATAGACTGAACTGCACAATGAGCAAACAACAAAAAATTAATTTTATTCTAGTAATTCAAGTATTACAGTTTGTTTGTGCATGGTTCATTAGTTCAACATAGTAATTACTTATGCATGGCTCGCTCCAGAAGTATGCTACATGCTTGAACAAAATGCAGCTGACAACCGGAACTGTCTATAAATTGTGGCATCCCTATGAAAGAGGGGCAACCCTACCTTTCCACAACCAATACCCACGGATAGACAGATGTCAAAAAGTGTGTGAAGCACACTATCAAAAAGTACAATCACACTGCTAAATTGGTATCAAACCAGAAATGTAAAAGGTTACGCTCAACATCATATAGCACCGGGCAAGGTGAATGGTGAAAGATAATAAACACGAATAAAAAACAGCCGTTAAATGCTACATGCACGCAAGGTACATTAGCCGGTGAAACACTCAGTCAAAGTTTGTAATGTAATGCACAGTAAATTATTCACATGCACCGTGAGCCAAATGAACAGGGTTGCTGTTCTAAAATGGTAGGGTACATTATGATCTGTCTTTACCCTGTCTTGTAAAATCCATCAGGTGTCATGGCCTCCTTGGTCTTCTGTTCATCATTGTAGTAGCCAAGGAAGACATTAGGACCTCGACCCCAGACTTCCCCTGGTGTTCCCACGGGCAGCACGGTGCCCGTGTTGGGGTCAACAATTTTCACCTGTGGGAACAGAGAAACACAGTTGATATATAGCGCTGGCTTGTATCACATATCAAAATATTTTGTCCCATGTAAGGGGCTTATGAGGGTGCTAACCAAACTGCATTCAAGGTTTCACACCTTTAGGCTGTATTGCACAGAGATGTGGTATGATCGACCACAAAAAAAGAAAAAAAGAAAAAAGTTCATGGTACCAAAAAGGTTTACTTTCCTATGCCCCAAATTTATACATCAATGCAAGGCCACCAAGTACGCGAAAAAGAAGACTTTCTGACGATGTCAGATACATTAAAAGATATATATATGTAACTGCCAAAAAATCACAGCCACAAACAAAATTTTGTGCTAAACATCCAATCTGGGGATCAAATAAACTATATCTGACCCGTCGCCCTGCAAGCCTGATAGCTCGTACAACTTGGCCATGCAAGCGCCATGCTTTCTTCGCCAAAGAGCAAACAAAGGTGCAGGGGCTTTGGCAGTCAGCAACGAAGGCTGATGGACTGTTGGTACTCTGCCAGCCAATCACAGAAGCACACAAAATTGGCATCATGCAGCCTTTTCTAAATGGTGTCACGGTCAATACCAAAGGAAATGTTACTGCATTAATTACCAAAGGTATGTGCGAAGCGTCTGTTGTCCACGAGTCTTTTCATCGGTAGAAGCAGCAAGGTGGACAACAGCCATGAACAAAAAGCATAAAGTCTGAACGTTTCCCTCTTCAAAACGCCATGGTACAGTTCACATCACTTCTGAGCCCTTTCTGCCTGTGAAGCTTCTCTGACACCTGAGTTAGAACTCGGTTGTACATGCTCATACACACACCATGAAGGTTTTCATGCCACAAGCATTTCATTTCAGTCCACTAAAGAATTAAATTTTCCATGTTTCACGCCTAAAAACGAGCAAAAGAAATTTATGCACTTATAATTTTTGTAGTTATCACTTTATTTTGGCTGCATGTAAAGTTTAAAGTATAAGCTAACTGTTTGCAGCTTTGTGGAAGCACAGTTGCTGGTGGTTATGAAAGCGTGGGAGCTAGGGACTTGATTGCCGTTATATTCAACTACAGCATGAGAAAGAAAATTACACTTTCATATCCCCTCCATACGATACCATTCAATAATCATTCAACCTTTCTTGTCCCTTCAGAGGAAAATGACATCAACAGCTGAGATCTGGAATTCACAGGTCTGCCTCCCTCAGTACGATGGTGCTGCGCAGGTTAAGGGTTACAGGACCCATGACAGCGAATATTTTGTTAGCGACTTTTATGCTGTAATGAGTAGAACAGTGCCTTGTAACCACGGCATAAGCCGTAAATTCTCCAACATGACATTTAATTAATCCTAGTGTCATTAATTTAATTCATCAGTTTTAATGAAGCTTTGAAACATGCACCAAATACTGCAATAAACTAGCACCACAGGGCTAGCGCCGGTTGTCGGGACTGACCGCAGACACTGATCACGTGAGCTCAATATTCGGTGACGTTGGGGAGAGTGCCAGCAACAACCCAGTTGCTGAATTCCTCTGCTCGCTGCACTCGCTTTGCATCACATAGTTCAGGCATCAGAGACAGAGTCGACAACATTCTCCCTAACAGATTTTTGTCGTCGTCCGCGTCGCCGGTTCGAACCGTAAGGCAGTCTCAGCCAATGGCAGCGCTGGCGATGTCTGACCTGTAACATGACGCCGCTGGCTGCCAGTTCGTTTCCCAGCTCTTTTTAGCTCCCCGCTCCATTTGCCGTACCACCGCTCACTATGGCACAGCAAATATAGGCCACATTTTGCTTCTGATACTGTCACGAAGGTGATCGACAAGGTTCAGCAAAAGTAGCACGTCCTGCTTTAATGATGGCGTCCAACTCGATCAGAACGCTCGCACGATCTCCGCTCTTCGTCTTCGGACTGTAGGAGGGGTGGCCATAGTGGGTAGCTCGCTGCCGGCAAGAAGTAATCGTAGTGGGCACACCCCCTCGCGTCAATACGAAATAAATCATCATTATGTAAAGTTATGCTTGAAATGGGCCATTTATTTCTGCAATGCAGCACCTGCTTCCAAAACACTTGAGTGATTGGGAGCTGGAATGCAAGGGCATTTAGCAGGTAAACCGGGTCACCGACCGCTTCACGGAACCAGCACGCTTCGTTAACAGCATTGTTATTCACATTCAGGTGTACGAAAAAGCTAATCACATGTGTTAACAGAAGATTTTTGGGTACAAATGATTATCACGATGGTAACAACAAGCATCGTCACTAACGCCTGCATCTGCCTAGCCAGGCCTATACAGGTCAGGGTCATCAGTGACGGCAGCCTGTTGTGGTACGGTTGCGCCAGAGCTTTATTGCGGTTGCGATTGCAGATGCGGTTGCGCTAGAGTGGTTGCGCTATAGCTTTATTCACAATGTTACCGTAGACTGAAGGAGGGCTATGTGTAATCGTTTGTGTTGTATTTGATGACAAATATATAAATTCTGATCATACATACCCAAGTGCTCGGGTGCCCACAGAGCCAGAGTCCGTCAGTGCGGAGCCTATGTGTTGATCCCTCGTTCGCTCCGTGTGCATGTCCTGAACAACCGTATGCTGCTTGTCGTAGCATGCGGTGCCACACGTCGGTTCAGACACCGAACCATAGTGTGTGTACAATGTACGCTTGAGCGACCAACACGGAGAGGAAGCAGAAAAATACGCTTCTTGATGTCCCATAGCGCTACGCATCTGTTTCTCTCTGAGACGTTGATATCCGTTTACAATAGACCCTTTTCATAAACTGCAAGCTAGCTTTCCTGCAATGCAGCTTGCCCTACTAATGGCGGCATTGGCAATCTGGCAAACAACGTGTGCAAGCGCAATTTGCTTGCGATAGGGCATGTAAAATGTCGACGCAGCCCTTCTGATACAAACATTCCCAAAAAACGGGCTGGAGCATGTGCAACTTGAATTTTGACAGCATTTAAATAATGACAGCTGTCGCCATTAGTAGGGCATGTTGCATTGCAGGGAAGCTAGCTTTACAGTTTATGAAAAGGGTCTATAGTGAAACGTCACAGATGAACCACTAACCGTGTCATACTAGTGGCGATGTCACGAGGTGCTGCAAGCTCAGACAAGCATTCCCGCTTACTTTGAAACCATATTAAAATCACCTAGAGGCGATGTTCGCCACTAATACTTGGTCAAGATTGCTTTCATATGCAGGACAGCCAATCAACACACACATCTCAAGTTTGAAATTTTGGTGTCATGGGACCTTTAAGGAGAAAGAGTTGACAGTATGAATGGCACGCACGTGGCCCATGCATGAGAGGTCAGGTCTCCAGACGTGCAATAGATTTGTGCATTTGACTGCAAAAACAGTTCAGCTTCCACTGCATCGGATCTGCAACGGAGCTCGGGAAGCACCCTACCGTCCACATGCTAGCACAAGTGTGGGGAAAACGAGCAGCATCATTCCTGCAGTTCTGTGCACATGTCACAGAGTAATGCAAACAACGGCCAGAGCGGTACGGACAGCACATTTCATTCTGCGCACACGATGCTTTTCTATGTCGTCTCGTGTACCGCAGAGGCCTCCAAAGCAGGTGGAAGAGCTCCATTGCCAACAGTGACTAAACAGCCATATGGTACTGCTCTGTTATCCAGCAGTAGCCTGGTGTGCTGTGCCATACGCCAACACTTCATCCCCACATTGTAACTGCTGTGTCTACAACTCAACACTTCACATTTTATTTGTGACTGCCCCATTATTTTGTTACTGAGATGCATGAATCTAGCACCAATATTTCAGTACAAGGACGGCATACTCACTTCCAGGCCTGGTAGTGGTCGACCAACGGTGTTTAGCTGCTTGTCGTCGGGGTCATCATTTCCAGTCACTATTGCGGCCGTGGTCAGCTCTGACGTGCCAAAGCCCACCTGAATGACCGGTGCAAGTTCAAGCAAGACTGCTATGAAAGACAGCCGCAAGACAGGTTAACAATGATACCTTTATTTCTAGTGCTTGTTTAATAGCTTGTTTTAATGGAGGTGTCAGAATTACAGGCTTCTTTATCGGTGCCTGTTGTTGAACTACGACACCCTAAAGCAACAACCAACAAGTAGGTTATGGAATAATTGTTATACATGTATCTTCAACACACACTCATAGTTGACTACACAGGAATATCAACAGTGTGAGGTGCTATGGTGGCAGATAAAGTCAACAGCCTTGTAATGATAGAGGCACACATAGTGTCCAAACTGTGTTTGGTGGAGAGCACAGTTAAAGCTTACCAGATTCTGTCAGAAAAGTTAGAGAGGAATAAATCCCTTTTTCATCCATGTCTGTCACTTGTAGTTTGTTCTGGTTAAAACATACTCATTCAACGTCTACATAAAAGTCTTTACATACTCCTTTTACAATTAACAGACCAAAACCTTCTTCACTATCAAGGTCTGTTGTAATGAGACTAAACTGTACATTGTAGTCTAGGCATACACACATACGCACACACACATTTGGCCAACAAAAACAGGCGTTGATTCAGCATAAGCGACACATTCCGCACTCACCCTAACATTCACATGGAGCTTTTCTCGGACCAGGCTACGTATTGCAGGAGTGACGACATTTCCACCAGATTCCCCTGAAAGAGTTCAACTCAGTCACTATGTGCACACAAAACATGTAACTTGAAATGATAGGTCAAGTGACGTCAACTGCTGGAATCATTGGCCATCGACAGACAGGCTAGACAGAATCCATTGTTTTGAGAGTAACACACTCCCTGGACGCACATTATGCCGAGAAGCATACACTCATTTTTGCTGCCTGGCACATGTACTCAGAAAGTCACACCTGCAACGTTATTCACAATAGTGTCACTTGTGACGACATCGGCTAAATGAAGCAATAAGAAGTCATCGAAAGTGGCCAGTTGATAATGGCCTGTTTTGGTTTGATGCACTACTTCAGTAAACCAAAATAAACCACGGTAAGAAAGAAACAGCAGCGCCGCCACTTTTCCTTCTGCCAATCGTTACAGTTATGCATGGGCTGGAATAAGCCAAACGGCACATGTTGGTAGCAAAGCAACACCTAACAGCACAATGAATAAAACCCCCCACATCACTGCATTTTATAATTAAGCTTGGAAATTGTGTGAAACTGGCCTTTCGGCCTAGACACTAAAGTGAAAAAAAAAAAAGTTCTCGTATTAGCAGCTTAGCTTTTCACAATACCAAAAAAAAAAAAGCGAGAAAAGCATATATATATGCATATATAAAACAGCTGCTTGAAAAACGGCCTCTGCGAACAACACATCCCCTGATTGTACAACCAATACAGACCCGTTCTGATTATTTCGTTTTTCATTTTTCCCTGATGTCATTACCTTGTGGAACAGTTTGCCAGAGGAAGCTGTACAAACAAATCATGTATTCGATTTTCAAGTATTGTTAGATAGACATTTGTAATAGCTATGGTGTTGCTTGTTAATTGTCCGTTGCTCTATGTAAGTGTGTGAAGTGTTATTCATTGTGCCCTTCCTGTAACAACCCTCAAGAGAGGGTTAACAGTATCACTAAATAAATAAATACAGGTGGTGACGCTGCTTTCCGAGTTCCAGCATTAATACGCGTGACGTTTCAAAAATGTATGTTGTGTTCCAAGGAAGCCAGTGACTTGACACAGGGAGTTTCAGAACATTTGATAAAGCGAATATGGCAGGAGTGTAAAAAGAGAAATTGGCCTTTTGGTGTCATATGTCAGAAGTTTTGGCGTGGATTTCAAAGCTAAATCTTTGACATTCACTTTCACTTTTGATATTGAACATAAAATAGTGAAATTTACAGCAGTCGAGTTCTCAAAATATAAGCTATCATTCTAAACTACTTCAACTTTTCACTTTAGTGTCCCTTTAGCTAGTACCACTAGTTACACATGCAGCATACACCACAGCTGATAAATATGCTGGACAATTCTTGTGAGTGAGGGTAGGACATGCCAAGAACTTCACCTTGGATTGTTGCTACAACAAGAGAATACAATAAAACAATATTGTATCGACATTTTAACAAGTAAGCTTTTTTAGACAATCACAGTTTTGAGATAAGACAAATCAGAAAAAGATAAGTATTTACACAATTGTAAGTAGACATATTTTGCTGCAACTTGCCAAAGTTTGGGAGTTGACTTACAATCAAAACCGGAACATGTATTGCCAATCAGTTTTGAGATCTTCTGGTGGAGTCAAGCTACGTTTGAGTTAACTTGCAATCATGAGAACAGTAAATACAGTTACCATATCTGCTGGCCACACATACATTACATAAAGCGTTTTTAGAACTGTGCCAATGATTAGTAATATAAATTTTTGCATCACAATTGATAACCTTGATTTTCAGTTATTAGTTTTGGGGAATTTTTACCTTGATGAGCCTTCAAGATGTGCCAAGTTTAATGCTTATTTATTTTGTCTTTGCCATGATAAGACAATATACAAACATTTTCTAAAAAAGCTGGTGAGGAACGAGAATCAACAACAGCTAATGCAACCAAGCTCATAAAAGTTGAGTACATGAAGTAAACCCCTGACCCCTGCTTACCTTGCTCACAGTTGTAATCACAAACCTGCAAGGTTTACGAGGCACAATTTTTTTTATTGATGTGCTTGTTTGACTTGGTCATTAACTGTAATTATTCTATTCACTGTGAACCCACCATGATCATTTCTCTTATACAAGACAATTCATGAACTCTCGAAGAAACAATCCAAGCCTGTGCAGAGCAAAGCACGCAGCACAGGCACAGCGTGAGCTGGGGCCGTACTCAGAGATGTGTCGCTAAAGGCGATAGTACTGATTTGGTGACATATGTGTCTCCTTTGGTGTCTCCTGTGGTGGCAATTGGCTGGTTGAACAAACCATAAAAGTGAGGGCGGGTTTCCGGTAAGTTCGACCAACCAATCACCACCGCAGGACACACCAAAGGAGACACTCGCGTCGCCGAAACAATACTACCACTTTTAGCAACACATCTCAGAGTGTTGCCCTGGACTTCGCTCTCGGAGTACGGGCCCTGGACTTCGCTGCGTGCTTCAGTTTTTTCTTCTTCCCCTCCTCTTCTGCCGCTTTCACTGCCTTCTTTTTCTTCTTCATTGCCATCTTCTTCGTAATCATCATCCTATTCGTCATCATTGTTTTGTACATGTGCTTCTTCTTTGTCATCTTCTTCCTCGTCTTTGTCCCCTTCTTTGTCTGTGGTTCTGTCGTCTTTGTTGATAGAACCACAGCCAATGGCAAACATGTCGACTGAAACATCACAGCTACAACTAGAGCCATGTCTGAGAACACAAGTTTCCCAACTAGATGGTCATCCTAAGGTATGGGTGGCACTGTTTCTATAGAGCTAAAGTTTCAAGTCTGTGCGGGCATAGAGCTTTCATTCTTCTTTCGTTCTTCCTTTCTTTTTCTTCTCCCCCCCCCCTCCCCCCGCCCCTCCGTTGTGAGCAACAGTGCTTATGGACACTATAGTGGTGGCAGTGGACGTCATCAGGGTTAAAACTGGCTGTTGTAATAAGCCCATAACAGCTTGCATTCTGAAGACCTGTGATACTGTCAGGCACATACGTTACTCAACATACCAAGATAAATTTCTTAGTGTCTGACTGAGCTGACCTTGCCGCAGAGAAGAGATGTCAAACTGTTTTCTAAGCGGAGAGTTGATGATGTCCACAAACATAGTAGGAGAGCCGTATAGTTCAGTGCACCTGGAAAAGCAGAAAGAAAAATTACTTCACCATGTATAGTTCCAGAACCTACGTAAAACAACAACTGTTAGACAAAACCTGAATGCAGTTCACGTCTCGAGCATGTGCAGTGCCCTCAATGCTTTTTGTGGCCCCACAATGCCTGGGGACCTCACTGGAAAACTCTCTACTGTGTGGAGAAGTGGTAGCAAACATCACAACAAAAGGTGCACACACACATAAGCCTCCCTCTAGACCGACAGCAGTGTTGACAGACTGCAGGAATACACAGTTACCTAGCTTCGTTGTAATGCATGCTCCTTGGCGCCACACTCCAAAGCCAAGTTTTTTACCTCCCAGGCCATACACCAAAGTTAGTGGAGGGTGACCATACCAAACTATATGAATGTGTTTTACCAGCAGTACAACACTGTGAAAGAAGAACACCTAGTGAAAAAAGAACTCTCTCTGGCACAACATGCTGGCCCACCATGCAGTATAGTACACATAAGGAAAACTCCACCTTTCTGAAATTTTAACTGAGCATCCTTTGGGAATGGTCAGCGAGCGAGACCAAACGGGAAAGGTGCGGTTCTGTTATTCTGTCTGGGGAAGTGGTGCGGAGGCTCTGAGCCTTTTGCTATCATTCCTTACACACGAAGCAGCGATTCAACACCTTTTTCACTGCTTGCCGCGCTCGGACGATCCAGAAGGTCTCGCGCAGCTGGGTTAGTGTATCCAAACACCCAGCATGCAGTAGGCGCCGATGTGCATTTGTATCAGGAGCTCCACGAAGTGATTAGACGCTGGCAGTAGGATGGGGTGCGCTGTTCATAGGCCAGATTGGACTTCTGTAAACGGGCCTTTAGTCGCAACAGTCCGCTGTCGTCCATAAACAGTTCCAAACTCCGGAGGTGTGGCTGTCGTTTCAAGCGGCAATGTTGGTCTAGGTTGCTTCGTGGGTCACCAAATGCCTCTCTCTGAACTTGACGCAGCAGCACAACTGGGCGCCCTGGATTTCTTCGCTGCTTAGCGGGCCCTCTCGCTTCTCGTTTCTGTGCTTGCAATTGTGCACGAACCGCAGCACCCAAGCCGTAGCTCGTAGCAAACGATTTAGGTCGCTGAAGCGTTCGGTGTCGATCAGCACTGGCGTTATTTCTGCCGTCGCAGCCTCACCAACACTGCATGGATTCTCAGTGCCATCAGAGCGGAACCGTTCTTGCAACACCTCGCTGTTCGAGCTCCACTTCCTCAACTTCATTCCGGCAGATTTCATGATTCTTTGTGCGTTGTCGTAGAAGGTCATGGCCTCTTGCACTTCATCAACGCCCGTTATTAGGTCGTCAACGTAAAGGCACTTATCAAGTACCTTAGCAGTATCAGACAGGTCAGCGGATACGCCAGCAAGATGGTGTCGGATTGTGGCGGCCAGTATGAAAGGGCTGCTTGTGGCTCCAAATGGAATTCGCGTCATGCGCCACACTTCCGCTTCATCGGTTGTCGTCTGCTCGTTTGGCGGGTCACGGAACCACAGGAATCTAAGTGCGTCGCGATCCTCTGGTTTTACACGGATTTGAAGGAACGCCTTCTCAATGTCCGCCGTGAGCGCTATAGCATGACGACGGAAGTTAAGCAGTAGCTGCAGCATATCTGGGTTTAGGCTCGGGCCTGTTGACAGCGCGTCGTTGAGAGACATACAACCCTGCGCTTTCGCGAAGGCATCGAACACAATTCGCACTCTGGTCATGGTGCTCCCAGGTCGCAGAACAGCTCGATGCGGCATGTAATAAATCCTTGCGTCTGTGCTGTGGACCTCAATAGCGGGAACCCTTTCGGCGAAGCCTTCTTCCAAATAATTTCTGATGGTGGTGTCATACTCCTTCAGCCTCTCGTTATTTGACTTCAGACGCCCTAACAACTTGCTTAAGCGCTGTCGTGCAACTGCCTCGTTATTCTCTAAAGGCCGGTCCAAAGGTTTCCAAGGGAGACTTGCTTCGTAGCGCCCGTCAATGAAGTTCAATGAATTAGTGAAGCTTTGGCTCACGTGTTCTCCCTCGTCAGCCGTCTGGACGTCCCTCGTTGAAATCCCGAGGCTCTCCAGCTCCCAGAAGGCTCGAAGCTCGTTGGAGAGGCTAGGAACCGGATCGACAACACTGGTGCGCAGGACGGTCACCGATGAGCAGCACACTGCCGAGGCCGTCTGCGGAATCGGACCTTGCAGGGTCCAACCGAAGTCAGTATTCACTGCAAACAGGCCTCCTTTGATGTTTCGCACCTCCCCAGTCACAATGCTCCAGTAGATGTCGGCTCCTATGAGAATGTCAATGTCCTCGCGGTCGTTGCGTGCGGGAGGCAGTTCCGCGTCTGCCAACTGCAGATCCGCGAGTCCGGTGAGATCCAGCACGTTTTCCGGCAGCATCAATCTGTCGGAACATATCTCCTCGACCTCAAGCGCTTCGATCGAATGTTCCTGACGGCTGTATTGGCCCTTGAGCCACACTCGCACGAGTCGTCGCTTGCTCTTCGTCACGTTCGCAACTCCCCCGAATGGGCAAATTGTAACCTCTTCCTCGCCGATCACCTCCAAGTTCATCTGTCGCGAGATGTATTCCGTCACAAACGATCGCTGGCTGCCTCCATCAAAGAGACAGCGCGCAAGGCACTTTCGATGTGGCCCGTCAACCCAAACTTGCGCCGTTTGCAGCAGAACTGAGTTTCTCGTGTGGCTGCTCAGCGAAGCCGTTGAGTGTAGTGGCGTTGCGGTCTTCTCGGAGGTGGATGGCTGAGGAGGGTCACAGAGTGACGTGATGTGACGACGGCCGCACTTAGCACAGTGAATATTCCAGTTCTTACATTCTTGAGAGAGGTGCCCCTTTTTTGCGCAGCGGTAGCACCTTCCCTGGCTCCGGAGTTTCAATTTCTTTTCTTTGACCGGAATGACCGCGTCGCATAATGTTGCGTCGTGAGACTCCGACTCACACAGGGGGCATCTTTCCTTGTCCCATTTGACACCAACCTTGAGGCTAGCCGCTGAGCCCTTTCCTCTGATGTAGCCAGGGGGCTTCTCCTTGGGCACGGGATGCGAGTCTCGTGCGCTACCAGCATGGATCCTCTCACGGCTCTCCACTTCCAGGCGAATGGAGCCGAGGATGGAATCGAGAGTCGAGCTGTCCAGCACATCATTGTCCGTTGTGTGAGATTTGTGGTACTGCACAGCCCATTCGGTAGGTAACACACGAAACAACGCCGCGCATAGCATCGCACCGTAGGAGTCCGGTTGAACACCCAGGTTTTTCAGCCCAGCGATGTTTCTCTGGATGTGGTCGTACAGCCGACGGAGCGCATTAACATCGTCGAGTGCTTTCACGGTTTGCAGATTTAACAGCTGCGTGAGGTGTTCCTGCACAAGCACGTCCTGCCTGCCGAAACGCTCCTTCAGTGTCTTTATGGCATACTGATAATTTTGTTCAGTTCCTTGGATGCCACTCACCGCTGCTGCCGCCTTGCCCGTCAGCGCCGTACGCAGGTAGAGGAACCTCTCAGTGTCCGAAAGGGTGGTGTTCTCGTGGACAGCCTGTCGGAATTGCTCCCAAAATGGCTGCCACCCAAGTCGGTCGCCGCTGAACTTTTGCAACTCAAGCTTAGGTAGCTTGAGTCTCCCTGCACTGCTGGCGGACGATGCGGCCGTAGTACTATCGGTGTCGGTGATGCTCTTTCGCTGCAGGCGTTCAAGTCGGGTTCGCATACGTGTGATGAGCCCTTGATTCTTCCGCACGCCACCGTATTCCTCCGCAAGGTCTTCGTCGCAAACGTGCGGTTCGATGAGTGCGTCTAGGTGCTTCATCTCCTTTGCAAGAGCCTCCAGTTCCTCCTTCATTTCCGCAATTCGATCTTCTTGATGAAGCTCCAAGGCATCGGCGGTCCTCAGTTGCATCAGCTCGTCGCTGAGCTTCTGTAGCTCGACGCGCGTCACCGTTCTCTTTGTTTGAAGCCGCTCCATTCTTCATTCGACGCAGTTGTCGTTGTAGTCGCTGAGTTCCTGTAGCCGCTGACGAATCCCGGGTTTCGGCACCAAAAAATGTGAAATATACTGGTCGGTTTCAATGATTCTCTCGGTTCGTACTGCTACAGGAACGTTTATTTTACAATATTTACAACTGCGTAGGTCGATGTTTTCCTTTTCGCTTCCCGATCGTCTCTGAACAAGTTTTTCCTCGCTTGCGGCCGCTCTCCCTCCCTCTCTCTCTTCCGGTGGAGGTGCGACACCGTCCTTGAAGCGATGCGCCCGAAACGGGTTTGATGGCCCCCTCGTCGACGGAGACCCCTCGTTTCGTGCGCGGGAGACGAATGCACAAATGAATTCAAGCCGTCCCATCCGCACGGGATGGGCGCTTCAGAATCTTCAACACAATCAAAACCGGAACATGTATTGCCAATCAGTTTTGAGATCTTCTGGTGGAGTCAAGCTACGTTTCAGTTAACTTGCAATCATGAGAACAGTAAATACAGTTACCATATCTGCTGGCCACACATACTTTACATAAAGCGTTTTTAGAACTGTGCCAATGATTAGTAACATAAATTTTTGCATCACAATTGATAACCTTGATTTTCAGTTATTAGTTTTGGGGAATTTTTACCTTGATGAGCCTTCAAGATGTGCCAAGTTTAATGCTTATTTATTTTGTCTTTGCCATGATAAGACAATATACAAACATTTTCTAAAAGAGCTGGTGAGGAACGAGAATCAACAACAGCTAATGCAACCAAGCTCATAAAAGTTGAGTACATGAAGTAAACCCCTGACCCCTGCTTACCTTGCTCACAGTTGTAATCACAAACCTGCAAGGTTTACGATGCACAATTTTTTTTATTGATGTGCTTGTTTGGCTTGGTCATTAACTGTAATTATTCTATTCACTGTGAACCCACCATGAACATTTCTCTTATACAAGACAATTCATGAACTCTCGAAGAAACAATCTAAGCCTGTGCAGAGCAAAGCACGCAGCACAAGCACAGCGTGAGCTGGGGCCGTACTCAGAGATGTGTCGCTAAAGGCGATAGTACTGCTTTGGTGACATATGTGTCTCCTTTGGTGTCTCCTGTGGTGGCAATTGGCTGGTTGAACAAACCATAAAAGTGAGGGCGGGTTTCCGGTAAGTTCGACCAACCAATCGCCACCGCAGGACACACCAAAGGAGACACTCGCGTCGCCGAAACAATACTACCACTTTTAGCAACACATCTCAGAGTGTTGCCCTGGACTTCGCTCTCGGAGTACGGGTCCTGGACTTCGCTGCGTGCTTCAGTTTTTTCTTCTTCCCCTCCTCTTCTGCCGCTTCACTGCCTTCTTTTTCTTCTTCATTGCCATCTTCTTCGTAATCATCATCCTATTTGTCATCATTGTTTGTACATGTGCTTCTTCTGTCCTCTTCTTCCTCGTCTTTGTCCCCTTCTTTGTCTGTGGTTCTGTCGTCTTTGTTGATAGAACCACAGCCAATGGCAAACATGTCGACTGAAACATCACAGCTACAACTAGAGCCATGTATGAGAACACAAGTTTCCCAACTAGATGGTCATCCTAAGGTGTGGGTGGCACTTTTTCTATAGAGCTAAAGTTTCAAGTCTGTGCAGGCATAGAGCTTTCATTCTTCTTTCGTTCTTCCTTTCTTTTTCTTCTCCCCCCGCCCCTCCGTTGTGAGCAACAGTGCTTATGGACACTATAGTGGTGGCAGTGGACGTCATCAGGGTTAAAACTGGCTGTTGTAATAAGCCCATAACAGCTTGCATTCTGAAGACGTGTGATACTGTCAGGCACATACGTTACTCAACATACCAAGATAAATTTCTTAGTGTCTGACTGAGCTGACCTTGCCGCAGAGAAGAGATGTCAAACTGTTTTCTAAGCGGAGAGTTGATGATGTCCACAAACATAGTAGGAGAGCCGTATAGTTCAGTGCACCTGGAAAAGCAGAAAGAAAAATTACTTCACCATGTATAGTTCCAGAACCTATGTAAAACAACAATTGTTAGACAAAACCTGAATGCAGTTCACGTCTCGAGCATGTGCAGTGCCCTCAACGCTTTTGTGGCCCCACAATGCCTGTGGACCTCACTGGAAACCTCTCTACTGTGTGGAGAAGTGGTAGCAAACATCACAACAAAAGGTGCACACACACATAAGCCTCCCTCAGACCAACAGCAGTGTTGGCAGACTGCAGGAATACACAGATACCTAGCTTCGTTGTAATGCATGCTCCTTGGCGCCACACTCCAAAGCCAAGTTTTTTGCCTCCCAGGCCATACACCAAAGTTAGTGGAGGGTGACCATACCAAACTATATGAATGTGTTTTACCAGCAGTACAACACTGTGAAAGAAGAACGAGAAACAATCTAAGCCTGTGCAGAGCAAAGCACGCAGCACAAGCACAGCGTGAGCTGGGGCCGTACTCAGAGATGTGTCGCTAAAGGCGATAGTACTGCTTTGGTGACATATGTGTCTCCTTTGGTGTCTCCTGTGGTGGCAATTGGCTGGTTGAACAAACCATAAAAGTGAGGGCGGGTTTCCGGTAAGTTCGACCAACCAATCGCCACCGCAGGACACACCAAAGGAGACACTCGCGTCGCCGAAACAATACTACCACTTTTAGCAACACATCTCAGAGTACGGGTCCTGGACTTCGCTGCGTGCTTCAGTTTTTTCTTCTTCCCCTCCTCTTCTGCCGCTTTCACTGCCTTCTTTTTCTTCTTCATTGCCATCTTCTTCGTAATCATCATCCTATTTGTCATCATTGTTTTGTACATGTGCTTCTTCTGTCCTCTTCTTCCTCGTCTTTGTCCCCTTCTTTGTCTGTGGTTCTGTCGTCTTTGTTGATAGAACCACAGCCAATGGCAAACATGTCGACTGAAACATCACAGCTACAACTAGAGCCATGTATGAGAACACAAGTTTCCCAACTAGATGGTCATCCTAAGGTGTGGGTGGCACTTTTTCTATAGAGCTAAAGTTTCAAGTCTGTGCAGGCATAGAGCTTTCATTCTTCTTTCGTTCTTCCTTTCTTTTTCTTCTCCCCCCCCCGCCCCTCCGTTGTGAGCAACAGTGCTTATGGACACTATAGTGGTGGCAGTGGACGTCATCAGGGTTAAAACTGGCTGTTGTAATAAGCCCATAACAGCTTGCATTCTGAAGACGTGTGATACTGTCAGGCACATACGTTACTCAACATACCAAGATAAATTTCTTAGTGTCTGACTGAGCTGACCTTGCCGCAGAGAAGAGATGTCAAACTGTTTTCTAAGCGGAGAGTTGATGATGTCCACAAACATAGTAGGAGAGCCGTATAGTTCAGTGCACCTGGAAAAGCAGAAAAAAAATTACTTCACCATGTATAGTTCCAGAACCTATGTAAAACAACAACTGTTAGATAAAACCTGAATGCAGTTCACGTCTCGAGCATGTGCAGTGCCCTCAACGCTTTTTGTGGCCCCACAATGCCTGTGGACCTCACTGGAAACCTCTCTACTGTGTGGAGAAGTGGTAGCAAACATCACAACAAAAGGTGCACACACACATAAGCCTCCCTCTAGACCAACAGCAGTGTTGACAGACTGCAGGAATACACAGATACCTAGCTTCGTTGTAATGCATGCTCCTTGGCGCCACACTCCAAAGCCAAGTTTTTTGCCTCCCAGGCCATACACCAAAGTTAGTGGAGGGTGACCATACCAAACTATATGAATGTGTTTTACCAGCAGTACAACACTGTGAAAGAAGAACACCTAGTGAAAAAAGAACTCTCTCTGGCACAACATGCTGGCCCACCATGCAGTATAGTACACATAAGGAAAACTCCACCTTTCTGAAGTTGTAATGCCAAGCACACCACATACCTGATGTTTCTCATATGTAACGAGCCCACAACAGTTTATGCCACAAAAAGATGTGAATCTTTCAACACCTAGATTAATTTCCAAGCGTCTAGTTGAGCTGACCTTGCTGCAGAGAAGAGATGTGGAGGCGGACCATACATGGAAATTGAGGAGGTATATTCAAAAGTGGAGGGGGAGTAATGGCCAAAAACGTGGCATTCTGGTGGTCGTGAGATACATGCTTCCTCAGGTCGTTCCATGCTCTGATCAACTTTAGAAATGTGACGAAAGACACCCTGTCAATAAGTATTGAAGATTGGGCGAGTTGGTTCGTCATACTTGGACTGGTATAGCGCATTATGGAACACGAGAAACGGCCAAGCAGACCACAAGAGGACAGAGCGCTCTGTCCTCTTGTGGTCTGCTTGGCCGTTTCTCGTGTTCCATAATGCGCTATACCAGTCCAAGTACCCTGTCAATGCTGCCTGACAACATTTTAGGGAAAGCACCAACGCAGAGTAGGTGCAATAAATACAAGTCTAGCTGTGATACCGAGCATCATCAGGAAGTGAAGGGTACACTACTCACCTAAACACTGCGCCATGCAACAACGAAACAGCACGCGGTTAGTAGCAAATGCTTACACACCACATGGACAACTTCCACAGAGAATTCTGCATGGGTTTCTTATTTAAACAAAAGCCTTAACTGGCTCATTCGTCATGAAATGTGACCATCTTGTGTTGTCCCAAACAATGTAACCTCTAAAATTGTGGTACACAGATGCTACTCTTATACGTGCATCCAATGTGTTTAATGATGCACCAGAACATGTAAACGTGTACGTAGATGGCCCTAAAGAAGGATACTTAACTCTTAATTACATAAAATTACAGGTCTCACTGTGACCGTACCGCATTCTTCCAGTCAAATTCAGGTATGAGCCTCACGTGATTGAATTTTCACCTTTACAGCCTATGCCACAATGTGTCCACATGTTGTCAACTGAGTTCAGAGTTACACTAATGCAATCCATGTCAAACAATCTTTATGACAATGAACAATGGCCTTGTGGCCTTAATGTCGCCTTAGCAAGCATCAAGGAGCCAGTGCACTTCTGTACCCCTGCCAGATCAAGAGCAAGGAATACTGTCTAATGGACATTTCCCTTCAATTACTACACCAGATTCGTTTCTACAATAAAAAGCTGAAACGTGAAGCTTATCACAGATAAGGGTGACAGTGAACCTTAATGGTTTGTAGGTCACGCATCTTTTCAATCCACTGAGTGTGTAGCCAACCCTCCAATGACACGATTCAGATAACGTAAGGTAAGGTAATTTTATATGCAATAGACCCTTTTCATAAACTGTACAGCTAGCTTCCCTGCAATGCAACTTGCCCTACTAATGGCGACAGCTGCCTTTATTTAAATGCTGTCAAAATTCAAGTTGCACATTCTGCGACCCGTTTTTTGGGGATGTTTGTATCAGAAGGGCTGCGTCGACATTTTACATGCCCTATCGCAAGCAAATTGCGCTTGCACATGTTTGCCGGATTGCCAATGCCGCCATTAGTAGGGCAAGCTGCATTGCAGGAAAGCTAGCTTGCAGTTTATGAAAAGGGTCTATTGGCTCAAGTCCTCAACCATTCGTGCACAAGCACCTGACAAAGCACACGTCCATGAAGCATGTACCCAAGGGCACATGCATTTTTTAAGTTGGAGGTATGTTTCATTGATAACTGGCTGTTAACTACATGACCAACCAGCATCAAAGAGACCCTGCGCCACTTCTTCAACAGTCAGAAAATAGTGCCAATCAGTCACGGAGACTCCTGTGAACATGTGGGTGATATTCCATCACACTGCACACACTAGGGCATTCACAATTTCGTTTCAAACACAGCTGGAAAGTGACCGCTCTTCTTTCAGCACATGTCACCAGGGGCATTGACTACGTCGCCTCGACATTTTTGGTTATGCAAATTTTCTCTACTTGTTCAATTCAAAACAATCAAATAAAACATAGCAGATGATCCTTCTCAGATCATGAAATCAGGCAGCGCTATTTCTGCCTCAAGCAACACAGTCGGTGCCCCCAGTGGCATTGTTTGTTTAAAGAAGAATGGGTGCTTTTTAGCTGTATTCGAAACTAAACTGCGAATTCCCCGATACATGCAGTGCAATAAAATTTGGCCTACATGTTTACAGGAGCCTCTATGGCTGATTGGCACTGTTCTATGACCTTGTTCAAAAAGTGTGGCTGGTCCCCTTAAAAGATGCTACTTGAATAGCGCAAAGCTTTTCAAAAGCCTTACAATCTTTTTTCCTTGTTTTGAAAAGCCAGCTTTTCTTACTTTCATGACAATAAATACTACAGTTGAACTTAAACTAGAAGTTGCTTAAGATCATGTTTAAAGAGCACAAGGAGGTAGTTAAAAACTAGAAATTAAAAACAAGAAAAACTAGAAAAGCTAGAAAGACCCCATGGTCAACACAGCCTGACTGCTTGCCCTTCCAATTGACATGAAGAGTTGGAAAAAGTCTCTCTCTCAAAATCACTATGGTTCCCAAGCACCTAATAAACAAGAAATAATTTTAAAAATTGTAGTTTTCCTTGAGTAACGAACTTCTGATTCTACCTTTAAAATGTGCTTTTCTCTAGAAGCAAATTTTGGCAAGTTCTTCAGCTTGGACATCATGTTTTCGGTACTTCCAATGCTCAGACCAAGGTGAAAATTTTCCCATGCTTTCTTGAACACCTGAAGAGTGTTATTATCTCACTGAAGCTTTGGTATCACCTATATATTTATTACAAATATAAATTATCCGATTACTTAGTTGTGAACATGTAAATACTCTGCAGCTGTTATTTTTTTACGGGAATTAATGTATTTTATAAGCAATTCCTAGAAAGCTTTTGCATTATACAGTTGGTGTGGAGGAAAATGAGCCATTTATAACTCAGAAATTTGTAAGTTTAGCGACAAAAAGTCAAAAAAGACCTACATTTTACAAACTGTCATGTGACACAGAACAAAAACCATGTAAGTCACTATAAAACCGATTAGGTATTTGAAATCAGCATAAAAATCTACGTGCAAAACCAGTATTTCACTCCTCCCAGGTTGCATATCTCAGAAAATTTGTCTTCGAGCAGCATGCCCGCTGAAGGCAGTGGTCTGATTATCTGCTTCACAATGGCATTCCACGTCAGGACATGATGCATCACCTGTGTTCTTGGATGGCCTTCAGGACAGCAGCAGCATCGTACGCAGGTGCTGGCACGACGGCCTTGGCACCCAGCACAACGGTACGAGCCAGCACCACACTCAGGCCGTACACGTGGAAGAAGGGAAGCGGGTTGCACATCACCGTTTCCTGCAATTATCCAAACAGAGAGTACAGTAATACCTCGTTATAAAGAAGTTGAAGGGGGAATCGTAATTACTTTGTTATAACCATTAGTTCATTATAGCCAATGTCCATGTCGCCCATCGGAATTTCAAGGGGAATTACGATTACTTCATTATATCCATTAGTTCGTTATAACGAGGTCCTACTGTACCAGTTTTCGAACAGTACTCAAGGAATGGAATTCGGCATGACAGCTAACTTATAACAACTGGTACAGTGGGACCCCTTTAAAAGAGACACTGATATAAGACAATGCTAGATATAAGAGACCCATGCTGCCAGCTGCCCCTTTTCTTTAACAGACATCCATGCTGATGAGGACAACCGGTCAAAAAAAAAGCCAAATATTCTTAAATTTTGGTCAACAGTCTTGCTCGTAACCCATATTTTAGCCCTAAATGCACCGCTGTTGACTGCCAACTGAATTCGTTGCAGAAACAAAGACAAATTACAGCCAAGCAATTTGAGAACATTAACTGCGGTGGAGAAAACATGAATTGGGTTCTGAGCAATACAGTCTCGTAAAGAAATTCACCTAATATTAAGGCAAGTGGCATACAATAAACCCTATGCATCAGGCTGCAGCCTCATTTAGCAGTCAGTTCAGTTGTAGAGTGCCCCAAATCGGAAGAATGTTCGCTCAAAAGAAAATGAGAACATAGCACCCTGCTTATAAAGGACACAAACTGCTCCCATGTGTCTCCTATAAAGGAGTTTAACTGTATATAACACAACTGTTCGAGATAACCGCACGTGTAGTACTGCTATGAGCATGGCCACTAGAAGTGATGCCGGTCCTGGTACAAGGTCACAAGGCAACACTACACTGACCAAGGACGGTGGAGACAAAATTATGGGTGTTAGTACTTAGCCCTAAACTGACACACTATATTTCACGAGCACCGTGCATCGGAGTTGCTTTTTACGCAGAAGCTGTAGGACTGCAAGCACTGCATGAAACAATGAAATGAGAAACAAGCCCTTTGTATGGAAGTATGCCCATTATCTACAGTACGCACCAGAAATGCAATACACTGGTGAATTGAGGCTGCTTGATTCAATGTGCAAGGGCAATGAGCGAGCAGTGTTCACCCACGCCAACCGTGAATGTTTTACCTTCTGCACTGTTATGTCTTGCTACATTACTGTATATACATCTGTGTTCTCTATATACAGAGTGGTTCATGTAGCGTGTGCCGGACTTTAAAACAATCCACATGAGCATTATGGAGATGCAACAAGCTTTAGTATTATACGCTGCCATCTTGCCCCCCATCTCAGACTATTTCTTAAAATAACTTCAAGTGGCTAATTAGTACTATTTAATTAATTGGTGCTAGTTAATGAGCCAACATTAGATGGTTGCTTTAAACACAGTATTTTCAATGATGAAGATGTAAAACATGTTATGTAGTGCTCAAATAATGTATCTTCATACTAATAAGTGCAATGTGGTTTTAATTTTGCCAGGCTTCTAGAGAAGTCTGCAAGATTTTAAAAAGTGTCATGTGCCAAGGCACTGCAAATAATTTACTGTTACACTTGTTTCCACTGACAAGCTTTGGTTTCAGTACCAGGAAAGTGGATGCATTGTGAATGTCAAAATAGATTGCCTAATTGAGTTCATGCGACCCAGTGCACACAGCTTTTAAATCCTGTTTGTAACAATCCAGTTAATATCGGCATGGGGAGCTGAGAATAGCTGTTGTTATTACCACACGATGCCAGCAAATCATGTTCACGTCATGCTACAGGCCTTACATGTCATCACATAGGCCAAACCCCTTCAAATAGCCTGACTTAATCTCCAGTATTTATTGCTTCGTATATGTTATGTTGCGAGTTTGTATATGTTACTGTACTCACCATTTTCACTGAGGTGCATTATATTGTATCATTGTTTTGCTGTACATTGCTTGTTCGTGACTGCATACACTGATGACCTCTCTACCCTTCCTGCCATGATCTTTCAGAGAAAGATCACCATATTTATAAATTAAATAAATCACGAGCCAACAAGTGTCGCTCAAAATGATAGCGCAAGGTGAAAGGCTAAGTGTTACCGACCTCCGTGAGCTTTGCCCTCTGGTCGTACATAAGGACATTGTTGATGAAATTGCTGTGGCTCAGCACGGCAGCCTTGGGCACCCCCGTTGTGCCCTGCAAACAGATAGGTCGCGTGCAAGAGAGAAGGTTCAGTACTGTTGTGCATCCTGCAGTGTATATATACGAGCTGCCGACTCACGGAAGTGAACACTATGGTGAATGGATCGCCAGCGGTCACATTTTTCTGAGCCGTCTGCAGGTCGGCTTCTCCTCCTTGCATCAGATCTCGTAGGGAAACGCAGCCACTGCAGCATTAATGCGCACACCCAGGGGTGAAGTTGGCGTGTGCTTGACTTTAATCGAAGCAGTGGAAGATAGTGTTACAAACTTTTGCTCTCGGCTCGTTAAGGTCGTAATGGACAACAAGCATGCTTAAGCACCATGGAGGAAGAAATGTTTAGGAGGTGAAACTCCCGCTAGAACGGGCGTTGGCGGGCGTCCAGATAACGTCACAAAAAAATACAAAGAAAACATGCGCCGACGGAGGCACTTCGATTGGTGGCGTCTGGCGGCGAACCCGCAGCTGCTAAAAATAGAAAAGGAAGCGCTACCGGCCGGGTGAGCACGCCCACGTGCGTTCCCTCTAGCAGCGTTTGTGAGGAGATGCGAGTGGCGTTAGCTTCAGCGGGCGCGTTAAATTTTTTTATTGCCTTCTCAGTGACAGCCCATGGCCGTGGTAACAGCTACGGTCAGCATCTGTTAGATGGCTGTAATAGCACTGCACTGCACAGCACACTCTTCTTCGGCATCCGTTAGTGGAAGATGGGGCGCAGGTGTTTTGTTGAGACTTGCAAGAGTGGCCGAACGCGCTCCGCGTCCACGCTCCGTGACTGCGGCGGAACAGGAGCGAACGCGCGTGACCGGTTCCTTCGGAAACGAAAACGGGGGCATTTCGCATTTTTGCCGCCAGACGCCGCCAGCATGAAGTGGCTCTCCGGCAATGTGACGTTATCTGGTCGCCTCAAGGAGCGCAGTTGCACCTCCTAAATGTTTCTTCCTCCGTGTTAAGCACTCAGGGAAATGTCTTGAGACATTAACCAATCTTGCACAAGCAACATATGACTACATGAAACACTGGAATATCATGACATCATAACAAAAAAAATGCACCTAGCATAGCGCATTGCTCTGATGGATACCTGAATGTTTGTGAAAAAAAAATTTACCTCTGAAATGAAGCCAGTGTTCAGAAATGTATATGTCTGAATGCAAACACGTTTCTCCTAGCATTTGTTTCTTTGAATATAGGTCAAACATTGAATATTACTTGGAATGCATACTGGTAGGATAGTGGTTAGTCACTGTGACATACAGCATGTACCAGGTGACCAAACAATACAACAGACAAAAGACGTATACAAGCGCTGATAACAACACGCTTTTAAATACAGTAAAACCTTGTTATAACGAAGTTGAAGGGGGAGCGGTAATTACTTCGTTATAACCATTAGTTCGTTATAACCAATATCAATTTCATCTATAGGAATTTAAAGGGGAATTGCGATTGCTTCGTTATATCCGATAGTTCGTTATATCCGGGTTCGTTATAACGAGGTTGTCCTGTAGTCCTTTGTTGTTGGATTGTTAAGTATAGTATAGACATTTAAATACTAGTCATAGTGCTTGTGTACTGTCAGTCAAACAAAGTTAACGGACCACACCTTAGGCAGCCAGGGTGGCTGCAGGATCCACAGTGTGGTCGAAGTTTAACACGAAGATGAGGTTCGTCTTCACTTAGGCCCCCCTCAACCTATGTGATGTAGTAGCGTGGTGCTATGGCCTTGCAGCCAATCTAGCCACCACACACACATATGTGAAAACATTCAGCTATTGACTGTTTCTAACAGACATCAAACCCATACACAAAAAGTTGGCTGAGGTTGGCTGACTGGCTGAGATAAAATTACAAGAAAAAAGAATGACGGGAAGAAATGAAAGTACACTGCGCTAATCTAAGAATCAAATTGATGCCTGGGAGTTGCAGTAATGCTCGTCGGTGAAACTAAAAGCTGGAATTCCCATTACTACAAAGGGAGATCTGATGTGGTTTGGCGGGTTATTTTTTAGCACAAAATAAGCCTCCACTATTTCACGTCCTTTCTCACAATGGCAGCATGAAAAGCTGAAAGGGCTATGTAAAAAAAGTAAATAACCATAAACATGAATCAGCAAGAAATATTTGCAAAAAGAAACATTGCCATACATATTTAGAGAGGTACTTGGATTTCACAGAAAAAGTTGTCTACAAAATCCTTGTCACATGTGTAATATCATACAAAAGTCACAAAGGCTGCTTAAACACTACGTAAAGAGATCACAGACATGCAGTTGAAACGCTCCAGGAACCGGGACATTTAGATGCATGCCATGGACCATGAGGCTGCAACAGCAAAATCAAGGTGTTGAATTGCTGCCAATCTTAGAGAAAGGGGCTTATTTCATGCCGAAACATGACCCGCCAAACCACGTCAGCTCTCCTTCAGTAGCGCTGGCAATTCCTGCTTTCAATTTCATCGATGAGCATTACATCAAACCCCAGGTGTCACTTTCAATGTTAGATTAGCGCAGTGCATTTTCATTACTTCTGGTCAGTTCATGAATGTTTTGTTAATTCAAGATTGCAATGAAAAATCGCACAAAGGAAAAAAAAAATATCAGGAATGAAGACAGGCGCCAAGCACAGCTTCAAATTTTATTCAGGAGCCTGTCAAGTCCATTGTATGGAATTCCTGGTAGAGTGATCTCTTTTCATGGTCCTGAATTACTTTTTAATAGGATGTAACCATGGTATGTAATGAAAACCCATATACCAAATTATCATAAAAGGCAATTTCAAGCATTTTCTAGCCATATCATTATATGTAATATATATATACTCTATCCTTTTAACAAATACCATACATAATAGATCTTTCTTACAGATGCAACTTGATAATAATGAAGGTAACAGCACACATACTGAGTCACAACTCGTGTCCTTGTGGCAAACATTTTGGGAAATGGTACAGCTGATGCAAGTTACTCACGGCACACTCTGGTCACTGTCGATGATGACAGTCTTCAGGGATGGATACCTGGTGAAATGAAACATTATTTATTTGCTTACACATTCAGGCAATTTATTTCATTTTATTCATTTATTGTTGTTTTGTCTTGTTTGTAAAAGAGCTTTTGTTTTTATAAGAACATCGCATAGCTAGGCATTGTTTTGGCACAGACATAATGAAAAACTTAGTATGCCATCTTGGCACTGTACGAGCGAATGTCCAGCGAATCTGTTAAAAACCACCACAACTTCTAGGGTGTACATCCTCTGCTTTATCAAAGCTTTAGAGTAAGCATAGTGACAACTGCTTGTGGTCACTGTAGTTACCCCCCAGCCCCTTGCAATGGTGTGCATGAAACAAAATTTGTTTCGTTGCCTGATTAGAGCATGTTAGTCTCTTGGTCTCCTCGGCTTTTGCTTGAAGTGTTTGTCGCGCATGCGTTCAGACGGATATATATTTATATATATATACATTCATACATACATATCAGTGGGTGACCTTCACAATAAACAGTCGTTAGTAACACCTGTCCTGTCTGCTTCGTCTCTACATGTGTGTTTGTGCGTGTAAATCGCACCAAGTTGAACTTTTCAAGATGCATAACCAACTAGACCAGCAGTCTGTCCTTCTAAAGTGCTTTGACCGAGCAAATCTAAGTGGGACTAGTTTGGGAGGAAGGGGGAGGGCACTGCAGTGTGCCTTTGCCCCTCTAATGGAAAGCAGTGCACACACCTACGACTGTGGTGCACCGTTAACGAATTCCACAATGACTTTGGCTACAGTCATGTCCAAGACCAAACTGAAACACGATCTGTAATACATGGCTAGTTGATCAGCGCTGCTGCATTGTGCGAGTCTGCAAAGCTGTTTCTTGCAATAGACAGGAACCAGAATTTCAGTGTCACCATTAAAGTCACCAACAATAACCTCTGCTGTTTTTATGTATGAAGGCTGGTTCTTTTATACATGGAAGGCTGGTGATGTCAATCCCCCATCGCAAGTTGCTCTCGCTGAAGGAGCTTACGCAATAGCAACCTTAACCAGGAAGGGTATTTGGGAAGTATCACAAGTTTGAAATGCTTTAATCATCAATCATGTGGTTTGAGTGCTTCTCTTATGTTTGTTCTTTATTGAAACAAATGTCTTGCTGTAGTGTTGTATGTGCGATACCAATGAAAGTGCACACTCTTCCCTTTAAGCTGTATACGTCTTCTATTATGCCAAACGATGACACTACAAAAAATCTAGACCGACTAGACAGCCAACAAACAGCTTTGCCATAAAATGATAATACCCAGAAAAACAAGCAGTTATCATTCAATTAAAGTGGTATGGTGTATGTCTCGTAAGGATGAAACATAGTTGCAGCAATTCTGACAATGCTCCACCTGTTTAATCCTGCAAGAAAATAAAAAATGCACAAATACATCCTTTGGCAGCTTTACTTCTCAAACTTTATTTCTCTGCAATAACTAGTGTGACCTAATCAGGTACACAAATTTATTATGGCCGGTTTGATTATTAAAAACCAAGTGGAAAGGCTTTTACCACAATGATTTTCTTCATTGCTGATGATCTTTCCAGCTTGGTTTGCTCTTGAATCATCACACATAGCAGAAGAATTGATTTCTGAAACTTCTGTGACTAGCAGTAGTCTCTTGTCCACAATAATTGAGCCTCGTGTCCAAAGAAGGTTACCTCCGAAGAGTGTTGGCTGCTATGATTAATACTATGCAGCTAGCACTCAGAGTTGTCAGGCCTGAAGCTCCAAACTCTGGTGAATGTCTGTTCAAGAGTGGAGCCTTGAAAACTCACCTCGAGAAGCACTTCTCGCCTATGCTTATTTAAAGAACAAACCTTGTAGCATGCAGATGCAGAGGAGAAACAAGAACAAGCAAGACGGGCTTTCTCACTTTTTGACTTCAACTGTCCTGGCGGGGAGTCCTTCAGCTCAGGTATTAGGGAGCAGAGCATCTCGTAGTAGTTGAAGATCTTGAATGGTTGCGGAATGTAGATACCTTTGAAGTTCACCTGTCGGACAAAGCATGTCTCTTGGCAAGGTACTCGAAGGTGAGCCCAGGCTAAATGTTGTCTACTTCATGTTTAAACTTTAGGCTTCACACAAACATTGGGTGCACATTATAAAACTACAGCACAAGGTATTCCAAGGTCCTCCACTGTAGCCCTGTTGTGTTTCAATATTACAAATCAATTGAGCATTAGCACCTATAATGTGAAGGTCGCATCTTTGTATTATGAAGCAGTCAGCTAGAAACATCCTTAGCTTCAAATTATTGTTGAAGAAGCTTCCCCAAAGACTAATTGCCTGGGAAGACAATCAATAATAGCCCAGTAGGAACATAGCAACATGGAAATTTAAAAACAATAGCCCAGTAGGAACATAGCAACATGGAAAAGTTAAAAACAAAGAGTCCCACTGATGTAGTAGTTGACAATGTAACCACATGCACAAAACAACCGGTGGCTCTCTTCAGTACGAAGAGAGCAACGCCACCTCTCGCTCATTTGTCACTGACACTGCATGCCTTAATTGAATCTACACAGCTTTCGAAAAATGACAGCAATCTACACAGCTTTCGAAAAATGACAACAAACATTGTTTTAAATTTGTGCAGAGCCGCTGATTCAACAATAAAAAGGCCTTGCAATAATACATGTGGAGGGTTGCACAAAAGCAATGTGAAACGATGACAGCTGGAACACCTGATCGGTGCCACATGTGCGGACTCCTGTTCACCTGGTTTTTGTTGTTATTCTCTCTGCATAAATGAATGTGCTGAAACATTCGCCCGCCATTCATGTGAACAGCTGCTAGTCATTTCTACTGTGTACCTTTTATTTTGTATATTATTATTCACTTCTGAATGTTTTTGCTGCTGAGGACATCCAAGTGTCACAACTGTGTTATGACACGAGCTGCACTACGCATATTTTTGTTTGTTTGCTTTCTTTCTGTTCATTAATGCCCTTGCAAGGTATGTAATGGTGATGATGCTGTTTCGTCACTTTATCTCCAACTCCATATGATTTTTAAGGCAAAAGCCTTATTTGTTTCACTGGTAGTTTGCACAGTTGTCCTTGAAAAATGCATGGATGGGAAATGTACAGAAAACTGAAGACTCGTCTTGTTCACTTGGTATAGACCACAACTGGCATGGAAATGTACAAACACGTGCTGACATGACTGGTAGACCATAACATCAAAGACTTGACGTGTCTGCATGTTACATTACAGATTATGACAACAAAGTCGCGTATGGCATATCCCGGCTTACCTTGACCAGGGCCATTCTAAACATGATTGAATGTTCCCCTTTGGAGCCTACAGCACATTGCATTTACACGATGTCTGGCTGCCAAATGTTCCGGGATCTAACCACTAGGTGCCGAGTTCCACTACCAAAATTCTTGGCGTCTGCCTTTAATGCCTTTTAGGTGACAGCAAACGGCTCTTAGCTACGTATCACATTGTCTCCAATGTGCTTTTACCACAGAGGTACCGTGTCTGAAGATATACACACAGCTAATGTAATCCTGCATTCTAGTTCCTTTCCTGTACGAGCTGGGTCGCCACACCTGAAAATTCCAACCTCAGAAGGCATCAGAAGCAGCGTAGAAGGTACACACAGATATATAGCACCTTTAAGGCCTTTCCACTTATTACGTATTCAATACGCCACATGATTTACCCTACCCGTCTTAAATGCAAACTGTACAAAAGACGCTGGTCCATTCACCAAGGCACTTACTGTTGTCAGGCACTTCTCGAATTCCAGAGGGGTCAGCCCAAAGTGAGTGCTTGCCTGTAGACAAAAACCAGCACGCACAAGTTATGAAGAAAGCAACATCACCAAAGGTAGTCTTTGCCACCTTTTAAGTCATGTAGTCACAGCTTTTCTTTAAAACAAACATTTTCAATTACACAATCTCGATTAAGAGGTCATACTTAAACAAAGTTAAATAGTATTATTACAATATTATGGTATGCAGGAGAAACTTCTTAACACACTTAAGAAGTGTACTTGACATGGGACAGAGATAAACTTGTGGTACTAAATTTCATGACTGCAGCCCACTAGCTAAGTGGGTTTGAGACCCCTGCTCTATAGACTAAGATGAGGACTGCACATACTTTAATTTTGCAAGATAACTTCTCTTTTTCATAGCAAGATAGGCCCACCAACGCAGTGATACGAGACTTTGAGCATGGCTGGAAAGTAGCAAAGCAACGAGCCTACACCTGCAACACTATTGAAGGGAATGTCACATGATGAGATCAGCTCAACAATAAAATATGCTGTACCCAAACAGCAATTTGCAGCTGCAATCAGGGAAAGTGCCAGAAGAAAGTCGCCCTCAATGCTTAGATTTTTCTGCACGTGGCTGATCTTAGGAGCAACTTCTATTCAGTCTAACAAATGATTGACCAAAGGTATTAATTTTCAACAAAACCGTTGGGTTATAGATCATGCACTAGAAAGAACAAATAACCTGAGGACAAAGAAAGTGTTTTTTATTTAGTTTGAGGTTGTTTAATGAGAAGTGGTTATAACACTCACGTTGTGCAAGTATTTATGTCACCTGAATGTTGTCACACTTTGTACAAGTTCATGATAGTTCAATTAGTTTGAATTCTCCTTTTTCTTTTGGAGGGGGAATGGTGTTAGATGCTGGGTCAAATTCTTGGCTATTGTAGCATGCCACGTTCAAGTGACATGGTGAACATTACAAAGGACATTACATATGCAACAGCAGGTGCACGTGACGTGGATAATTACATGGCAGTAATTCATCAGCCTGTTAAGCATGCACGGGCAAATTTGACATATATCATGGCAGCACATTGCTTTGTCCAACCACAAGCACTCACTGAAAGTACACCGGCTTTGGCTGCGGCGCCGGCCACGAGGGTCCAATTGAAAGTGCTAGGGGACCAGATCATCAAGGGATCACCCTTGGAGAACCCTGCAGAGAGAAGGCCTCGTGCCAGACAGTCCACCTGTAAAGGCAAATGACAATACATAAAATAGGCAAAGAAGGCTGCATGGAACTATTAAACTGTTCACTATTACTGTTCATGTTGGTTAACAACACTTGTATTGCTTAAAAAAGCATGTGTATATCTGGTCAATTAATAGCAGGTGGGCATACTAATGTAAGGGAAATTCACCAAACAATAAGAATGGGCTTGAGCACGCTAGGTAGGCATTCTCAACTCATGACCATCAACTTACCACACTTCCTACCTAATGATGAAATGCAGTACAGTCATAGCATTTTGCCAGTACTAACATATGGAAAAGACACCTGAAGAATAAAAAAGAAACTCAAGAATAAATGAAGAAAAACACAGCATGCAATGAAAAACGGTGGATGTAACATCAAAAGATAAGAAAGGAAGCAGAGCAGACATCAGAAAACAAGCAGGGGTAGCTGATATTCTTGTCACAATTTAAAAAATAATAATAAAACTGATGAAACATTGGCCAACCAAAAATTGCGCTGAGGATGGATGACCGATGGTCAGTTTGAGTGACGAAATGGATATCAAGAGACAGGAACTGCAGCCGAGGGCAACAGGGGCAAACTTTAAAAAGGCTGCAGGCATAAAACAGACTTAGCTCAGGCGGGATCAGACAAACCAGGTACCACTTGGAGAGATTTTTGTCCTACAGTGGACATAGCGCAGGCACACGGCGATGCTGACCGAAGAGTTACTCACAACAGACATGAGCGGCACACAACTACATGTAGCAATCCAATGCGTTTTCACTTTCAAAGAGATTATGTGTAGCTCAAACTGACAACTGCGAAACTTTGCCGACGTTCACTGTATCAGTGCGGCAAAACGTGCGAGATAACAGAAAACACACAGGATCAATTCTGCAATTGCACAATGCTGTAATTTCAATATACTCATTCTAAGCTCCCCCTGCTTTCAATAACATAAAAGTCAACGCTTACATGGTGTCGAGGCACTCGAGTGGCTCATTGCAGTTTACCCATGTTAAATTTGACTAGTTTAAAATAAAGATGCTGCTATCACACTCTGTGGTTGTTTGTTGTCAGTTTTTGTAATTTTTTTATGAAAGGGTAAAAATTGTGTGCACTTTTTCAAAGCGGTAACCAGAGAGAAATCAGTGTTTTCATGGAATAATTCTAAAATTCGGGTTCTTTTCGGGTTATACAAACAAATTTTGATTTATAACCAACAGTGCCACACGCTGCTTGTTGAATAAATTAGTACACCACTGGCATTCACATACCAGGACATAACTTTATTACCACGAGAAGCAGCTAGCGCACATGCACTGCAACCTGCGTGCAGCATTAAAACGAAAAAAAAAAAAACGTTGGTATGTGGTCGTACTGGAATGTGGGGAGAAATCCCCACTTTAACCTGATTCTCCTGAAACAGTTCATGGTGTAGTAATCAAGTAAAATTGGTTTCGCCCGAAAATGAACATCTTATCACCTGAATCTATACACATCTATACGAACTGGACGACGGCGCTACGTCCGCTGCGTTGTGAACAAGGAGCCTGTATAGGCTCCGAAACGACAAAAAACCTTTTTGACCTGGTCAGTGACCGTAAATTTCATTACCACATCTTATGCGCTTCTCATGACTCGTAAATTTTCTGGTGACAGCACACACAAAAAGAAAGGAAAACGATTGGGATACAATCATTAGTATTTCAGCCCTGTTCTAGGTTTAAACAATTGTCTTATAGTAGTGCTATAAAATCAGTGAAAGTAGTTATTTCACCAGCTTGGAAAACCTAGTATGCTAAAAAAAGATGTTTGGCCCTTTGGTGGGGTATAGCCAGGGGGGTTCAGTGTCAAAGCACCTCCCAAAATTTTCCGAGCACTGCATAAATTGTCCCTCTCCTCCTACTTTCGACCTTTTGTTTTTTCGGACATGATATTTATACAAGCAGCATGTAACATCCCTTGAAACATGCTGGTCCCGAAAAGTATTTCTGGCTACATGTTCCTCAATGAACCAAACATACCAACCTGGTCCTTGTACTCGGCATAAGTACAGAGCCTCCCTTCCTGCATAAATGCCCATCCCACACGGTCCCCCCATTTGTGGGCCGCATTGTCGATGCACGTCCCCAGGGTGTCTTCGGACAATGGCCTGGCGCATGGCTCAAGCCAGTGGCTGAACTGCAGCTTCCTGCGTTGGGCTTCAGGCTGACTGTGCACACAACAAGAGGCACCAATTGCGTTCGAGCTTTCTCACTGCAGAGACACACGATGACAGATACGATCAAATGCTGTGAAGTAGAAGAAAGACGCAACCTCTACTCCTGAGAAATTACCAGTGTTATTTTGAGGAGTTGCTGAGCTCCATGTGGGTACGAGATTTACAATTAAAGCATGTTCTAGGTTTTGCAAGAGCTAATCATGCATCGGCCCCCCCTCATAACTGCGTTGACTGACATCAGATATGTGCACAACTAAAACCTGTATGCAAGTGGTTAGACTAGGTGTATGCCTTTAGCACTCAGATACATGTGTATTAGAAAGATCCTGCTGCCCTACCTGCCATATTCTACCATTTCTAAGGCAAACATATCTGTGAAAGCAGAACAAATATATTGCACTTAGCAGTCGGTGCTAGTCGTCTTTGATGTCCTGTTTTATTTCACCATTTTCCAATAATATTCTTAGGTGATAACCAGCTCAAATTCAGAGCCTTCTACATTATATGATTGGAAACACAAGCAGCACTCTGACTCGAGGGTCGTCAACCTTACTCATGTCTCTTGGGGAAAAAGAAAGAGGCAATTAACTTAAAGTTTAATATTAGACCATATTTATATATCTCTCTCGTGTACTGCATACACATGGGATCAACAGCACACTAAAGACTCCTTACTTAGAAGGTTCATTTCAGTGAGCATGCATGCTTACGAAATGCCAACCTTGGTATAATTAATTAGCATGTCTTAATAACTGTCAACCGTTGTACACCGCTGCCGCAAGCGTCACTTTGCGATGAGGCGTGCTCCGGGTAGTGTTTCTTGGTCGTGATTGGCCCGTCTACCTAAGCAGCGGAATCGATCACCAATCACACTTCAGGTAATTAACACGGCAAACGTCGTAATCACAGAACACTTATACAAACGTAACTGCAATCAGCATACTGCACCGTGTGGCACCGGTGGTGCTTTTATTACCTGCACAGCAGTCGGCAACGTGCGTAGTGTTCCGCTGTAGCCGCGGGCCGCAGTGCGGCGAGGCCGGCAAAGCGGTGGACTTTCAATAGTCGCGTAGCCATATCGATTGTCGTCGCTCTCCGTAGTTTCGGGATCAACTAGATGCTGCAGCTGCCACTCAGTGCCTCAGCGGCGAGAAAAACGCACGCACACGCCACTTCGTTACGGCGCGCCGAGGGCGAGGGCATAACTCGTCACCTGTGCTAGGTGGGCGTAGTACACCCGTCGGTCGCGGTGCCGTCGCACGCGTGCGTGCGCTAGCGTAAATCTAGTATAATAATAATAAAAAAAGAAGTGACCTTGTGACCGCTCGTAACGCTAGTAACTGGAGCAAACTGACTCGTCGGTTTAGACGGTTTAGATTTCAGGCGAGCGCGGCCGATGTCGACGTTACCGCGGTTGACGGCAATCACGCCTATCCCACGCGCGCGTGCAGCCTCTTCCGATCCTTGCGACACAGCCGGTGCGCGCGCTCGACACGTACGCAGCTGGCTCAAAATATGCGGTGTCTACTGCGCTGCAGCGCAGTGGTTGCCACCGGTCGTTTGATTAGTTGGTTTCACCCTAGACGTAGACACGTGGACAGCCACCCGACGATGTTTCGCAACAGCACGCAATGCTACAGCTGGTTCCGCGTTGGATCATGCGAGCTCGAGATGTAAGCTCTCGCGGTTCTAGGGATTTAGCCAGAATTTAGATGCTGCGTGGGTGTTACCCGTGGTGTTACCAGAACGAAGCGGCGGGGTGTGAACACGTAGTTAGAGGTTATCTGCAGAACTTCTGAAAAAAAAAAAAAAAGGAGGGGGGGGGGGAGAGAGAGAGAGAGAGACAGAGAAGGGGGTTGATATGTAGATCCTAGCTGTACGGTTCATAGCCTTATGAGCGCAATTGCTACCGGCCTCGGGCGGGTATTCAGTTTTCTGCCCAGTGATTTCCCTTTACAGCCTCCACCCCTACCCATTATAATTCGAAAGGCATGCACCCCCTTAATTTGCACAAATTTGTAACGAACTCAAAATATTAAATGCTTATTATGCACCCTCAATTGACATTGAGGTATGCACCTTCTAATTTGAATGCAAACCCTTAGCTGCTCCTGGCATTCAGCATCTGTTCGATGCATGCACGAGAAAAAAAAAGAGGGAGTGGCGTGGGCGAGGGGAGAGGCTTCATGAAGCCACAAACGAGCATCACGTGTTGCACTTACCGTGAATGATCACGCCAGATATAGTAAATACAACAATGGTTTGCAAGCTACTGTGAAAGTACTGCACCATTGACGTGATCTATTAGATCACATTTCAAGATCACAGTAAATTAAGTGCACAAATGTCTTTTTAAAGCTTCAGCTCGGGGCCTCCTACATATCAACAAATACATTGAAATCATTGCTATTACTTTTATCGCCAACAGTGCCACCCAAATTTCGTTCGTTTACAGCATATCCTAGGCACTATAGGTTGTTTGTTTTCAGGTTTACATTTCTGCAAATTCAGTGGGCAGAAATCGGGTCGTATTCTTCAAGGTGATATTCAGGGAGAAATCAGGTTTTTTTTGTTGAACCATTTCGAAATTCAGGCTTTTCGGGTGATATTTACAAGTTTAAATACGCAAACAGCCATATAGCCCCACAGCGCTACACAGAGACTGTGAAATGAAATACCAGTCACTGCCATGGTTCTCTAGTGGCTACGGCACACTGCTTGCTGCAGATCGCAAGGTCGCAAGATCGAATCCCAGCCGCCGTGGCTGCATTTTGATGGAGGCAAAATGTTAGCCTTCCACTACGGCGGCTCTCGTAATCTTATCGTGATTTTGGGACGTAAAACTACACTAATCAATGAGATCAACTTACTCCAAAAGGACGCAACTTCGTTGTCCCGACGTCGGGCAGCTAGAGCATGTGCGCACCACAAACTCCATGCGGCATAAAAGACAGGCTCGTATCAAGTAGTGAGAGTCTGCACTAAGTCAGGTTCAGCCCAATTTTCCTGAAACACATTAAGGGCGCAACCGTCTTAAGGTAAAACTAACAAACAATCCTAGATCACTACATTTTAATGTAGTGATCTAGGATCACTACATTTTAATGAAGTTCACATATAATCGCTACAGTAATCGCACTTTTCAGGAGACCGTCATTGGAGATACTTTTTAAAAAGTCGAGATGAAACTGCGCTGCATACAACTCCTAATGAACTGTGCAACAAAAAAGTGGCATCCGACATAATGATGTTGCTTCAAATGTTCAGCGCTACTTGTAGATGTAGACAGTCCAGTTACACACACACATCTATCAGTTCTTAAATAAGAGCTGACAGATGTATTCCCCTAGCACCTTAATATGTTTTTCATTGGCCTCACGCATGCGCTCATTGTCTACATTTGCTATAAAGGGTCACTTGTATGGTTTTAATAAACATAGCTGGACTAGCAGCCCGTCCTGTGTGTGTAACTGTACTGTCTATGTCTAACAAGTAGCGCTGAACATTTGGAGCAACATGTTTGACCGACTAGCCCCGCAACGTGTTTCGTTAACAGACCAAATGAGGTAGCAAGAAAGGATGTAGACAGCAGGCCAACACCTGTACCTACTCTGCGTGTCTCCTTTTTTTTGTGCACTCTGCTCTTCAAAGAGGCCCTGCGAAACTTCTTTAACATTGCCTGAAAGCAAAGCCCATCATCCATGGAAGCCCTCGTGAACACGTGAGCCAAGTGTTGGTGCACTGCGTGAACCAGGGAATTCGCAATCCGGTTTCAAATACGGCTGCAAACTGCCTGCTCTTCTTTCAACATGTGCCATCACAAGGAACACTGACTCTGTCGCTTGGAGTCAGTGGCATAGTTGGTATTTGTTGAAAGAGCAGGCGATTCGCAGCCATACTTGAAACCAAATTGCGAATACCCTGCAAACGTTTGGCTCAAGTGTTCATAGGGCCTAGGCAACTGAATGGCATGGTTTTCAGATTATGTTCAAAAAGTGTTCCAGGGTCCCTTTAAATGACCACGGAAAACCAAGTAGCGCAACAATCCGTTTTGTTAACGTGATATTCCAATTATGTAGGCTGCACGTTTAATGTGCGCTGTACATATCTCAGAAATATAGCATCAATATACAAGCAGGACTTTTCAATAAAACTGTAAACAAGCCGTCTGTGTGCACCAATGTACGAATGTGGTTTGCAAACTCTGATATCTGCTCGCGGTACCAGTTCCAAATTCGTTAACTTTGTACTTCTATCTCATGTTAGGCTTAATTCCTGTAAAAAAAATTCCAGGACCTAATTAAAATTCTGCTGTCTCCACTCGCAAGAATTCATCTTTCTTTCAAATGCAACTACTTTGATTGCAGTTAATTGCTTTTACAAGCATTTTTTCTACGTGTAGATAGTCACAACCAAACATGCAAAAACAAAATTATGAAGTGGGTCTGCAAGCGATATCACAGCTCACATCTGTAATTGTGCAGCTGCAAAAAAAAAAAAAAAAAGAGTTTCTATACCACCATTCGTGCAACGTGAAACCACGTTAAGCAAACACACTGGTACGTGTTTTTTCTAGCCTCAGCTTGTTCTTATTTCAACTGTACATGACTCAGGAGTGGTCCTCTTGGCATCAGGAGTGGTAATCTTGATAAGAACTTCCTTTTATTCTTTATTTTTTTTTTGCTTTCTTTGAGAAACAAAAGCAATTGCAACAATCATAACTTTAGCTACCTCAGCGATGCCAGTACAGCTAAACCCCTTTATGAGAGACACACACCAGCAAGCATCTTATGTCCCTTATATTACAGGTATATCATAAACAGAGCACCATGTTTTCATTTTCTGACCAACCCTTATTTTGTTATGAGCACACTACAACCATGGTTGATTTCTGGGGTTTTCGTGTCTCAAAACACGATATGATTACAAGAGACGCTATAGAGAAGGACTCCCGAAATTCTGGCTACCTGTGACTTAAGCACGACAAGTGCTAAGGTAGGATTAAAGGTGAACATGCAGAAAGCAAAAGTAATGATCGGTGGCAGAGCAAAAAAACGTCCCTTCACAACTGAAAACCAGACATTAGAAGTCATACAAGAATACAAATATCTAGGACAGCTACTGGCAGGAGAACCTACTCATGTAAAAGAAATACACTGAAGAATAAACATCGGATGGTGCGCATACGGGAGACACTCCCAACTCATCAACGGAAACCTACCTCTATCACTGAAGCGGAAATTATATAATTACTGTATTTTGCCAGTACTGACATATGGGGCAGAAACTTGAAGAATTACAAAGAAGCTCGAGAGGAAGTCAACAACCACACAGCGGGCGATGGAACGAAAAATCACAGGCATTACTCTAAGAGATAGGAAGAGAGCCGAGTGGGTTAGAGAAAAGACAGGGGTAACTGACATAATAGTCTAAGTAAAAAAAAAATGGACATGGGCAGGTCACGCGACGAGAAGGCTAGATAACCGATGGACAGTTAGAACGATGGAATGGATACCAAGAGGGCGTAAGTGCAGCCGTGGACAACAGGAAGTAAGATGGAGTGACGAAATTACGAGCTTTGCAGGCATCAAATGGAATCAGCTTGCACAGGAGAGGAAGGGATGGAGAGCATTGGGAGAGGCCTTTGTCCTGCAGTGGACATAAGATGGGCTGATGATGATGACGATGTGTTTCTTTTAACACACACCGACATCGCACAGTACAAGGGCATCAACATTTCATCTCCATCGAAATGCAGCTGCTGCAGCCGGGATTTGGTCCCACAACATTTGGTTCAGCAGCGGAGTGCCACACCCACAAGACCATTATGGCAGGGTGGCACACGACTAGAGCAACCCATTGCAATCGATTTTAAATACCATTTGCCATAATGCTTAGGTAATTTGCTTCATGCACTGTAACCATAACTTTCTCACATTACTTGCTTATCATTTTCCCATGTTTCAACAAATGAATTTAGTGAATTTTGCAGTCAACAACACAGCACTGAGAGCTAGAATGTGCATTACAAGCAAGGCTGTTGACCAAAACTTCAGAACATTTTGTCCTTTATAAGCAACTGTACTCAAAAGTGTGTCCGATAGAAAAAGAGTGTCCAATTAATAGAAGAGACAGAGCAGCCACCAATGCGAATAAATAGTGTCTGTTATAAAGGGGTTTACGTGTACATGTAAGTACACCTCCTTAACTCTATTCCTTCTGCATCTCTCTTCTTAAAACAAACCTAATGTTGCAATGTTTCGTTTTGTACACAGGCACCCACCATGATAGATAACCAGTGTTTGTCCACAACTCCTAGTGTAGCACTACAAGCAAAACACTTTATAGCACCCAAGGGGGCAGACATACAAACTTATCATGCAGTCTATGCTGCTTTAGCTTTTTTACATCCAATTCTGCCTCCATGGTCCACAAAATCTCTCTATGCGCATTTGATTACGGCTGGTCGCATTATGCCAATGCAACGGGAGCTGAAGATCGTGAGAGTTGAAGTTGTCACCACGACCTGAAATTGCCTGCTTACAATAGTGTTCAATAACTGAAGCTGATACAGGAAGCATAGCGGCAATGGCAATATAAATACATAGACTACCTACCTCAATTAAAAACAGCAACAGTAATAGCCACACAGTTTGCTGCAGCTTCAAGTTTCTCAAATGGTTGCCATGACATGGGCAGCAGAGCTTGCTATAGATCTTTTATGCAAATTAAAGGAACAGCACAAAACTTCAATTGTTCGCCAAGACACAGCAGCCGTAAGGGCAGATGAAATACTTGAATCGAACATTTATTCACGGAAAAATATTTTGGCTTTCATTTCAGCACAAAACTCTGCACAGTCTTCCAAAAGATGTGAAAAATTTCACGACTGCTCAGGCTTTGGGGTACGCTGATCGTATACCATCTAAAAAAATTTTCAACTCCAAATATTATTCAGGTATCACCATCAATTAGACTTAAGTACAGCAACATTCATACGGAAATCTGCATTAAAACCAGAGTGATCGAACTGCTTCTCGGAAGGCATTGATGATGAGCAACATCTAAAAGCTACAGTAAAATGATTTGGTGGACTCGCACCACGCACCCTAACAGCAATGTAGCGGCCACTGAAAAGGGGTAATGCCTCTTCATTAAAGCATGCGTTCATGATGACTGTAGTACCCTACAAGCTGCTTCAGTGGTGCCTGAAAAATGAAAGGCCATGGCGTCCATTTTAAAAGCAACGTTATTTACACTGACTGATGTCCAATATGATAGCAATGTACTGATCTCCGGGTGTCATGAACACTAGCTGGGCGGTCTGAGCAGAAACTTGGCAATCAGAGGAAGGTGGTCCGACGACTGCACTTCGTTGGGCAGCCCGCCGACGGCCATGAGCTGGTTTTGCGACATCAGCCGGTACGTCGCCAGCAACCGCAGAGGTCCCTCCACCACGCAGGCGTGTTTCACTTGGCCTTCCCTAAACATCGAGTCTTTTCTCTTCACCGAATAGAAAATGTAGTCAACGGTGCAACTCGCGCGTTGGTGGTGCGTGGTCACCTCAGCGTTGGCACCCCTGACATTGTGCTTGTAGGCCGAGATCAGGTTCAGGAAGTGCCTCACGACGCGCTGCCGACTGCCGTCGTGGCCGTCCTTAGTCGGTGTCGAACCGTTTGCAGTGGAAGCCTTGGCTGCCTGCGCCGTGTCTTTTGTAGGGGGGCTTTCTGATTGTGAGCCCTTGGTGGGACTGCTTGCAGCCGAGTTTGACGGCGAGTCCTTCCTCAAGGACCCGCTCGACGATTCTTCCTTTGCGGCAGTGCCACTTAATGCAGATCCGCGTTGGGTGTCGAGAGCGTCGTTTCGTTCTGCACCCTGCTGCGCTGAATCAGCCACAGCGTCGACATCTTCAGCTGCGTATTCCTTAACTGGAGCAGGTAAGTACCTGGACGAACCGGAGATGTTCAGCTGACGCAGGCTATTGTCAAGGGGCACGAGTTTTCCGCGGTTCGCTCCGTCGCTCTGCCCTGAAACGTCGCCGGAGAGAAGCCCCTCGTAGCATAGGCTTCCGCGGGTGAGAAACGTGTAGAGAGGCGAGTGCGGCTCGCTGTTCATGTCTCCACACAGCAGGATGGGATAGTACTGCGGCTTGCCATCCGGCGAGTCTCCGCAGAATGCAAGGCGGTCGATCTCTGCGAGCAGGAGGCACAGCTGAGCGAGCTTGATGTCTCCGCGTCGCGGGTTGAACAGCAGGTGGGTCGTCGACACGCACAGCCGAAAATCCTTGCCAAATTTGACATCGCCGGCGACCGGCTTCAACATGGCAATGAGAGCCACGTTGTCACGGTCGAGGACGGTCACGTCGGAGCGGGCGTACTCAATCGGCTCGAAGCGGTCCAGCTCAAAGACGGACTTGCGAAAGAAGATGCCGCAGCCGTCCCGCTTGTCACCAGTGCGCTGTTTATATAGGCAGCCATAACCTGAAAGAGAAAGACGAACAGAATTAGACACAATGAAGCTTATGTGCAACAAAGCAAACTGTTGAGACATCATCTCACATGGTTGGTTGCCCTATTTTCTCCCATTAGTTGCACCTCTGTCATAATGTAATGCTGATAAGGACAGCTGGCTATAAAGGGACAAAATGTCATTAGATTTTGGTCAGCAGTTCTCCTTGCAACAGATATTTTAGTGATTAGATGCTATGCTGCTAGCTGCTAACTGCAGTCAATTCTATGTTAAAGCAAATGGAAGTAATAACCAAGCAATGTGAGAAATTTGTGGATAAAACATGAACCGTGTTGCGAGTGACACAGCCCACAACGCAAATCACCCTACATCAAGACAAATGGTATAAAGCACTTTACAACAGTCTGTAGCCCTCTTTTGTGGCTGCTTTAGTTGTTGTGTGGTCATGTCAAAATAAAAGTTGCTCAGAAAATGAACACATGGCACCCTCCTTATAAGAGACCCCTTATATAAAAAAAAACCTCGTTATAATGAACCCGGATATAACGAATTATTGGATATAACGAAGCAATCACAATTCCCCTTGAAATTCCCACAGATAACATGGATATTGGCTATAACGAACTAGTCATTATAACGAAGTAATTACAGCTCCCCCTAACGAGGTTTTACTGTATGGGACAGAAACTTCTTCCAGGTGCATGGCTCTCATAAATGGGTGCATAACTGTATAACGAATTTTCGGTTATAACAAAAGTAAATAAAGACGAGCAGTGTCATAGCAACAGTATTATAAATGGCGTGTTCATATAATGAATTATTGGATATAACAAAGCTATTTTGAGTTGGACAGACCTTGCCAAAGCGACGCTCAACTTTATGATAGGAAACAGGAAGTTGCGCTAACCCAGTTTCTCCAGCTCGGGCTTGAAGTCCGTCTCGTAGTGCTCTTGCTGAAGTTCCTGCAGGCAGAGAATCTGGAGCAGGAGAGGGGGGACAATCAGTGAAGAGGGCAAGTCAGATTAGCTCTGCGATGCCACAGTCCTAGGCCACAGCCGGCCGACCCCCGAGAGCCCAACGTCAAAGCCCGGGCCTTGAAGTCCCACATGCTGCTTTCGTAGCACTGATTGCCAGAAAGAGAACGGGAGACAGTTAACGCACACTGCTCCAGTATTGCTGGCACAGAGGCCAAATCTGTTTAACTAACGAGAAACTATCACGCAATCAATGGTGCTTTCCTTGATTTAATGGTAAACTGTAGCATAGATGTTACTATACCAATGTAACACGTTTCTTTTAACAAAAATGTGGAAAAGGACCTCGTGTTGAACACACAAGTGAGGTCCAAAAACGTAATGCGACGTCACTTCTTTAGTATGCAACGATTTCAATGTGGAGGCAACACAGCTGTACGGGAGAGTCTACGTTTTTAATACTGTGTTCACTTAGCAGCTAGTTTCTATGCAAATAAAACAAATTCACCCCAGGCAAACTATATTCGCTGATAAATATCAGTAAAAGCTTGCAAACACAAACCCCAGAGATGGAAGTAGAAGAACGATCTGCTTGTTAATGCAATTATTTGCCCTGGATACACATTTGCTGCAAGATATACGCGCACATTATACCAGTAAAATCTTGTTACTTCAACCCTCACACATTTAAAAAAAAAAAAAACAGAATAATTTGAGCTCATCCTTTGGTCTCTGCATGCATATGCATTGCTTAGTAGCATCAAATTCTAATTAACCACAATACCGCGAGGCCACTCTATGATTAGTTCGGATGATTCTTGGAGCTGCAAGCGAGCTTTTACAGCGCTAGGTGTCCAACAAAACCACAGCGACACAATATGGACCACCCTATAGCAATCAGCATGAACCTTATCGCTGCAAAAGCTGGATGTTTTAGCTATTGACATTTAGGTCTCTATCGTTAATTCCAAGGCTTTTCACCATAATCTTTCAGAATAACAAACAATTTTTGGAGGACCTCTGAGGTTCACTGTACCAATATTTCAGAGTAGCTACCTTTGGCTGGCACAGCAGGGTGGCTGAAAACACTGGAGTATAACATGCCCTTTAGCAGGCTAAGGAAGGCCGTTTGCAAGGCATTGAGTTTACAAGAACAATCATACCATGTCGATACCAGTTTCTGGAAACATTTGCACAGCACAGGACACTACTCGTATACCAAAATACTGGACACACTGCAGCTCCGTAATGACTTATGCTTACACACAGCGAACGTCGAATAGAAGATACTAGCAACCAACATACATTCTTCTTTAGAATTGTAATGACTTGCCCAGTGATCTTAACTTGTCAGGACAGCTCTGCATGAGGTAGTTAATGCCCTTCGATTTCCTTTCACCTTGAAAAAGCTTCCAAGGGCACGACTCCAGAACGACAAAAGAAATGTTTTTGCAAAGATTTGTCTAAATACTTGACACAGATTTGGTTAAATTCTTCCAAATTTTAAAAGAGTATTTATTAAATTATTTTTTTCAATATTTGACAGAGCACTGGAATGACCCACACTTGTAAACACGGCAAAGAAATTTTTACGAGTGCACAGGCCTGGCCGCTCCCTACGCACTCACATCAGCATTGACCTCCCTGAGCTCGGTGAGGAGGTTCCGCCGGCGCAGCGGCCACTGGAGCACATCCTCGTGACAGTGCTGGTACAGGAAAGGGTTGTCCTCCAGAAGGCCTTGCGCCAGGACATTGTACGACATCACCGTGAACACCAAGTCACTGCCGGAGCCACCGCTCCCACCGACCACCTGGCCCAGACTGGTAGGGACCCAGTATCGACTCTTCTGTATCCGCTGACGCACGTTCGCTGAAAGGGGGGAGAAGCAAACGAAATGGAAAATGATGCAATCCGCCGAAGGACTTCGATCTTGTCTAAGCTGGATGCAAATGAACAAGTGGTCCACATACACAGTAGACCCGGTACTATTCGAACACTCAGTTAATTCAATCAAATTTCAAATTGTTGGTCCAACCTGCTACGTTTTCAGTGTGTTTAAAGCCTGGTTATTTAAGGGAGCGCGCTGCTTTGAACTAAAATTTCCTCATAATACATACAGGAAGGCGTCCGCGTGTTTATCGTCGCTCAGCTGCGTGATTTAGTCCTTTTTAAATATCTGCTGCCAAATATAGACTCCATGGCACGGCTATGACCGACAGTGGTTTTTTTATAACTGTAGCACACGTTCTGCTTTCATCAGCAAGTGCAGCTGTACTAAGTGCAGGAAGGCCTGGTGGGTGGCTGCCGAACCCATGTAAACATTAGCGAGGCTCAGTCCAATAGCTACTTATCTAACAGCTTGCCGTCACAAAGCCAGTCATGTTACAAAAAGAACTGGCTCCAGCTGGGGCTCGTTACTGTCGTCGATCGGCATCACAAATTCATTTTTCGCACGGACGCATTTCTGCCTTGGCTAATCCAAGACCGTTGCTAAGCTGAATTAGCATGCGCATTCATACCAACGCACCTCACGCGTAAAAACTTATTCATTACAACTTCTTAGTGGAACTCACCGGTATTTCAGCTGGGAACTCCGGAACGCCTCACTTCCATAACATGCCTAATGAAGCGATTGCGGAGAGAACGATGAACACCCAAGGTAGAAAAAAATGAACAAAGAAAAGCTTTTTATTCACACCTAACTCGAAAAGAACTTCGTTATCAGTGACTGGCGGCCCCCTTAGGTCACTTCACGGAGCCTGAAGCGCTTGAGAGTAAAGTTCCACCGACGATTGTTTGCCGGCGATACCTTTATTGTGCACGATGGATCTCACGGTCTGCTTCGATAGTCCCATCGCTTTGGCAACATTCGCCTGCTTTTCTCCGCGTGCAACTGCACTCACAATTTTCATTTTATCGCTGAGCGAAATTTGCTTCCGTTTTCTTTAGGCTATTATCTCAGTACTTGCTCTCAGTGTGGCACAACAAATCCCCACGGAACAGCACGACAAAATGGCGTTTGTTATGCTCCCAGGCTGGCTTGGCTAGAGCAATGCCTCCTTTAAACAATGCCTGCGACGTGAGCCGAAAAGCTCGTCCCTAGCCCTCTCCTGTTCTCTCCCCCTCCGCTCCCGCTTGCGAGCGCTACCTCGCGGTGGCCGCTCCAAACAGTAGTGCCTCCGAGATACGGTTGCATCAGAGGCGCCGCTTGTAGAGCCAGCGCCTCCGAGGCGCTGGTCCGCGACGAAGCCATGCCATGCCACCGGCCGGGCTGGCGTCACTTCCGGCCAAACCGGAAATAGTCTCGCTTGCGAGCGCTCTCTCGCGCCGACTGCGCTGAACTACGAGGGACCTGCGTTTCAATGGGAAAACGAGCGACGTCGCAGGCATCTAGTCAAGGAGGCGTTGGCTAGAGGCTCGGCTTCGCCAGATGGGCACCAATGTTGCCAGCCACAGTTTAAAATTTTTGCTTAAAACGCCGGCGCGGTAAAGTATGTTGTCAGTGTGCGTCGACAGGGCAAAAGTCCATTGTATGCGCCACTTTGGCAAAAAATTGCCATTAATTCTGTCCACTGCAGCCGATAGTCCGTTGTAGCGGGGTCCGTTCAAAGCGAAGTTGGCTGCATTGATAAAATACATGGACCAAACCTGGGTTAAAATATGGTCCATTATATCCGAAAGTCTGTTGTACGCGGGTCCGCTATAACGAGCGTAGACTGTATTGAGCTGTGGTTAGCACAGGACCTTGGAGAACTGTGACAAAGAGGCCATTGCCCTCTGCAGCAAGTGTAGACCGGCTGGTGGTGACGATGATGACACCATTTATTGGCATCATGTTGCTTAACACTTAAAGACTTTCTTATGTTGAAAATTGACATACACTAAATATTTAAGATACACTTGTACCTCATATTATCAAACCATAATTTTTATGGCAATTAAGGGTCCTCGGTCTCCACAGCCTCTCCGTGGTTGTCATTAGATTTGTAGACCCCCTGTAATCAACATCAAAGGGCTCAAGGCCAGAACCACATTAGCAGCCATTAAGTCCACATCATGATTGGCATATGCATTTGCTTTGGTTTGTTCAAAGGGAACACCGTTATCAGTTTCTTGTGATACACAGCGCACGCCAAGCTTAACTTGCGTGCTGCTTCAGGAATGGTGTCGACCAATCTAGAGACTTTGCCTGTCCAATACACATTGGAGTGCCTTCCCAAACACCAGTGATAATACAAGAGTGCGCCATGACAAATGTATAAAACCCAACACATTTTTCCGCTGGTCAGTTTGTTCTCGTCGACCAATGACTGTTCACGCCACTATCTTCTTACAGCGTTGATTTGGTTTTCTTTGCTGGGTATAGCTTCGCCAAATAAACAGTTCAACTGTCAATGCTTTGAAGTCTGCTGCGTCCTTCATCGTCATGACCACGCGACATTATTTACTGTTGGTACAGTGCAAAAGAAGGATGAAACACAAGTAGAGTAAAGACAAACAAGCGTTTTACTGTACTTGTATTCCATCTGTCTCCTGGCACATACTAACAATGAACTCGTACCAAGTGGCCCAGCTAACCAACGTCTCTACATCGTTAGCAGAATGCCATCAGAAGAAGTAGAAAAATGAGACATTACCACCCAGCACAGTAAACAAACCTTGTCGCACCAACTGTCATGTAAAACCGAAACCAACCAAAGAGTTCCAGCTTAGCTACACCCTCAGTAGATGGCACTACTAGTCAACAGTTGTTTCAAGTTCCAAACTTATCTAAAAAAAAAACCAAGAAGCAAGTGGAAAACTAAAGCCACGGTGTGCATGAATGATTAGATGAACAAAAGGTTTCCGGGGCATTCTGTCCCAAAACCACAATATGATTGTGAGAGACGTCATAGTGAAGGACTCGGGTGATGTTGACCACCTGGAGGCCCGTGCACTGGCATAGCCCAGTACATGGGCCTCCACCATTTCACCTCCATCTAAACGCAGCTGGGAATCAATCCCGCAACCTTTAGGTCGGCAGTCAAGTGCGCCGTAGCTCCTAGACTGCTGCAGAGGGTTATAGATTAGTGTAACAAGGCTCCGAAAGCTGACAGTAACTTACCAGCAGCAAGGGCTGGGTCGTATCCCCCTACGGAAGACTGCGAGCGGCCGGGGTCGACACTGCCATCCAGGTTGTCATCATTGAGCACAGCCTCAGTAACATCCATCACCACCTCCGCTTGTCCTTGTTCAGGAAAGCGCCTCTTCGGCTTGGCCGCAGAGGACGGATCAGCGAGGTCACTAACCTCCGGCGAACCCGGCCTGCGCCTGTTGCAGGGAAGCGGCAACTGGCCAGCGTCCAGCAAGACGTCCGGCTTGGCAGCCATGGCACCGGACGCCTGGCCCTGGGCGTGCAGCATTCGGGCCCTGCCTGGAGCCAATAATAGGAGCAAGTCGGCACCACCCAGCAGCCGACAGTTTTGCAGCCTAACAATGCAACACCGCTGCAACCTGACAGAAGGTGACACAGCGCGAGTGAGCGAACCAAGCAATGGCAGAGCAGTCAGTCAGGTGCTAGTGCTGCGGATCACGCAGCATGGCACCACTCACTCGCGCTTTGGCCCTCCGACGGCTCAAGGTGATGCGGCCAGAGGAGTGACCTTTGGAAGTTCGTTTAATTCGAAGTTTTTAGCGGTCCCCATCAACTTCGTATTAACGGGAATCGACTGTATTATTGCATTGCACACAGAAGGAAATCCGTAATTCGAGTTCATTTTCAACCTACCTGAAATAGCCACATGTTTAACCTTGCACCATTTAAAACCACTTACTAACCTATTCGAGTTCTGCTTCCTTTCGCACACTATTGAAAAATAGAGTTTACTACCATCTACAGTCGAACCTGGCTATGTTACGCCCATTTATATCAAATTATCCCATATATCGAACAATTCCTAAAAACGATAAATTTACATTGAGTATAGCACAAGTTACGGTTACAATGAACACAAATAGCACCGACAACTGATATGTCAAACTCCAATAGCCTCAAGAGTGCCCAAACAAGGTGCTTTTCCCTCATGCAGGCGGGGAAAACTGCTGGCACAACCTTAGCAAAACTGGTTTAGACTGGCTGCACATGGGCAAGCACCCCGCTGCAAAATAATCCAGGACTATTTTGTTACAAAATAGGGTACGCAGGTGAGCCACTATATTAATAAAGTGCTTTTTGTTGTAGTACGTGCCTTTATGTCATGCAATCCTATAGTGGGCCCATGTCGAATTATGCCACGAATGGAACTAATAAATGTTTTTTGGCGAGTTCGATATATCGCGGTACAACTGTACATAGAGGTACACCTTTAGAAGAATTCTTACGTCAATGTTTAGAGCCACGTCGTGTTTCCTGACGTGCACTGGATTCCCTTTTATTTTTTTATAATGCTTCTTACAGTGTTGCATTGTTTTGCGATCACTTTGAAGAAATGTGCAAAACCCACTCCTGCCATAGCCCAATTGGTCTGCAGTATGCAAAAATAAATAAATATTTATTTTATAAGACACAGCCTGATCACAAGCTCTCACCTAGGGCAATCCAGGTTGCGACTGATAGTGGGCCTGTCGCACTGGCTGGGCTGACGCTGTTTGTCGGCCGCACTGCGGCACAAGGTGCCGCTGCCGCAGGTGGGAACAGTAACACGGGGGGACGGATCAGGCGAAACAGAGAGCTGGGCCCCCACATGGCCGGCTGGCGGCTGTGGCCCTGGCCACTGCTGTTGCCACCACGACTGCACACCTGACAGTGGACCGTGTTGTGCAACCGGCAGGGAGCGAGATCGCGCACGACCCCGACCGAGTTGAGAGGCTCCGTCACCTGCGCTGGGCTGCTGATGGCCATTGGCACCTGGTTCACAGTGGAAGAGCGGAGTGCGAGGAGGAATGAATAAATGAGCATAATCTCTAAGGGTGCGAACAGTGATTTTCAAAACCAAGTCAGAGATAGACTGCACGCTCTACCCTGGTGGTGTAGTGGCTACGGCACTCGGCTGCTAATCCGAAGGTCGCTGGATCGAATCCCGGCCACGGCGGCTGCATTTCGATCGAGGCGAAGGCACTCGCATACTGTGCAATGCCAGTGCACGTTTTAAAGAACCTTAGGTGGTCAAAATTTCCGGAGCCCTCCACAACAGCGTCTCTCACAAACACGCCATTGTTTTGGGACACAGAACCTCCCAGATATCAACTAAATCAATCAAAGAGATTGCACAGTGGCATAATTCTCAAATAGCGAACAGTTGTTTTTACAATAAATGTACATTGATGTTCACATCCTCATGTTCGTAAGCTTTGCATTAAAAGCACAAATCTTGAAAAAAGAGGTGCAGACCCTCCATGTCCACCACACTGTTCAGAAACACTAATGGTTGTTGTATAGCTGGTAAAGTAATACTCCCTAAGCAATGTCACTTGCTACATTACATAAACTCTTATAATTTTTATGCCTATAACACGCCGGTGGGGATGATATTTATCGCACCTTTGCACCAATCTTGTGTTTACTACAGCGTGGTAAGGATTTTGAGATGTTCTTAATATACTGAGGTCTAAGAACAATGGCCGACTGATTCAAAAATTGAATCAAAGCACACACTACCCCAATCAGAAATTCAAAATTTTCTAGTGTTCATACCTGCCCATGCTTTTCTTCGACAGAAGAAAAAGCTGCCCTTTTTTTTTTTTATCGATGTCCCACCAGCATGCAGCCATGCCCCCATTCTTTCCATCCAATTTAATTACAGAAAGACGAGACGAATTTGCTTTTCTGGGGTTTTCTTTCCCTAATTGCCAGTCAAATGGTCTGCTGCACTTTCTCACTGCATAGCTAGTTACATTGTAGGAAAACGTTAATCATAATAGTAATAACTGATGGAGATTGAAGTGCCAAAACCAGCTATGATGACGAAGCACATCACATAGTGGAGGGCTCTAGAGTAATTCTGACCATTAAAGCTCCTTTAATGTGCACATGAACGTAAGAACACAGGTGTTTATTTGCACATCATCCCCATAGAAACATGGCTGCCATGGCCAAGGTTCGATCCTGCAACCTCTAACTTCACAGCCAACACCTAGCCAATTGGCTACTATGGCGAGTAACTGTAGTGAGCAAAGTGGGAGTTGTTAAAAAAAAGAGAAGAAGAAGAATAAGCACATTCAACTAAGTACCAAGTACGAAACAATTAGATGGTATTCCACGGGCCACAGGGAAACACGAGTTTGAAGAACTTGTAATAAACGTATCTCAATAGCGTTAATATAAATGATGGTGTTACCAAGAGACACCAGCAACTACATCGGACACAGCACAAATGCCACTCTATTTTCTTGAATATGTTACTGCACTTAATTTTTCGCTATGATCACTTCCTACCAAATAATAATAACTTCTGGGGTTTTAAGTCCTAAAAGTATGACATGGTTATGAGAGATGGCATAGTGGATCGTAAGTTTAGACCACCTGGGGTTCTTTCATGTACACTGTTATTAACCAGTGCAAGGGCCTCCGGCATTTTGCCTCCACTGAAATGCAGCCAATGCAGCCGGGATTCAAACCCACGACCTTCGGGACAGCAGCCAAGTGCCACAGCCACTAGATATTAGCACAGCGGGTCCTACCAAATAGCTCAACTTTTCAGTGTTCTAGCTTGTTACCTCTTACAATATGGAAGCAGTGCCACACACTTGTTCCTTAAAAGTACAACATCAAGAGGTAGATGATGATTTGATGATCTGTGGGGTGTAACGTCCCAAAACCAGCTCTGATTAGGAGAGACGCTGTAGTGGAGGTCTTCGGAAATTTCGACCACCTGGGGTTCTTTAACGTGCACTGACATTGCACAGCACACGGGCCTCAACATTTCGCCTTCATCGAAATGCAGCCGCCGTGGCCGACATCAAGTGGTAGGTTACCCCACTTGTGCGGGATGTATGATGAGCACATATATTGCATTATAGGCGTAGAACAACTCATTTATTCTGTAACATTGCATGTGAAGTATCTGAAACTCGGGCAGGAGACACTTTGAAGAAGCATTATCCACTTGGCACCAATTCATCACTCCAGTATTCCGTACCTGTGATGATATTTAAAGACCTTTACTGCTACTATAAACAGCTCTCACATGGGAACACATTATAATCTGTGCAAGACGCATATGTAATTCCAGAATGGCAATGTTTTGAGCTTACGCCAACAAAGTGTATAAACTTTATGTTAGCTATCCATTGTTCACCCCATTAATAACAGTGAAACAATCCACTTCGCACTTGAAGATAACAGCCGCAGGCGTTAACGAGCAGCGCTTTACTTTGCGTGTGGATGATATCGGTCCACACGGTGCACTTCCGATCGCGATAAAGCCCGGTCAGTAACACATATCTCGAGCTGCGATTGGTTCCCTTTCGCAGTTAGATCAAACGAGCCAATCACGACAAAGGAGTTCAATCTGGATCGGTACCGGATCGCGATCGAAAGTGACCTTGTGACACTGGCATAAAATCGGCCCACTAATGCTGCCGTGACCTCGAAGAAAACGGTACAGTACACGCAGACCGTTGAAATGAGGCGCACATCAACGGCAACGAACGGATCAGTGAGTAAGGTTCCGTAGAAAAAGACACGGTAGGGGTCGCCGATACTTTACCGTTCAGAGTTTCTTTCACGCGTCATTTCTTTTGACGAAGAAAGGTGACCGCCCGCAAAGCTCCTTGGCAAGAAAAAAAAAAAAAAAGATCTCGTACACCTGCGCCTGCGACAGCGCGTACTGTACACCACTACTCTCCCGGCGACACACACGTGCTACGAAGGTTTCGTTAATTCAGCAATGTGTGTTGCGCAACCGGTAGTAGAAATCAAATGGGTTGAAAACCGAGATGCAGCTTCCGGTCGCAGCGCGGACCAAATTTCACCGCTAGTCCGATGCGCACAGCGTTCCTCCACACCGACTCTGGTTTATTTCGAGAACAGGGGGGCACGTTAGCCAGCTTGAGACACGTTTACGTTCTAAATTAAAGAAACAAACAATAATGATAAACGAAAGTCTAGCTTCGCGTGGAGGAGGAACGGAGGCGGCAACCCGTTTTGAGAAGCGGCTGATGTGAAGCCAACCAAACACGCAGGGTGACGCCTACGATTTTGAAGAAAGCGCAAAGTTTAACTAACCAGTCGTCCCCGGCGAAGGTTGTTCATCGCTCATAGTTTTTTCCTGCACCCATTGACCACCACGTCGAGAGAAAAAGGCAAGCAGCTGTGCAGTTTTGCTCGTTTAGAACCCGGCCAGCCACACTTGCAACGTGCGTTGTCAACAAAACGCCGTTCCCGCTCAGGATGACAATCACGAGGGCGGGCAGGAACTTACGTCAGACAGGTCCACGAGATAACGTCCACCGCGATTTTCGAAAGCCGCGAGCGCGGCGGGCTCTTTTTGCGAGAATCGGAAACTGTCGGGGATTATTTACGAACAGGCGGCCATCTTGCGCGGGTAGCGACGCGAACGCCACCTGCGCAGTTTGTCGCTATTTTGTCGTCTGCTACCTCAGCAACGCTGTTGATGGCTGCGGCCTCCTCATTTAACAAGCGGTGGCCTGTAGGTTCTGGCCATCTTGTCAATCATCCGATGGCTCATGAAGCAAAAAGTCCGGCGTACTGGCGTGAACACCAGCGATTCCGAAAGTCGTGTGACCAAGCGGGGACGTCATGACATGACGTAATGACGACGTCATCACTTGTTCTTGCGTGGTGAGTCGTCATGATATGACGCAGTGACGACGTCACCATACAAGAACAAGTGATGACGTCAACGGTGACGCTGTTTTCACGTTTAGAAATCCAGCATTCATGCAGCTAAGAGTTCTTGTGGTCCCGATGAAATCCCTAACATATTTCTGAAGCGATATGCCGAGCTTCTTGCCAAGTTTCTTGTCATTTTGTTCCGCGTCTCACTTATGACTGCACAATTGCCAAGCGACTGGAAGACTGCCCTCGTTGACCCTGTGTTCAAGAAAGGCGACAGGTCACTTATACAAAACTATCGACCAATTTCACTAACATCCCAATGCTGCAAGCTTGTAGAGCATATTATAGCCAATTGTGTGCGTGCATTTCTGGAAGATACCACTGCACTAACAGAGCATCAGCATGGCTTTCGGAAAGGGTATCCAACCCAATTAATAACGGTAGTTCATTCGTTCGCTTCATCTCTTGATTCCAACGGCGTAAGTAGACGTAATATTTCTTGACTTTAGCAAAGCTTTTGACAAGGTCCCGCATGATAAGCTAATTATAAAGCTTAAAATACTTGGCATCCCTGAACACTTCATCAGATGGATTTTTGCTTACCTGACCAACAGGAAGCAATATACTGACATTGGAGGTCAATTTTCCGAAAGTTTGCCAGTAACTTCGGGGGTGCCACAGGGCATTGTCCTGGGCCCCCTGCTCTTCTTGGTTTATATTAATGATATAGTTGACGTAGTCACCCCTGGTGTTCAAATACGATTGTTTGCAGACGACTGCGTGTTGTTTAAAGAAATTTTTCGCCCCGAGGATCAAATTGAGTTGAATAACAATTTAAGTAACGTTTTCCAGTGGTGCGAAAAATGGGGAATGGTTCTGAATGCCGATAAAACCGTACTCCTCCCTATAACGCGAAAAAAAACACCCCTACCTTTCACGTACAGACGTGGTTCTTCGCCACTTAGGCAAGTCGACAGTTACAAATACTTAGGTGTCACAATAACAACTACCTTATCCTGGAATGCACATGTCCATAGCATCTGCTCATCTGCATTCAGAAAGCTCTGCTTTCTAAAACATAAACTTCGCGACGCACCGAGTAATGTTAAATTATTGTCCTATTATTCCTTGATAAGACCTAAATTAGAATATGCCAGTGCAGTATGGGACCCATACACTCAAACTAACATTAAATTTCTCGAACGAATACAGAGAAAAGCAATGCGGTTTATTTTTAATAAGTTCTCACGAGTTGACTCTCCATCTGAAATAATGAAAGCTAATAACATTCCCCTTCTTAGCGTGCGCCGAAAACAGATTAGAATTGACTTGCTTTCTCTTCTTCTCGACCGCAAACTTGCGATTGACTCATCTCTGTATCTCAAACCCTTAACAACCAGACCCACAAGGCATCACCATGCTAAATCCTTAACACCTTATTTCTGCAGAACTGACACTTATAAGTATTCATATTTTCCACGAACGGTCTCAGATTGGAACGAAATTACTCAGGTATCCTCCTAGTATCTATTCCTCCTTTGCATTAGTCTCTCCTTCCACAGTGAAATAGCAATGTATCACCATCTCAGTTTTCTCATCTTTGACTCTGTTGTTGTTTTCTTTTTATTTTTATTTCGTTATTATTTATTGTTGTATCTATTCCTACTATAATCGCAAAACGTAATGTAGTATTGATATGTAGTTTCCTTCTCTTGTTCATTATTCCCGTTCTTGCATTAATTACGAAAATGTCTTCCATGTCGCTTTTGTATTTGTTATGGCTGTATTTATACCAGTTACCCCAAACAAATTTGTTATGTCATTTTCTGTTAATCATGTCCTATTGAAACTGCCCACCTGCTTGGACCTACGTGTCTGCAGTATGTAATAAATAAATAAATAAATAAAATAAATAAAGTCGTCACAACTAGGTAGTATTTTATGCGTCTTGCATAAATAGCTCACGAGCCCATATTCCCCAGAACTAGCTTATAAAAACATTCGCTCTTCCCGCAATTACTGAGCGGGACTCGTCAGCATAAAAACAAAAATCCACTGGCCCTTGCTACATTCATTTGGCACATTTGTTTAGCTGGGTTTTTTAGGGGCGAAGCTCCTTAAGCTGTGGGTCGGTTGTCACGCGTCGTATCGTGTAACCTACACCACTCACAATACCATGCAACGCCGGGAGGATCGCGCTCGTCCTCGGCGCGTGCCTCCCGGAGTGCGAGCTCTCTCACTCTTCCATCTGCTGTCTTGTGAGAGAGAGAGAGAGAGAGCGAAAGGCGAGCGTTGACTATGGAAACGCTCTTTCTTTGATGAACGCTGTACTAGCTTGCAAAGAAGGAGAACACGCCTTCACCTGCGAGAGACAACATTGGCGCAGGCAGCGTCTTCTAGCGAGTTTCTTGACTGATAAATACCGACTGCTCGCGCTGAAGAACCATTCACCGGCCACCCAGTGAAGATCCAGGCACTGGATCTTCACTTGCAATGAAGTGCCTGTGGGAGATTTCACTTGTGCGTAGTTGAACCATAAGGATTCGTAGCGTGTGTGTTAACTAAATTAATCCGGAACTCGGCACGATCTACGATGAACCTCCCGAGCTTCGCCCACTCATCATCATTCACTCCGTGGATATGCTGTGAATTTTTTTTTCTTTTTTCTCCTACTTATTTGAGCGGTACTCCCTTTAGCTCAGCCATATTGCGCCAAATATATAAGTAAGATTCCTCAGGGGCGTGATTTAAAGAAGGTGGGAGACTATAATACAAGGGGGTTTGTCACAAACAAAGTCAATGTAGGGTTTTCAAAAGATTTCTTCTTTGTGGTGGAAACAATTAAACTTGGACCCTTTTGGCCAAGTGGGTTTTGTAGGTGGCCCCCCCAAGGTGATTCATATAACATACAGCACAAGAAAAAAACACAGGGACAAAAGCATATGCACCAATTTTCAGTGCAAATTGGCCTGCCTTTCGCCTTAAGGGTGCCTAAACAAGCTCACTTCCTTGAGCGGCCGTGCTACTGCGCTTCTTTCACTTGGTCAGACTAAATGTGTGCACATAATCGCACATGACACATCACAGCCTTCTGGCTGTCTACAGGTGCTAAGGCATTCGAACACCTAAGCAATCTTATTACCGTATCTGCCAACATTTTGTAGAACGCCATCTTGCTTCCCTCGGAACCAAGTGAACCCATTCGCCCGGTGTGGTGCACGAATGGCCAGAATCACAGCAGCACTAGCAAAAGAACAATTTGGCCCAACCATGCAAGAGCAAGCAAACTGTTCGCTCTCTGAGCCAGTATAAAAAGATTGCACTCAGCAGCAGTAGCTGGTCTTCAGATTTTACGCTAGAGAGCTAAGCATCCGATGTAGTGTTACTCTGTCACTGTGCATCGTGTTTGTTCGCAGTGGGCTGTCTGTACACCAACACAATACGGAATAGTCTCATGGATGTTGTGGGTGTGTGCACACTGCATGGGATGATCCTACAAAGTAATGAGAGTCATGTACGTATGGAACTATTTGTAGTTACCTGAAAGTGACCCGTTTCTTCTCTACTGTTCGTAGTAAGGGGAATAAGGACCAGGCCGCATTCTGACATGATCGCCAAAGGTGACAGCGCACTTTGTGTAATGTAGTATCTCGCATGTCAAACGACAAAGCGAGTACTTGCTGGCCTTTCCCGAGCTCAATGTGCACCAAAGGTGACACTTTCATGATCGTTATCAGTATAATTCCCCAGGCCGTTCGGTTTACTTTGCCGTTCTGCAAGGTACAACTGGAGAACAGACCTTCAGGAGTTGATTGGTTGCAATAACAGGATTAGCTCAAATGTGCAAGTGGGATAACGGTCAGTCTACAAGGACAGGCACAAGAATAAGGCGCACACTTGTGTAGTGAGTCATCCCATCGCAGTTGCACAAAACTGCATACATACATCTTGGGAGCTCCATCCTTTCCTTGTGGTACAGCAAGCATAGCTTCTCTGAAAGTATACTCTCTTGGGCTGCATGGTTTCTGCGATGGTATTCCCTGCCAAGGGTTCGGGCAAGATGTTTCTAGAAATTTCTTGACATTTCCTAGTTATAAGCATTGTTCACTTAGCAGATTTTTCATTACCTTTTAGTTAATTTTGGCAAGTATGGCTTCCGCTTTCATTGTTTCTCTATTGTGTTCTGGGCGCATTCTTGCTATTGGTGCTATGTTTTGATGTCATCTCTTGTTTGCATATGTATGCACCCTGTTTTCCCCAAGCCTTCTATGTAGCTTGTCGGTCACAGATAATACTTATACGAAAAAACTTGCAACTTACACATATGACGATGTTAATGGGAATGACAAATGAGCTAAGTGTTGAGGCAGTTTATTTAGACATATTTACAAGCCTCAAGAATCATGGAATTCGTATATTTATACGTCAACAATTCACTCCGTCAGCTCCAGCCATCTTACCAACACAGAACGTTAACACTCCAGAGAAACTTGTATGACTTGCTCATGCTGGGTGCTTAACGTGCTATTAAGAGGACGATACATCTCGTAACACAGCAATCACAGGGTGACACTGACGACACTAATACCTATTAAGAGGACGATACATCTCGTAACACAGCAATCACAGGGTGACACTGACGACACTAATACTAATTGACTAAAACATAATTGTAACACGAATCGGTTTACAGTTACAAATAGGGTGACAACACTCCTTCTGCAAGCGACACGCCACGAACACAAACCTTATAGCAGTAGAGAGGCCCATCGTTACTACAACTGGCAATCATGCAAACGTGCCGTGCAATGTCCTTGTCACAGCCGCACAGTCCAGGAAACAGGGGACCAAGTTTCTCGGCATGTCTGTACTTGTACTATTTCATCAATATATACACGATTCTGCCCAGATCCAAAGCAGACTACATGTCACGGGTCATGCAACAAACAGAGAAGGTGCTGATTATCGCAAACTCGAAAAGAAAGATCAATAGTCCTCGTGTTAATAATAAAAGGGTTGTTGAGCACGAGCTGAGGTTGCATGTCACTCCACATGTAGCTTGCTGGGATCTGTGAACTTTGACGTGAGGATGTAGAACAGCGACGGGAATGGGACGACGGCGAGCAGCGCCCAGTGGAAGACTGGGTCTCGCAACTGGGTGATGGCGATGATTCCGTATGCGTGGAGGAACCAGTGGCCAATGAGGATCGTCAGGTTTCGCGACTCCTTCAGAGTCTGTGAGAACAGGGAACACATGGACTGGAAAGGAAAAAAAAGAACGAAGAGAACAAAGCATGTATGAGTGGGCCATATATACATATATATATCTTTTGGGGAAGACATGGGCCTTACGAGACCAAGAGAACGCGAAAGAATCAACTTTTTGAAAGTAGCATTTCATAATTTACAAACAGCACATTCTGATGAAGTTCCTGCCTTGTGAATGATGTGAACGTTTCACAACTTCTTGTTAAATCTTAATAATTACAAGCTTTTTTTCTTTTCCTGCATCTTTTGCAAAACCTGAATTTTCCACTCTGAGAGAATTCGGAAGCGATTTCTCAGTAACGGGAGCACCTCGATTCGTAATCCTTGTTGCAGTACTGAGATACATGAACAGAGCTCACAGTGGTAGGATCGGATTCTTCTATTTTAGCTCGGACAATTTTTTACTGTCCATTCATTAGACAACTGATTTTCAACAGAAAGCTTTGATATGCTGTATAATTGTTAGTAGTTGTCATATCAAGGAAGTATTCCTATCATTGTGAAGCTTGTGCTTTTCAGTATCCAGCTATGTGGCTAAAGCAAGAACTTGAGCAATTCTTGTTCCATTGTTCCCGGAAACAATGCTAATAAATTTTATTTAATCTTGGAACTAATTTACATATTAAAAAAGTAATTGGATATTTGGAATCTGCAAGAAAAACTGACCAAGGCTGTGCAGTCTCATGAAGTTTGGTGAAGGAGGGTTAATGAAGTAAAAAAAGAAAACACTTCCTCCCTTAAAGGGACCCTTCAACACTTTTTACTTTTTTGAACATAGCAAGGAAATGGCGTGAATCAGTCACAGGTGCTCCTGTGGACATGTGAATCAAATATTTCACTGTGCCACATGAGGAAACTTACAATTTCACAATTTGCAAATCGCCCCCTCTTCTTTCAACAAGTGACGACACTGGCAGCACTAACTAGGCCACTTGACTTTTCTTGGTCTTCTTAAAGAATAATAAACACATTGTCTTTATTCGTTGGACGAATAACAAATAAAAACAGCACTGTGGAGGATCTTTCCACTATCCTGAGACCAACCAATGCTATTTCTGCCTCGAGCGTTGCAGTTTATGCCACCAGCGACGTCATTTGTCGAAAGAAGAAGAGGCGCTTCCCAGCTATATTTAAAACTGAATCGTGAATAACATTTGGGTCACATGTTCACACGAGTCTTCATGACTGAGTGGCACTGTTTTCCGACTAGGTCAAAAGAGTCTTGCGGGGCCCCTATAAATATCAACTGCACTGAACCCTCGTTAAGTTCAATTTCTTAAAGATGTAGTATGGACTGGCAGTGAAGCCTGGTAGCATAGTAGTTCCGGGAACTACACCCTAGCTATATTTTTTGGTATGAGAACATGCAAAAATGTCTCGTGTAAGTGTGACCCCAAGCAGCATGCATTTATGCGTATGAGGCAGCGAGCAGGCACATTGTTTGAGTTAAGGGGGGACATGGTTCTTGGAGATAACATAGGTTATTTCTCAGCCGAATTAGATGAAATTGCACAGCTTTGTTCAGTTTTTTTAGCTTTATTTAACTATCCAGTTATATTTTACACAGATCAATTATTTCCAGAGATAATTAGTAATCTCATTCTATTGTTTGCCGAAACAATGAAAAATTACCTATGCAACATAACATTATTATAAACCAATATATGGATACTAGAAGGCCTAAGGAGAGCAACGCTGCAAGCTGATTGGAAATTGAACAACTACTTCTCAATTTACAGTACTAATGAGTTCATGGTCTACACCTAGCCAAGAACATGATAATTTTATAATTAAAATTAAAAGAAATTTTGAACTGTGGATTGAAAAATCTCCTTGCAGCATTGCTTTCTATGCATATTTAGCTACGTTGTGCAAAAGGAATTGTAGCTCTAGCTTTCCTAGATCGACTTTTACAGAAGAGGCAAACAAGCTAAGCGGCCAAAATCAATTTAGCAACAATTTGCGCTCAGACACACCTCATACTGGTGTTACAAATTAATGTTACGGCAAACATAATGAGCATAGAAGCTAGAAACTTCGCACATTTGTGCAAAAATAGATAGAGATTCCGAAAATGTCAGCTTCAAAGAGTCGATTTTTTTTGGAATTTTCGGCCTTCTAAGACCAGTGTCCCCCCTTAAGGCTATTTGTAAGTATTGCATCAGACATACACAATTACCGTAGCACCTTGCACAGGTCAGTACAAAAGAAGCATTTATGTAGTATCCACATTCTTCATACTACTTATATACTGACTGTGCTGAGCACATGCAGTATCACTCCAAATATTTTATTCACCAAGAAAAATTTGTCCCCAGAGGATAAGAAAGGCAACAACATGTATTGGTTGTTTCACTTGTTCAATTTGAAGCAAAAAGGAAAAAGATACAAGACTGAAGTGCACCTCGATCGCGTTTTTTTGACGGGCATGCCTTGGAGCATCTGAACTGCTTGCATTGGCAAAGCATCTGTCACCATACACATCAGCTTCTCACACTGCGTGTCTAAAAAATTCCAGCTTGTTTTTTGCATTTTTACTATGTCTGAATGCTACATGTTGCACCTGAAAAATAAGGCCTCGGCAGCCACCCAAGAGGTGCCTCATTTACTGTGTAAGTGTGCGCACCGTCATACTGGCACGAGCGATTTCTCATACACCCTGTGACAGTAGTACAAAGAACAATGTTTACACACTGCACTCCATCCAAATGCCCATTTATCATTGCTTCAATAAGCAACAATCTTGCTTTCTCTGTGACACAAGGCATCTAGAGAGGCAATGATGAGTAAAGTAATCATGAGTAAAGTAATCATGAGTAATGTAATCATGAGTCAAACACGGAACGGATGGGGGCAACGTGGATGCTGATGTTATCCTGCCCCGCTCGGTTATTTTACACAGATTTACGGTAAGTGGTCGCAATGTCATGGTCTGTAATGTGGTAAGAACCAAATAAAGCAGCGACAAGTGCTACTAAATTATGAACAAAGACTTTGTGTAACAAAGATCTAGCATGAAAGGGTCTAAAACGCAATTTTTATTCCCCTTAACCATTTGCGGGCTACCAGTTTCAAGTGTACCCAATGTGGGCAACGCATCAAAAGCATATCACCCATGCATCATACAGTAGAACAGTAGCCAGTTGCCCAAGTTTCCAAGGGACACACAAATTACATGCACACCTGGTCAAGCCTGAAGGCGAAGTGAGAAGCCATGGACACCACGGACAGAATGATAACGATGTACGGAAATGCGTAATCTGAAACAGAGACGGCAGTCAACAACTGATGCAACATTATTTCTAACCAGCTACGTAACATGCAGGGAGAGTGATTATCAATTTGACTCAATCTGCACCTCCCCCCTACCTCAGATAAAACTAAATGCCTATTGATGTGACAAAGCACTCTCGCATAGACTGATTACAATGTAAATTTGTGCAGTGGGTTAAATGCAATTAAATGTGCTCTTCGCATGTACTGTACAACCATAAGGCCACTCACTGCATTAACGCATGCTGCACACAACACTGCAGTCGCCTACAAATATACAGAAATTCCTCGACCTGTGCACATCTGACTGCTTGCAAAGTCGTGCAGAGTAAATTCAGGCATGTCCCACTGTAAGGACGTTGAAGGGAGAACTACAATAGAACCTCGTTAAAAGAAACTTGGATATAACAAACTACTGGATATAACGAAGCAATCGCAATTCCCCTTGAATATTCCCATGAACAAAATGGATATCGGCTATAACAAACTAATGATTATAACGGATTAATTACAGGCTCCCCCTTCAACTTCGTTATAACGGAGTTTTACTGTACTACCACTCCTTTTTTTTTCTTTTTTGTAAACAGCACTTCCTTTTCTAAACACTGTCCGCTCTAACAATCAACATAGCTTTTGGAAAGTCATCAGCTGTGGAAAGTTAGCAATAATCTCGCAACACTGTAAGGGGCTGCCAAAGGTTCCTTGCTACCACCGTTGCATATAACTGCACTGTTTCGCTACACTGCACTGCAACGCAATGGCTTCACTCACACAACAGCCCGCCCATCGTAGCGTGGATGAGAGCCAGTGCTGGAATGGCATACATGGTCAGGAAGACCGACTTTTTCCCCTGACCAGAGAAGACCTTGTAGACAAGCAGGGGCCGCAGGAGCAAGAGAGACGCCAGGCAGATGCCATAGAAGACGAAAATCATTGAAAACCTGCACAGCAAGACAAGACATGGCCAACGACAGGAGCTTCCAGGAGATGCACTGGACTCAACTTTCTTAACACTCTCTGTTCGCATACATAGTTAAAGTTGTGTGTTAGAGTTGCACTGCCCAGCTCCAAGCTGCGCATTTTTGGAAGCAGGAATAAGGTAAGACTGAAAGCTAAGATTACAGAGCATACAGAAAAATCTAGCTGACGCTGCCACCGTGCTACGTCATATGTGCAGGCCTAGGAATTTTATTATTATTATTATTATTAGAAAACATATCGCCTTTGGATAGCACGAAGAACGACTTTCTGTACACTGCTGTGATGAACAGCACAAACCGGATTGAGCAAACACATTTTGTTGGCTCTTACTCCATTCAGGTAAAGTGAGCTGCAACAGCAGTCATGCAGAGATCCCAGGATGCCAGCAGAGACAATACACACAGAACACGTAGCTACCGTGCCTCTCTCAACCTTTGGAAATGCCACCGATTACCTCCAGGATACAGTCAAACCTCGTTAATACGTACCCGCTTAATGTGTAACTCCGGTTTAAACGTAGTCGCGAAGATTCCCCCACCCAGTCCCCATTGAACCCCATGTATTGGCTGACCGCTTAAGCCATAGTCGCTTGTTGCATTACATACGGTTAGTACGTACCATTTTCTTGTTTTTATATGTTCACAGGCAGAAAATCAGCAAAATTTCACTGGCGCAGACGTTTGATTCACGAGCGGCGACGACCAGACTAAAATTGTCAGCGATAGTGACGTCAAAACATGGCCACGTTGACGTACTTTCTGTTCGTACGGCTGTTGCCGATCGAAGCGTACAAAAGTATGGCCTTTAAGATTGGTAAACTGCAGCGACAGTGACGTCAAAACATGGCCACGTTGACGTATTTTCTGTTCGTACGGCTGTTGCCGATCGAAGCGCGCAAGAGTATGGCCTTCGAGATTGGTAAACTGCAGTGATAGTGGCGTCAAAACATGGCCATGTTGACGTATTTTCTGTTCGTACGGCTGTTGCTTATCAAAGCGCGAAAGCATGGCCTTCGAGATCGCCACGTTGACATATTTTTTGTTTGTATGGCCTACGAGATTGGTTTTTGTTAGTCCGCAGCGGCTGACGGTAGGGGAATTCGCTGTCACTTTGGAATCCGCCACGTTTCCTTTTTTTTTCTTTTCTTTCATTCTCCCGTGTCCGCCGGTGGTGTTTTGCGCAGTGGTGTGTTCTTTAACAACGGTCTTTTGCACGGCATATTTTTTTTTATTGTTTGGTGCGCGTGTTGTTATGCCGAAGTATCGCGTTTTGAGTGTTAAGGAAAAACTGGAAATCATTCGCACCATTGAAAATGGAGCGAAGAAATCTGCGGTAGCCCGTGAAAAGGACTTGCCTCTGACGACTGTGTGCGGGATATGGAACGCTCGCGAAAAGTTGAGGGGCGGCACAGGCAGCAATCTGAAGAGGTGCCGCATCAGAGACTCTGTGTTTCCCGAAGTGGAAAAGGCCCTGCTTCTTTGGTTAAAGAAGGCGCAGAGCATGAACCTGCCTGTCACTGGACCGCTTCTTACTGAGAAAGCGCTAACTTTCGCAGCTAAACTGAATTGCACAGGTTTTGATGCCGTCGCAAAACCTGTGCAATTCAGTTGAGTTGAGATGCCGTCGTCGCGGCGAGGCCACCACGGTGGCAAGTGAAAATAACAGATTTTTTTGCTGCCTGCCCTTGAATAAAGCTTGCGTGCCTGTGTGTGCGTGAGTGTGTTTATGGGGTTCGTGACGTTCATTTTTGGCTGGTTAGTAGCCGCTAAACCGGCACTGACGGTTAATTCGTACATCGCTTAGTGCGTACCCAAACGTCATTCCCGGCCAACTACGTATTAACGAGGTTTGACTGTAGTATGTGCAAGCCACCTTATACAGCCTTTGCTGTGCAGAGCAGTAACCTGGCCACTTTCAGGCCGGATAGACTACAAGACATGACGCGCCTTTTACCCATTGTGCTTGCACTCGCGTTAACCATCCCCTCCCAGGACATGCCTGCTGTCTCCCCCATTCAACGTGCACATGAAGATGCCATGCTCTTTCGCATGCTTTACATCGATTCTGTAGCATACCATGCACCAGAGTGCAATTACATAACTTTACCGAGGCAAAGCTTATTAAAGAAGGTCTTTTGTGAAGCTCAGGTAGTATCCTCGCTGCACAAGCAAGTGATGTCTTGTCACAAGGATCTCCCTCAACTTTTTTCTGTGTATTGCCCTTTTGATTCAATGCTTTGTTCGAATACAAATGCCGAATCAATGTCTTTTCACCAGGACAAACCATTTTGAACAACACAGGAAGTGACTGTGTGCCAATTCAGAGAAGCGCACTCGCAGGGGTGCAGCACAGTTCATTACTCGATATGTGATGTGAACAAGAGTTCAATATAGGCATAAGAAAAAGTGCTATACTTTTGCCTGCGATTTCCAAGAGCACACTGCAGCTGTTCAACATGGAGAATACTTCAACATATCCTAGCCTCACTGTACACAGCAACAAGCATGCAGGCCATCATCCAGTAAGGTGTTGCGCAAAACTACAACGGAAACCCGCGAGCGTTCTTTCCCAGAAGTCCATACAAATTTGATTGTAGCACTGTACATTTTCATTTTACAGGTGTCTCCCACGATATTTCTGCACACACTTTCATTTCTGTTCTACCGCCGCTTCCCTGGGAAAGCGATCAAGAACAGGGCCCCCGTTTTAGATATAGACAACCTCATTACGGTAAAACCTCGTTATAATGAAGTTGAAGGGGGAGTGGTAATTACTTCGTTATAACCATTAGTTTGTTATAACCAATATCAATTTCATCTATAAGAATTTCAATGGGAATTGCAATTACTTCGTTATATCCGATAGTTCGTTATATCCGGGTTCATTATAACGAGTTTCTACTGTATAACGAATTCGATATGGCACAGAAATACCTTTGCTACATCCAATAATTCATTATAAAAGCATATTTGTAACGCTGCTTTCCTGTCAGTAATATTTTTACATTTAGTTCTTTAAAACCGATAATTCGTTACATCGAGTCTCGACTGTAACACTGTCCCACCGCTTCGATCCATGCATTGAGTCTCACAGTGGGTAGACGGCCTCTTGGGTGCAGTGCATGGTGTGCCTGTACCCCGGCGTCGGGTTGTGCAGCAGGGTGTACCAGTCCGAGAGGCGCTCCACTTGGCACGTGTGGAGAAGGACCTGCCCCACGGGGGGCGTGGAAAGCAGCGTCGCCACCGCTGCCAGCACAGTCTCGAACAGGGCGCACGCATGGAGTGCAAGCACCTCGGGGGTGAAGCTGTTTGAAAGGTAAGATGACGCAAAACATGCCTGCTGTTTCCTCTTCTTCCCCCCCCCCCCCCCCCCTTCAGTGCTATGTCTCACTGCCCCTTTTCAAATCACGTGCGACTGCCTTGAAAAGCTGTTGTCACATACCTGCATCACCCACCAAAGCGTGCAAAAAAGAAAGACTGATAGTAGGAATTAACAGAAAAGGTTCGCTACCATTAAGATAAACTTTTCTTTATCTTCGAAAGGAAAAAAACGGAGTGCTCAAAGAACGACACACAAAGAAAGAGGCTACACACAGGACTGGCATTCATCCATTGAGCGCCGGTCCTGTGTGTAGCCTCTTTCTTTGTGTGTTGTTCTTTTAGCGCTCCCTTTTTTTCCTTTCGAAGCATGAACCAACTCACCCAAAGACAAGTTCTACTAAGCCACTTTTCTTATCGTCGTGACTAAGGTGAAAAGCACGATTAAATAAACACCCAATGCTAGAAACACCTAATTAATCTTCAGCCTTACATTACGCTCCCAGAAACATAGCGACATTCGTTCACGCAAGTGTTATCATTTGGGCTTACGGTAGTTATGGCAAAGCAAAACATGCATGCTCTTTTCAATGCATTGTTCTATCCATTTTACCTTACCTGTCTCATCAACAACAGAGCTTCACTGTTATAAGTTTGCTTAGAGCTAAAGAGAGATAGTATTGGCCCCAAAAGCACAACAATGTTTGTTATATTCAAAGCACCCATTATGGATGCGGCCCGCGATTCAGCTGCACTCATTCTCCTCAATTTCCTATTTCAGGCTGCCCAGGGCTGTCTGAAAGAGTACAGGCCCAGTGCTGCAATGCCTAATAGCTGTGTCTCAAGTGGGCTTAAGCTGTCTGGAAATTTAAGGGACCGACTGACATAATTAGAAGTCATGCTCTGACAAGTGGAACCGCACTCGCGTAAGAGGCACTAACAGAGCGATGGAAAGAGCCAGCATTGGCAATTTCTGCACAAATTCACTTTCACACTGACATCCACTAACGTTAAAGGCATCAGGCATCCTATGTGATGGGTACTGGTATCACATCACAAGAGTGCTTGTTTCTTAAATGTTTAGATAATTTTATAACTTATGGCCACTGTCACATTTTAACATAACACAGTAAGTCAAATAGGGCAACTGTGAACTGGACCAGCAGGCCTGATCATTCCAGCGCTTCACAAATTGCCTTTTTCCACATTGTCTCCTTCACTTTTCAGCCACCACGGCACATATAGTGCCAGCAGCACTCCCAGGAAATGCAGAATAAACTTATAACTGTGGCATTATCCCCCTGCTATAAATCATCGTCCCGGTCCTACATAACATGGACAAGGAATTGCATTTTAGTCTTCTTTCTCTTTAATATGTATGGGAGAAGAGGACATTAGTGGGTTTTTTGTCTCCAGCACTTGCTACGAGAGCACTTGTGCTTGGAGGCTGTGGTTCCTGTGGACAGTTGGCCTTAGTGCCACTATTTAATAAACGACTTTAAGATTTGAATACACAATTGCATTCCATAACTGTTCAAGGAAAAAAAAAATTTGTTTCCCTTATAGCCTTATCTGTAACACATTCTACACCCATGGTGCCGCTTGCAGGAAACATAACAGAGGGTTCTTTATTTACCCATTTGCTTCATCCTCATTTTATATGTACAGTATAACCTCGTTATAACGAAGTAATCGCAATTCCCCTTGAAATTCCTATAGACCAAATTGATATTGGTTATAACAAACTAATGGTTATAACGAAGTAATTACCACTCCCTTTCAACTTCGTTATAATGAGGTTTTACTGTATTTCAACGAACATATTACGATACTTTGGATCCTCCAGAACAATACCTAGTCAATCTGGTTTTGCCTTGACATTCATGTCCAGTGCCCGTTTTTAGATACGGTTCTCAGGCAAACCCAGAGGCAGCCAACTGACCTTCGCCGGCGCATGGTCTTGTCGATGATGTACCACTCGACCACCAGCAGCAGCAGCGCCATGAAGCCCAGGTAGAGCCAGTCGTAGAACTGGGGCAGGTCGGTGCATGGCATGCACAACTTGCTATCACGGGATACCCGGAATCCACGAGGGCAAGCCTGTGCAAGTGCAGGTCATAGGAGTGGTCAAGTAAAGGTGACCGCACAAGCAGTGGAACAATCCTGTTAGAGCATTACCAATTGGTACGAGATTGTGTTCCACAAGACTCGGGACACCACAGCTTGTCACGTACGAAAGTTTGCACAAATAGGAGAGGGTGTCAGATGTACACAACCATTACACACAGTTAACCGCTAGGTCATTTGTGCACTAATTTCAATGAGAGGCAAAGCTTTGTTTAGAACTCTGCAAGAAGGGTCTTTGAGGGAGATTGCCTGCCGGTACACGATCAGCTGGTTTCTCTTAAACTGCGTAATTAAAAGGGGATGAGGTGTCCAGTTTGAACTGTGCAATTCTGGAGAAGTGATGTGAACATTAACACTAACTACATTGCGGTGCATTGCTCTTTCATTCAGATCTGTATGAGTGTCCCTTTGGCAGTGGCAACTAGATACCATATAATTAGTGGATATGGAACAGTGGCATTGTCTGCCATTTCAATAGCTAAATAAAGCGATCATGCACATACATAGTTTTAAGCCTCACCCCGTAATGCCAGAGAGCTAGAGCGACTATTCCGATTGTATTCAAATTTGATGCTTCCTGCTCGGCACTGCTGCCCATGTGATGTACACTTTTCATTTGTTCTGTGTTTGTTCTGGGCATTAAACTGAATCTAAAATGAAACGACGCAATCGTGCGAAGCTTCTTGCGTTCGAACGAGCCAGCATTTCAGTCGGGACGGTCACTTATATCTTACTACACTATCTTCTGCTGACATTATTTATTTATTTATTTATTTATTTATTTTCACATACTGCAGCCCAGTTAGAGGGCTATCGCAGGAGTGGGTACAGGGCAGTATAAAAAAGAGAAAAAACCGAAAACAGGTGAGGTAAACACGAACAATGACAAGCCCGAGAAATACAAAAATACCATAAACAAAATTATATAAACATTATAAAGCAAGAAGCAACGGTTAGGGTATAACGTCTTTTAGTGCCTTCAAAAATTCATCTTTCGGTAACGAACGAATGTGACCTGGTATGGTATTCCACGTTTCAGTACATCGGGGGAAAAAAGTGTATTTGAAGAAGTCTGTGTGATGATGAAACACAGATACGTTGAGTGCACGGCTGTTTCTGGTGCATGTTTCTGGTGCGTGTCGCAACTGATGCGAGGTAGGTGCATTGCATGAGGCAATAGGGATTAGCAACAGATTTGTGCTAAAGTGAACAGCCTTTCTTTTCCGGTGTCCTGCAGTCTTGTCATGATACTACGCGAGGCGTGGCTGTAAGAATCGGCGATAGATACAGAAAGGAGCATCACAGTAAATATATGTCTTGTCTAGGAATCATGCAAATAGAGTATTGAATAAGCGGAACATCATACATATACTGCCGACTTTCATACTCGCAAGTGCAAAACCATAGCAGGCATACACACAGTCTCTTTAGCACAGTTTTTCCTGCCACGATCAGGTTGAGAACTAGTTCCCCCGACCGCGGCAGCTGTCCTGAGAGGGGCTGGAAACGGTCAATCAACCGTAAAAACACCTCGGTCATTACGTACGGCGCTAATTTGGGCGCCGTAGCCAGTGTACGTACCCCGCAGTCGCTGTAGGAACCATTGTCGAATCTGATTCGGCCGCAGTACAGGCCCGGGCAGTGGTTCCTGCTTTTCTCTGCGCACACATGAACGGGCAACGATGCGGCGAGATGTAACCACAAAGTTGAACAAGTTGGAACGGGCGAAGGGCTGTCACCTTTCTTACCGTAGTGGTAGATACTCTGCATGGCGCGAATAGCGCTCGAACGACGTGGAAACGTGCGTGAAGCTTTAGGCTGGTCGACCTCGCGCTAACGAAAGTAGCGTTGTGTCCTGTGCGCGTCCGCAGCAGACGATGAAACGTTCGACACGCATGCTACGTTCGCATTTTGACGCATCTAAGCCCGCTTGTTTGAGCGACGAGGTAGACTAGGTTGCTTTCCCCGGAATGGACACATCGATCAGTTTCTCGATGCCGGGAAAACAAGCGTACAGTTAAACAAGAAAGTTCTTCCCGACGCACAAGTGAAAAGTGGGGACCTCTACTTGTACCAGGCCCGATGGCCCGACACCGCTAGCGTAATTCGAGTATTGCCGCTAGGAGCGCCAGCGTACGGTCACCTTTATAAACGGGCTCTTGTTTCTTGTCGCACAACATTCATCGGCGTAAGACAGTGAATGCATGTTATACAGTTCGGCGAGTTATGTTTGGACAATAACTGCAATGTATGAGCCATGACATATAAGTTGTGCAAAACAACGTTACTAAGAATGGTGCAAAAGGCTAACTTTGCGTCGCGGCAAACCAAGTTATTGACTTTCTCGATTGCTACTCAATTCCGCAGCTTTGTGGGAAAAAAAATCCATTCTAAAATAAAACGCGGTGGCGGTCGATATCCCCCATGCATATAGACTTTCTTACTGTTACAATAGCATGAAACTATATGCCCCCATATTACTGAGCTGTGTGCAAAGTTCAACGTTATATTAAAATTTGTGGTAGGTCCGCCATAGCTCAGGCGATTTCAGTTTGTTATATCCATCGAAAAGTAACTTTTACTTCATTAAAAGGAGGTTTCAAATGCGTGTATGTCTATGGGGGATTTCAAGGGGAATTCTATTTACTTCGTTATATCCATTATTTCGTTCTATCCTGTCACATCATAATGAGTTTCGAGTGTTATTACCATTCTTCCAAGATACCAGTAACTCAATGTCATGATATAGTGCTTACAGTGTTTCAAGTTTGTCTACAGCATAACCTCGCCACCATCCTCCACCAGACCTGCTATCTTATCCTCACCAGGTGCATTGAAAGGTGCAATTTTTCGAAATGGTGCCGAAATAGTGGAGTTACCTACACGCGTTTGATTATTAAAACTTACTTGTTTCACTCTTTCCTGCGCCACGTACCAGCCGCTTGCAGTTACCGGTGCCTTCTTCGCTGAGTGCTACTCCAAATGTCACGTGACATACATCGTAGATGACACGCAGTTCAAATTGTCCACTTCTGGTTGACGCACCTCCACCTGCCTCCGCTAGCCTCCGCGCTCGTGCAGGTGTTTTCTTGGTTTTGTGCCAACGCTCTGTGCTAGTGCTCCCCATCGTGTTCTGCTTGCTGGTACAGCTGTTACAGTTTCTAGTCCACACAAACAACACACGACGAGGAAGAACAGACAGGCAGGGAAAGCGTGCAATTGCTAGCAGGCTAACCAGAAGTCGAAGTTCTCCTTCGACCAATCGGCGGAGTTCTGCCTCTTGATATCGCCAAAACACACGTTGCTGTCCCTTGTTGTCGTCACAGCTAACTTTGGTATGCCGGAATTGCCCAGAGAGGAGCTCGGGATTGTTTTTCAAGTTTGTGGTGCGGCCACGGCGCGTAGCGCTGCCGCATTTGGCATCGTTCATCGTGACAGCATTATCAAGTTGACGCGCATGTTAACTTGAAATTTAAGAAAGTGCACACGACCTCAATAATTACGTGACAAGGCCACTGGAACGCAGCAAAATTAGCACTCTCAAATGTGCTACAAATGAGCAATTGATGTTGCATGCAGACAGACCACATCGAATAAACTGCAGGAGATGCCGATAAGGGGCGGCCACGGCTTTAGCCGTGCTCATGCCAGCAATCTGCATGCATCATCAATGGTTTGTTCATAGCACATTTCAGAGCGCTAATGTAACTGCACGTCATGTGGAACTTTTTCAAACCTCACACATTTCTTAGGGAGCCTGAAAAAAAAAAAAAAGACTAAAATTAGTGGACCCACTAGCATAATGCTTGCTGGCATTTTGTGCCAAAATCACCATGTGATTATGAGGCACACAGTTGCGAGGGCTCCGGAAATTTCGGCCATCTGTGGTTCTTCAGTGTCCACTGACGTCACAAAGTAGAACATGAGCCTCTAGCGCTTCACTTCAATCGAAATGCGTCTGATACGACACGGATTGAACCCACAAATTTGGATAAACAACCTCACACCGTAACTGCGGTACCACTGCGGTGGCTACCTATTAGCTGGAAGTGCGTAGACACTATAAATGCTGTGCTTAACAGCTTTCTCCACTGAATATGTTACGTTTAGAACAATGGTTTAGAAGGTGGCTAATCAATTTATATTAATAAGTTACCTGAAATAATCTTAGACAACAGTCCGTGATGGTCAAGACAGTAATGAATGCTTAATTGGCTGCATTCTTGTGAGAAGCAATGCTTAATTCTCTGCATTCTTGTGAGAAGCACGTGTATTTTTTTAAGTCTTGGCGCATGTGAACTGAACCACCCCATACACACAGCAGCTGGTTTTCCCATTCTACAACCACACAGAAGTGCGCAATGATAAGGGTACTGTTCATAGTATGTTCATAGAGCCAGCATGTAGTATGCCTTAGACAAAACAAAGAATAGGCAAAATAGAAAATGGAAGGCTTTGTTGCATGCAGTAACTTCAATAAGAGCATCCTTGAACACATTCATCCTCATCATCATCATCAGCCTGTTTAGGTCCACTGCAGGACGAAGGCCTCTCCCAACGATTTCCAATCCACCCTATCCTGAGCGAGTTGGTTCCACTTTATGCACGCAAACTTTTTAATTTCATCGCTCCATCTAACCTTTTGCCTGCCTCTGTTGCGTTTTCCCTCTCTTGGTATCCATTCCGTCGCTCTTACTGTCCATCTGTTATCTTTCCTCCTCATGACATGCCCTGCCCAGGTCCACTTCTTTCTTTTAATTGATATAATAATATCGGCTACTCCAGTCTGTTCTCTGATCCATTCCGCTCATTTTTTATCTCTTAGCGTTACCCCTATCATTTTTCTTTCCATTGCACGTTGCGTGCTCCTTAGTTTCATCTCTAGTTTTTTCGTTATCCTCCACGTTTCTGCACCGTGCGTTAGTACTGGGAGAATGCAGTGATTGGATACTTTTCGCTTTAGTGAGAGCGGTAAGTTTCCAGTCATGATTTCGTAATGCCTTCCGAATGCGCTCCAGCCCATCCTTATTCTACGGAGAATTTCCTTTTCATGGTTAGGAGTTCCTGTTATTAACTGTCCCAGGTATACGTATTCGTTTACACATTGTAAGGGTTCATTGTTGATTTTAAATTCCTGTTCCTTAGCTAGGCTATTGAGCATAACTTTGGTCTTTTGCCTATTCATTTTTAACCCAATTTTAATACTTTCCCTGTTTAGGTCATCAATCATGTTTTGTAGTTCATCTCCATCATTGCTAAAGAGCACAATGTCGTCTGCAAATCTTAAATTGCTTAGATATTCTCCATCTATTCGAATTCCCTTGTCTTCCCAGTCTAGACGTTTAAAGATTTACTCTAAACATGCAGTGAATAGCATCGGGGATATCGTATCTCCCTGTCTCACGCCTCTCCCGATCGGGATTTCTCTGCTTCTCTCATGTAGGAGTAGTGTGGCTGTGCAATCTTTGTATATGTTGTTTATGGTTTTCACGTATACGCCAGGTACCCCTTGTCAACGTAGAGCTTCTAGAACTGCTTGTATTTCTATGGAGTCAAATGCTTTCTCGTAGTCGATAAACGCCATATAAAAAGGTTTGTTATATTCCGCGTACTTCTCAATTACTAGGTTGATAGCGTGGCTGTGGTCCATTGTAGAGTAACCTTTCCTAAAACCTAAAATCTTTCCTAAAACCTTTCCTAATGTGCGAACAACCAGGTATAATTCAAGACACTGAAGTAGTGGGGAAGATAAAACGCAGCAATCACAGATTAGTAAGGGCAAAGATTGTACTTAAAGAAAACAAGAACACATTAAAGTCACTTAACCAGTAAGAACACAAAGGAGACAAGTTGCTAAACAATATACACAAATGTGTAAAAGTAATTATTTTATTGTAGGAACTTACATAAACTGAAGGAAAGTGAGACAATAATGACAAAAATGACTAGCCTTGCTGACAGTGTTCCTGTAACTTTGACCACAAACAAGGTGACAAGACTTGGAAGGTTAATGTACATGAGAATAATGTAACCAGCTATTCAAGCTGCATGGGCATACTTTGCCGCACTGATCCGACAAAATGCACAAATGATATAGAAACCTAGCGCCTTGCCACAATCCACGAGTCTCACCAACATTGTGGCCAGCTGTCACTAGTCCATTCCTTAACTTGGTTTCTTGCTGCTTGACTGCCTGGCACTTCCACCTAGTTTTTTAACATTACAAGCAATGGTAAGTGTGCTCTGCTGCCATTTTTGCTGCTCTTGGTGGCTGCTTCCTCATGCGCTTTTCTGCGGGGCTGATGCTCGCTGAATACTCTGGGTCACCTTCGGCCATGTCGTACATAAGTTGTTCCAAGCGCCTTCCCTTCCTAGTGTTAGCCACGCATCTGAAGCTCTTTGCCTTCAGGGCTTTTCGCCTGGCAGCCACATCATCCTCTTCATCGGAGGAGGTTGCTTCGTCCTTGTGGCTTGTGCCTGCCGCGACCTTGGTAAAGGACAATATGAAAGAGGTCAATGTATCTGTTATGCACCTAATACATACAACCTTATATACAGAAAAACATAAGTACAACATGAACTAGCATGCATACTACATGGGCATATAAAACATAGCTGCCAACTGTCAGTAATAAAGGGGATAAAAATCCCAGGGCCACAAACACAGAGATATGTGTAGCATTGCCGTGTCAGAAGCGGTTTTAATGAATTTAACGAAACACAGCTAGGGTACAGCATGACAAAACATATGCATTGTAAAAGGGGTAAGCAGAAACTTGGGTTCAAGTAAAACAAAAATAAGGTATACAGGAGGAAAATAAGAACACATGAAGTAACAAGAACAAGCTCATCAAATAAAAATACATAAGTACGGCTATAAGCGTTCCTATGCATCAGAGATAGAAAGTACATAATCTTTTAATTGTTTTTTATGTTGATGACCTTTTAATGTCTTTATTTTAATGGGTATGGACCTCTAGAAAGAGATGGATGAAAAAAGGACACTCTGCTTGTCATAATTAGTATGTATTTTAGGTTAAACAAGGTTGTTGCTATGAGCAAACCCAGTAGTATTGTTATATATCAGATAAGATTGGGGTATAACGCCATCATACCATGTGTGGTTGTTGCTGCGAGCAAACCTAGTAGTATTATTATATGTCAGATAAGATTGGGGTATAACACCATCGTACCGTGTGTGGTTGATTTCATGGAACAAGAATTTTACAAGGTCATGTTTAACGAGTATTGGCATGAAAACAATACGGTTAAATTGTAAAAGATGTGCAGCTTTGCGATTAAACACATGAAACATAACTATTCTAATAGCTTGATGTTATAGTACAATATTTACAACATAATTGCAACACGTCTATGTTGTAATTGAATCATGTTTGCTGTGCCTTCCAGCATCCCCTCAATTTGTCACCAAAGCACACTGCCCTGAGATCGGTGACACTGCCGGCAGCACACACTTGTGGCTGCCTTCTCACTCCATGCCCAGGCTCTTCTGTGTGCTCTCCCAATCACTGCGTTGTTCCGGTCTTCTAAAACGTTTGTTTGCCGTCATCATATGCACTCAGGCTCAGACGTATGTGCTGCTTGTCTTCGACGTTGTGCACATGAAAGCATAGGGATAGAACAACTGTGGGATTACCAGAACTAATCCACCGTATTTCACCTAATCCAAACTTAGTTAACGGTTGATTAGCGATTGTAAATGGGTTAATTATCCTGTGAGATTTTAACATGCAACTTATTGTGATTCGAACAGAAGACCTTCAGGACTCAAACCCATAGGTGTCAACTCAAAGGCATTTCTTGGATTAATACAGATGAAGATCGATTAAGGCAGATTATGATGGATTAAGGCACAGTAAGGTGGATTACCTAGGAACGGCTAAGGCAGGTTAAGATGAATTAAGGCATATTATGATGTACTTAGGGAGATTAAGATGAATTAAGGTGTATCAAGGCAGACTTCAATGGCAAATGCAGATTGAGGCATATTGAAATAGATTAATATGGATTAGGTACAATTAACATGGATCAAGGTGGACTAACTGTAAGCAAGGATGGATTGAGATGTTTTAATGGGGATCAATGTGAAATCAGATGCACTGAGTCATTGGAAGTCAGGTACCATAGAATTTGCTGTGGAGCTGATGCTCGCTGGAGACCCTGGGACACTTTCGGCCATGTCGTACATAAGTTGTTCGAAGCACTTTCCCTTGCGAGTGTTAGCCATGGATCTGAAACTCTTGGCTTTCAGAGCTTTACGCCTGGCAGCCACGTCATCCTCTCCCTTGGAGGAGGTTGCTTTGTCCTTGTGGCTTGTGCCTGCTGCGACCTTGGTAAAGGACAATATGAAAGAGGTCAACGTATCTGTCACGCACCTAATACGTACAACCTTAGGTACAGAACAACATAAGTACAACACGAACTAGCATGCATACTACATGGGCATATGAAAGCATAGGTACCAACTGTCAGCAATAAAGGCCATACAAATCCCAGGAGCACAACACAGAGAAAAGGTGGGGAAGCAAAAACGTTTTAAATTCTGAGGTTTTTGTGTGCTGAAACAAAGACTTGATTATGAGGCACAATTTTGTTGCCAACTGCTACCTAGTACTGAGGGCTCTTCAATTAATTCTGAGCATCCACGTTTATTAGGTGCAAAGAACCTTATGCGCTCGGGGTATCGGCATCTCCTGTCACCCATCACAGTAAAAAAAACGCGGTCAATATATGGTAAAAAAATAAGTGCGTAATTGGTTAAAACCAGCTCAGAACAAAGTAATATTATTTAAACTGCTTCAAGGTTCACAAATAATTAGGAATAACTGCCTTAATTATCAAATTCGATTGCGAAAACTGTGTGGGGTGATCCTGGAGGCACTGCAGTCGGACAGTGTTATGTGTACGGTGGTTGTGTCAGTAGCAATTTTAACGAATTTTGGTTAATGAGCCCGAGCTGTCAGTGTCTAAAGTTGCCGTTGTTATCACGGTAAGGCAAGCCAATTAACAGTGATTGATTTGTTCCTGTGGGAAACACAGGTACATCACCGCATGCTTCACACCTCGCCAGGTTTCATGTTAGTGGAGCTGTCATGATATTTTTCTAATGTGCACCCAAATCTAAGTACACAGGTGCTTTTGCATTGGCTCCTTTAAAGGAAGTTGCCGCAGCCGGAAATCGAACCCATGAACTTGTGTCCAGCAGAGTAATGCCTCAGCTGCTAAGCCACCATTATGGATACATGTCATGCTTAAAGGGGTCCTGACTCACCCCTCATGTGCTTGGTTTTGAAAAAAGCTTGGCGTGCATTGAAAGCCACCCCGAAATTTGCAGCCGAAATAATTTTTCAAGAGGATTTGCTGTGAGTGAAGATACTGCAACCGGAAAACCTTTTATTCCCATACTTTCTTAACTCTGCAGAATAGAACTCTTGTAGGCTTGGTCAAAGGATGTGCCACACCCACCCTGTTATGACACCAGGCTTCAATGCCATATCGAATGGCTCGAGGTACATGATCGGTCCATGCCATTGTCCGGTTGCCTTAAATTTCTAGTGTTATAGGATATTGCCCAGAATTTTATATGATGGACTATTCCAGTGCGACATGCTTTTTTTTTTTCCTTTTGTGTGCGTGAATTCCAGTCCCGGTGAACTTCCAGAAGCCATAACTTGAGCAGTGCTGGTTGGAGTGTTTCAGTCTTGCATAAACAGTGCTATCAAAGTTAAGTACAGTTTACTGTGCCTAATCAGTTTGTGAACCGACTCAGTGTTGCCAACTGGTTCAAAGCTTTCTTTCTCCGAACCAGAGCTGAACTGGAACAAAATGGTGAACCCATATTCTGAAACCTGAACCCATATTCTTTCTGGTTCAACACCCTGCTGATAAGTGTGCGTTTGCAGTTTCGGAAGCAGTAACCGTGACTCTTATGCTTGTTCAGAGTCGTAACTTCGCAAGAAATGCAGGAAAACGACTATATTGAAGAAAGATGCAGCTAATTTATTTACCACTGCCATTTGCAGGTATACAGTGCACATGCCTTTGAAGATGTGGTCCACGAACCAGCACCATGCACTGCTTTCAATCAAGCTTTGCCAAATGGAAACACAAATGAAAGTTCCGAAGCATGAACTTTGATTACAGAAGACCGCCAGTGTGTATAAGCTGATCTAAGAGGGGAAAGGGGGTCCTTGCTCGGCAAGCCTGCAGGAATTCAAATTCAGTTCCCATTATCGTATTTGCCACAATATTACATAAAAGCTTGGCATTAATGTAGAATATACAGACATGCCTCTAATGAAACAGCCCTTAACATTCAGGCTCGGGCTTTCGGTATCCAAAGGCTACCAGTCCCTGCGACTCTATTCACAGACACAACCCACCTCATTTTCCTTCCCTCATTCTGTGGAGCATTTGAAATTAACACTGGAGTTCGAGCAGCCAACAGCTGAACATAATTTTTGTAGGTGCCAGCAACCTGGTGATGACACGCTATAAAGCGGCATTACAAGCACAGACACAACACCAAGCGGCTCGTCGTCTGCTTGCTTCAAGCTGGATGCCATAAGAAGACAGCTCACCCAACAATCTCTCACTCTTTTACTCGTCACATATTCTTTTTAACCCACTTTAATCCATATTTAACCATCTTAATCCACTTGGATCTGCTGTAACCCACCATAATCCTCCATCATCTACCTCAGTATGCCTTGATAAGTCTTAATCCACCCTAATCCAAGTCAATTCCATTTAACGCAGACCAATATGGCCTGATCTCGCTTAATCCTCCCTAATCCACCTTAATGCACCATTGGAAATCGTGCGCAGCATGTTGAGGACAATAAAAAACCCAAGGATGTGGTGGGTATGAGACTGATACGGTTGGGACAGTTCTTGTGCGCAATGTTCAGATGGTACCATGCCCAGCACCAATAAAGGCTGTAGGAAGATTTTTCCCACATTGTTTTTGGTGCCGAAGACTTGGGAAGCCACCTTCACACCCACGAGCTGTTGCTTCAGACCTGGGATGTCCTACAACCAGATTGTCAGTGGAGAGTGTCAAGAACAAGTGAGCGCCTCGCTGCTACGAAAGCATAAGGACGGTGTTCTGCAACAGCTGACGTTGACCAACCATCGAAAATGGACAAGGATCCAAAGCAACGACCGCAACGTGAGTTTGGTGCTAAAATGGCCAAGCTTTAAGCTCCCCACTGGTTCTTCAGAGCAACAACGGCACATTCATTCTGGCAGTGCTGCTGATGTAGAACACTTTAAAGAGAGGTGCAAGTCAGTCCCCACAAACCGTGATGACGATGAGGATTATGATGAATCGTTGCTTAGGATAATGAAGTACAAAGTGGCTATAAAGAAAGGAATCCTTGAGACACTCCAGAAAGCCAAGGACGTTAAAAAAATGACAAGCTTGGATCTCTAGATGTGGATACTCAGACTTTGACACCCAGGAGCATGACACACGCAAGGATGTCGTAATAGACGAGTGCACTGAGCAGGATTCTGAGAAGTTGAAGCCGGAAGACCTGATGAAAAGGAACTGGCACTGGAAGAATGGGACCAGTGCGAGGGTGATGTTAGAGAACACCAGCAGGATCTCAAGGTGCAGGAAAAAAAGAAGCTAAGAGTCAGGAAAGATACCATTTTGCTAAGGCTGTCAACACGAAAGACCCATTGTTCGGTGAGTCAAGAAAGACATTGGAGGAATACTTCGACAAGTACTACAAGTTGAAATTTGAGTACATCACTGAAAGAGCGCCAAGTCCCTTTCAATATCATTGTGTCATCCTTAGTGAGTACGGCTTCACAACAGAACAAATTCCTGCAGCAAAAGAGAACAAACTGAATCGATGCTAGTCTGTATGTGAACAAGGCCTGTTTGTACAAAACTGGAGAGGAAGAGATGAAGGACATACGCACATTCCAGAGACGGGTCACTAATGAGGTCCTGGAGAGAAAGATCTCTACCAGCTCTTATGCAGAACCTGGTGAGACTACCCTTGAGCGCCATCCAGTAAAGCAAGTAACTGGAAGAAAGATCCGGGCTTATCAGCGTAAGTGCTGCAGAGATGGAGTGTGCCAGATACCTCTGTAAACAGCATTGATGAGGCCGATACAACCTATTTCCTCCAAAATCAGATTACTGCATTTGTCAGGGTGAAGGATGTTGGAAACCATACGTGGTGAGGTAAGGACGATAAAGAACTCAAGGATGTAGCGGCTACGAGGCTGATGTGGTGGTACGGTTTCGGCACAAAATGTTCAGATGGTATCACGCATAGCGCCAATAAAGGCTGCAGGAGCATTTTTCCCATGTCCACTGCTAAGCTGCCTTAATCGCCCATTATCCACCTTTATATGCCTTAATCCACCTGGATCATGCCTAATCCATCCTAATCCATCTTAGTCCATGTTAATCTTGTCTATCTACCATGATCTGCCTCAATATGCCATAATCGACCTTAATCTACGTTATCCAATAAAGCTTTCAGGTTCCAGTTCTATCATGGTCTTGGGTTCTCCTATGAGGTCGTGCATTTGAGTCCCATAGGGTATGAAAACATCCATAATCACTGATCAATCATTAACTTTAACAATCATTTGTCGTTTCTCAGTGACAGCTCACATACATTTGTTGGCATCTCAGGAAGGTCTGCCTCTTTCACAGAATCATGGTAGTAAAATATCGGATAAAACAAATAATTTGGTACCAGATGCACCTTTGTTATTACAGAGGGTTCAACAAGCCAATGCTACTTCATCTCAGGAGCATTAACTTTCTTTTCTTTTTTAAATTCTTTCAAGTCATGAAATGAAACATTCACTGTATCAAAGTTGCTTGCATATATAATGAATTTCCTTCAACTGTGATATATATCATGTGTGAGCTGAGCATTTTGTTACGTGCAGGCTTCTGATGGCACAACAGCCAATCACAAAGAAGAAAGAACAGGCTGCTTTTCTTCAACTGCCGTTCTGCCGTTTATGATAAGTCTGCAAAGCCTGAGCAACATGGTAGGCTCTATTACACAAGACCACACTGCAACATTCATAGGATAAGAATCGGAATCAGAATGAATTTTTATTATTACAAGTTGGGTAAAGTTACAGGCATTTAGTATACAGAAGGAGGTCCCATAGTCAAGAGACTGCATCGGGACCTTCTGTACAAAAACAAATGAGGTAGTAGGCAATTCACAGCAACAGTGGCGAAAGATAGTAGTGAAGTGAAAAACATAAGATGCCTCAGCAGTGCGCAGTGATGTGCGTGCCATGACACATCACTGTGAACATTACGACTGTATGCCCGGAATTGGGAATATTGTGGGCCATCTAATTTGTGTTGTGGTTAATATGTGAAGTCCACTGTGAAATCTCACACTATCCACTGCGTCCTGTACTCAATCAGCAACTCAGCAACGTCAGCTGAGAAATAATGTTGACATACACAGCTGCTCTAAAGAAAAACTGGCATAGTAAGATGGTGTCTCGGTTCAATTTGAGCCAACAGTTCATTGTATTCAAGGGTACTCAAATGGGGAACCTACAGCAGTAAAAAAAAAAAAAACACTTACCCGACTTTCTCTATATCCGTGCTTCAGCTGAAGCGCAGAAATTTGCCTGCAAGGCAATGAAACAGCCAATAAAGAAACATACATACAGAGGGTTATTCATCTTCGGGCAAAACGTCATATTACCGAATTTCTACCCCCAGAAGATGTACCAGAGAATCGGGTTACACCTGGTTTCTTCCTGAATTTCAAAAACACATGCCAACCTTTTTTTTGCAATAGACGGTGTTTCCAGTGCACACACACTAGCTACAAAAAAAAAAAGTGAGCAACCTTATTTGTAAGTCTGGTGGTCCCATGTCACAAATTTCCCACAATGGTGGGTGTCCTCCCAAGTGAACAGTACCTTCCTTCGGATGTCAAATTTCAACAAAATGGGTCGACTTACAATTTCGACAATGTGGTGCTTTAAACATTGCAACATATTCAGCAGGACGTTTCTGGGCGCTACTGGCCTGGCGTGTCGTTTATAGCCACATTTTGTTTTTTTTTGTGCTTTGTCTCTGTATTCCCTCCCCTACTTCTCTGAAAAGAGCAGGCAGTCGCGGTGCCCCTCTTGGCGGCATTTCTCAGCTTGCTCTACTTCCCTCACGCCCTTGTGAGCACGTTTACATGCCAAATAAACAAATAAATAAATTCAGCAGGAAATTATGAAGTATACAAACAAATATTGTAGCTACTATTGCACCCACAAATGTGTTGGAAATGCCAAATTATCAGGAAACTCTAATTCAGGTGGAACATGCGCTTTTGCACCTGTAAAGGCATGCTGTGACAAGAGAGAAGCTAAGGGCCAGGTTATAACGAACAAATACAGCACTGCACTAAGAGTGCTAATGGCACCCAATAGACCCTGTTCATAAACTGTAAAGATAGCTTCCCTGCGTTGCAGCTTGCCCTACTAATGGCGACAGCTGTCTTTCTTTAAATGCTGTCAAAATTCAAGCTGCACATGCTGCGACCCGTTTTTTGGGAATGTCCATATCGCAAGCAAATTGCGCTTGCACACGCTGTTTTCCGGATTGCCAATGCCGCCATTGGTAGGGCAAGCTGCATTGCAGGGAAAGCTAGCTTTACAGTTTATGAAAAGGGTCTATTTCGGAATCTCAGTTAACGAAAACCTAAGTCTCATTTTGACAGTCTGCTATTAACGAACCAGCCTGCACTGGTCGTGGAGGAGGTTTCAGGACTGCCTTATAATGTTACACAAAGCTAAGCAAACACAGCGAAATGGTCCCTGTACATTGACAAAGAGGTGCTAGAGGTTCCCGGTGCAGCTTTTCTGCATATCTGACAGGTTGTGGGAAAAAACAAAAGCTTCACAGAAATTGCCACCTCACCTGCGTATGTCTTCATAGATGTCCTCTTTGACAAAGTCCAGGTCTCTGACTTCAGGTTCAGCTTGTTCAGCTTTCACTGCCATGTACTTCCGATGAACCATCGTCAGTACCTGCAAAGACAGATACACAGTTTCAGATATGCCTGGTACCTTGGTTACCTTTGCAGCAATGCCATGAATCCCATGCAACCAATACAATATATAAGGTTAACTTAAAAACTCAAATTTCAGATGTCGAACTTTTCTAGACATTTCCATTGAATGCGAGTCCCAGATGGTGCTGGTCAAAGCAACCACCATCAACACCACAACATTCATCGAACAGCCCCAAACTAGTGCATTCACACAGTTATCTCCTGGCAGCCAAAGGTACCATGAAGTTCCCTAGCATGTGTCCTGATGCTCAGTGCTGTGTCTTTCATTTAAAAGATTCCCTACTATCAGCAACGATGCCAACCCTAACTCCACCATAACTGATGATGGCCACTAAGTGCAGCAAAGATATAAAAACTTCCTGGTTTCAAAGTAAGCCTTGCCACATTACAGCAGTGTTATGCAGTGGAACATAAGCAAAACTATTGCAGTTAAGTGTACAAACACTAGGAAGGGGCCCATATCATGGGTCACAGTATGTCTTCCTTAATTTCCACAGCCTCCCATCACATTACTACCACTAAGACACACTAATACCACAATGATTCTGCTGAGATTTAATGTATCAAAACTGTGAGATGATAATGAGGCACAAGCAAAGGGGGCTCCAGATTACTCCTAACAACATGGTGTTCTTTAACATGCATGCAAATCTGAGCACTACACAGCTGCGAATGCCAGCCTGTGTGGACAAGCACAGAGACCTTGTTCAGTCATAAAAATCTGCTAACACACGAGATAACCGAGACTTTTCATATAAGAAGATGAGCAGATAACAGTGTTAATGAGCCCTCAGTTGTACTGACTGACATTGAATTTGCTTTTTTGAATGCCAACTGATCTCGTGCTTTTTTGAGCTCTTTTGTTGTTTCTTGTCTATGCATTTCTTTAGATACTGTTTTTATCTTTCTACCGCACATATGCATGCACTGTTTGGCTAGTCTGGGTGTACATATATAAGTGCAATTCCTTTTCAATAAACTGAGTTGTGAGTCAGCACCTTGTGTATTCTTCCCTGTGTCCGTGTCTTTTGTGCACCAACTCGCCCAATTTTCAATCCTTTTGCAGTAATTAAGAATGTTCATTTGTAAAGTGCACCTCCATGTGTCATGCCACATGATTTGTGGTACGGGAGGGCACTTTAAACCAACCCAAGTGACACAAATGCAGTGTCCAAATTCATCGGCAGCTAGACCACAGCTTTCTTCAGGTGCTCCAAAGCTAATCACCCACCCTGCCACAATCTACCATCGTCAGCAATCTGGCCTGGCTAGCATGGGCACTTTCATAGCCTTTATAGTAGTGATCAGATTACCATGAACCTTGCTTACAGCGTTCATGCCATGTCATTTGATACTGTGTTTATAAGTGTCCATTATGACAAAGTGGACATCTTTCACAGTTTTCTGATAAAAGAAAATGTACCTTGTGGTATTTCCATAAATGTGTGCACATAAAGGGGGATGAGGCAATGGGAATGTTCAATTTGGTCAAAATTGTCCATTTCCCAATTTATTTTTTTCATGATCCTCGGACCTTCTTTTATGTTGTGGTAGAATATTATAATGAAATATGTGGTAGTAGTTAAGAAAATGCCACTTTACTATGTGTTGTCATCCAAAACCACAAGAAAACTGGGCTTGTGAAGGTGCCGCCATCTTGGCATCATCATAAAAAGGAGAGATCGAACCTGAGGATAGCCACATCACTAGTTTCTCCAACAAAAAACAAAACCAGCAAAAGCGAGCAAAAGGTTGGCTGCTCAAAGTTATTATCTAACTGCTTTCATGAAATAAAACATTGAGCTCCACTTTCCCGGCTTCCATTTTTTGAGCATCATCATCATCAGCAGCAGCAGCAGCCTATTTAGGTCCACTGCAGGATGAAGGCCTCTCCCAACGGTTTCCAATCGACCCAATCCTGAGCGAGTTGGTTCCACTTTATGCCCGCAAACTTTTTAATTTCATTGCTCCATCTAACCTTCTGCCTGCCTCTGTTGCGCTTTTCCCTCTCTTGGTATCCACTCCATCGCTCTTACTGTCCATCTGTTATGTTTCCTCCTCATGACATGTCCTGCCCAGGTCCACTTCTTTCTTTTAATTGATATAAATAATATTGGCTACTCCTGTCTGTTCCCTGATCCATTCCGCTCGTTTTTTATCTCTTAGCGTTACCCCTATCATTTTCCTTTCCATTGCACGTCGTGTGCTCCTTAGTTTCATCTCTAGTTTTTTCGTTATCCTCCACATTTCTGCACCGTACGTTAGTACTGGGAGAATGCATTTTTTGAGCAGTTGCTGTCAGTCATCCCAGTGCCATTTCATAACTAATGAAGCTAAGTTCATTCTGTTTTTTTTTTTTACTTAGATCCTGAAATGTTGGCGAACGCCGTAAAGCTAATCATTTCTACCTGCACATCACACAAACTTTTATAATTGTATTTTTGCAAAAGTTGTTAGTAAGAAAATATGTAGAGAACATTTCAGAAATTTTTTCTGTACTCATATGGAGTACATAAATAAAATCAACGAACAGCCTTACGGCACACAGTGGGCCTTAGTGTATATGCTTAAGTAAAAATGGTATTGAAATTTTATCTAATTGACCGATTAATTAGGGGGTGACTGTAAGTGTCTGTAAAGTGATTTAACTCAAAAGCTATAATATGTAGCTTAAAACCGATTTCATTTGAGATATCAGCATAACAAACTACATCATTGTGCCAAATTTATAACCCATAACCCATAAATAACAAAGATAGTTTTCATTGCCACGTCCCACTGCACATAAAGCCAATACTTGCTATGCTTATTTCAGTAAGTGCTATAAATTGCTTATGACAGGCATTTAGAAAGCTGCTCCTCCCGCTTAAAGGGCCACTAAACGGGCTCCTACTTTTTTTTAAAGCTGCCCAAACAAGCTAACTGAATCGTAGAGAAGGTTGCGGCAATCACATTCTGCGAATATGACTGCGCTGCGCGCCACACAGATGCCGTATTTCAAAAAACAATTCCCGCGCCTCTTTCCTGCGATTGACCAGTTGCGCTCGCATCCTAGGTGTCGTCACGTTCTACCACGAACAACCTTGCGCAGCTGTATCTCGTTGATTGGTCGAAACGTCTATTGTCAGATCCTCTGGCCATCCCACTGACGTGAGTGCAGGAGCAACCCAACGTTTCTAGAACGGGAGTAACCGGTACCGCAGCGCAAGCGTCAATGACGTCCAATGCTCACGTCAGGTCACGTGTCAAAAGTGGGCGGAGTCTCGACGGCGCACCGCGGCTACCCTCTCCTCGGCAGAGAAGGGTGGGGAGGCCGACCGAGAAAACGAAACCGACGCAAACTGGCCACTTAAACCCGTGTAACTTCTTTATTATTGCACCTATTCACAAAATTCTTGCGGGAGCATGTTCACATCGCACAGGAGCGCAGTTATATCTTTAAAACAAATTTTGGACCTCGGGGCTGTTTAGGGGCCCTTTAAAGGAGTATAGGCACCCTAATCTTCTATGATAACTTTATTATCATTCATAAAAAACCAATTATGGGGCACCATGGTAACTATCAGTATATGTGCAATTTTGCCACTACACAACTAATATCGGTGCAGTTCATGGTTTTGAAAATCCCACCAAGAAGAGCGGGAAACTCGGGAGTGACGACACAGACGATTATCGAGTAACATTAACATCAAAGGCATTACTCAAAGTATGATAACAGCGAGCCAATCTGTTGTTTGCTCAATGTTGCATGCACGTTCAGGAGCTCATATCAGGCGTATAAAGAGCTTTATTGTTGGAATCCCGAAGCACTAGAGGCCTTGCTTTTTTGTGTTCTTTTGTTGTCTCCCCACCACCTGTTTGTCAGACTCTAGAAGGAGTGCAAGACTATTTGGAAAAGAGAGCCACACATACTTTCTAGATTTTACAACACGAATAAATCACCTTTAATGTGCCAAAACCGTGAGATAATTATGACGCACATCATATTACTCCTGACAACGTGGGGTTCTTCAACATGCATGTAAATATGAGCACTACACAGCTGTTCACATTTCACGCCTCCATCAAACTGCCGGCGCCACGGCTGGGAATTTAATCCTTGCATCTAGCTTAGCAGGAGCCATAGCCGCGTCACCATTAGGCGCGATGGCAGACCTTCAGGGCTATTTATGATGTGGTTATGGTGATTTTAGCCCCTTGAGGGCAGTTAAAACATGCAATCATTTCTTGCACTACCCAATTTTCGGAATGATTTTTCAATCTACAAGCATTCTGAAAAATCGCTTGTTGACTACGCGACTGACTGCTGGCACAATGAAGACTTTTATCGGTGGAGTGAATCCACAAATCCTGTCCTTAATTTTCACAAAGTATTAGTGTGAAAGCTGCAATTTCTGTCATCTCACGACTTCCTACACAATGTAACTTCTGCAACAGACCCGTCTCTTCATGCAAGACATGCTTTTTTACTACACCGCACACATCCTGGTAATCTTTTGCAAGTGAGCTGGCCAGCAACAAAGCTTTGAAACTGCAACTACTACTTTTCGCATCAGCTGCAGGAGAAAGCATGGTCACTATCGGCATTGTGCGGGGCCGGGGAGTGCCGTGACAAATACTCCATGAGGCATGCACAACCCTAGTGATGGCTCAAGGTCACTCAAGCATCCGAGAAGTGCTCGTTAGTTGCTTTCACATGCAAGGAAATGGGGCACTACGTAATTAGAATTAACGAACAGGCTGTCAAGTGTGAGAAGACCCACCAATTCCTGGGAGTAATAATCGACCGCGACCTGTCTTGGAGCCCTCACATCTCCTATATGAAAAGGAAGCTAACCAATATCACCCATGTGCTCAGGTTCCTTGCGGGAAAATCGTGGGGTGCATCTGTACGAGCGATGCTCCAGCTTTACACAGCGTTGTTCCTTGGATGCATGCGCTATAGCCTACCAGTGCTGGGCGGAACACGTAAAACTAACGTGCGCGTTCTCCAGTCGCTTCAAGCCCAAGCTTTGAGAATATGTCTTGGACTGCCGAAATGTGCATCTACAGCAGCGACTGTAGTCGTCGCACGTGATCACCCAATCATGACATACCTTCGTGTGGATGCCCTACGAGTACACATAAGGCATCTTGCTCGAATTCCATCGCACCACCTAGCGTCTCTTTCCGTTTCAAGGCCAGACTCCGAATTCAGCGCCATTATTGCTGCTCATCGTGCTGTCCTGCCATCGAGTTTCACGCCTCCAGCAAGGCCATCATTACCATTGTGGTGTCTTCATCCCCTCGAAGCGCTCCTGACCATTCCCGGAATCAAAAAGAAAGGCCACTTGTCATCTATAGCTTTACAACAAGCCACCCTAATGTTCCTGCATGAGAAACACAGAGGACGTCTTCACGTTTACACGGATGGGTCAGTTTCCTCTGTAAGCTCCACAGGAGCAGTGGTCATTCCAGCAAAATCGGTCACCATACGATTCAAGACGTCCTATTTTACAACTTAGACGGCTGTAGAACTCGCCGCCATTCATGCTGCGGTAGAGGTCATAATTGCAGAACCTTCCCATGCATGGTCAATATTCACCGACTCCAAAGCAGCTCTTCAGTCCCTTATATCACCATTTCGTCATGGACCTCACGAGCAATTAGTCGCTGACATAAGAATTCTTCATCACCATGCAGTCGAGCAAGGACACGACATCACGTACCAGTGGATACCGGGTCAATGTGGGATCAGCGGCAATGACCTCGCTGATGAATGCGCCCGATCTGCCCACGATGATAACCACTGTAGAGCAATACCGTTCTCCAGGACCGACGCATCCACAAGGCTTCAATCCCTAGCACGTGAACTTACACGTGCACAGTGGAATTCGTCAGAATTCACCAATGCTCGTGTCCACAGTTTGCACCCGGACCTTCAGTTCCACCTTCCGTCAGGAATACCTCGCGCTGAGGAGACGCTTTTGTGTCGCATGTGGCTTGGGGTTGCCTTCACGAAGGCCTACTCATTTCGCATTGGAATGACGAACGACCCTAAGTGTGAGAACTGCGGCTGCAACGAAACGATACGTCATCTTCTTTGTGAGTGTCCCCGTTACAGTGGCCCTAGGAAAGAACTTACCGCTGCTCTAGACAGACTTGACAGCCGCCCTTTGTCCGAGCAACGAGTTTTGGGACACTGGCCAGGACCATCGTCAGCACGGAAAGCGCTGAACGCGCTGTTACGATTTTTAAGGACGAGCGGTCTAAAGGACAGACTCTAAGCAGTGTCGTGTTTCCTTTCTTTTTCTGTGCGTTTTCTTTTTTCTCTGTCCTTTTCCTTTCCCTTGTCGTGTCTCCTTTCTATTATCTTTCATTCCCCTCACCCCTCTTCCCCCGCACAGGGTAGCCAGCCGGTCTCAGCACTGGCTAACCTCCCTGTCTTTCCTCCCTCCTTTCTCCTCCTCCTCCTCACTCAAACAACTGGAGTTCCTTTGTGTTGGTACGCACTGGCTGAGTTGCCAGCGCCGTTATCTGCGTTCAGCTGTGGTTGAGCCAGGTTGAGTGTTGACTGCGTATGTGTTGGGATCCGTGCTGGACTACCGCCATGTGACTGCTTGTTGTTGAAGTGCTTTGTGCCCCATGTATGCTTTTGTGACCAACAGTCAGAGTGGCTCCACCAGTCTCTGGGTAAAAATGTCAGAATTTACCTTTCTCCACCTCTTATCAGCAGACCTTTCAGCTCTCAAGTTCACTGATAAAAAGAAAGGCGTTTGACAGCGGTGCCTGATAATGATAACCACACTTACACCGATCTCTGTGAGGCAGTGCAGAGAATCCCTGCGGAAAAGTCAAAGGACACCGAGGCACTTTAATCGCAACCAATGACGATCCAGATTACGCTCGATCTGGGTTGGGCACTGCTACACAGTCATTTTTTATCGTGATGAGACCCAATCAGGATCAAGACGAGAGTAATCTGCACATCATGATTAAGCTCCCAGATCACAGTTTCACTGACATCAGCATCAAATGCAATCTGGATTAGTTTGACCCACATAGCAGCTACCACTGTTGATAGTGATCAAGAAATACAATCCAGATCGGCGTTGATTGCAATTAAAAATACCCCTGCAACACTGGTATTAGTCTGGGACCGCACAGCAGCAATCTGTGATTGCTGATGGAGATCGAGAAAACTGATCAGGATAGGTGCTGATTGCGATATTAAACATCTGGATGACAGCAGTATCATTCGCACTGCCCAACACCTACGGTCACAGAATTGTCCGTGGCTGTCTTTTTTTTTTTTTTTTTTGCGCCTATATTGCATTTTCACTTCCTTGAAATTGTACCACAACTTAAGCATAGATTTTTAAGCTATGAGCGGTCGCTTATATCAAAATTCCGCTTATAACGAATTTGTTTGCTGTACCCTCGTCTTCGTTATAACGAGGGATTACTGTATGGTGAGTAATAACTTAAAGGGAAACTAAAGCAAAAATAAATTTTTCTCACATTAGTAGCTAAGCTTTTCACAATACCAAAACACCAACTGTGCGAGAAGAAGACCCTAGGTAAGCCAAAAAAAACGTGTGAAAAGAAAATATCGGTGGCAACACCGCCTTAAAGTTCCAGTGCTAACATGCAGTGATGTCACAGATCTTTCATGGCATCTGCTAAGAGCTACATAACCCTTTATCGGTAAGATTGACACACATTAAGGATATGAGTGACTTAACACAGAGAGTTTCAGAACATTTGATGGAGGGAACTTGACGAGAATACTGAAAGAAAAAACTGGCCTTCTAACATCCTGAGGCCGAAGTTTGGCATGAATTTCAAAACTAAAGCCTTAACATTCATTTTTCCACTTTTAATAGTGAAAGCAACCTAGCGAAATCAACGACAATCAGGTTCTCAAAATATAAGCTATCATTCTAAACCACTCCACCTTTTCACATTGGTGTCCCCTTAAGAATAAAAATTGAAATACACTGCTTCCCATCCACAGACACGCGCGTCCAAAACAAGTCTGATGCCGTGAAATAATGTGCATGCTGGCTGGAAGCAGTAGACAAGCGTTTACTGCATTGCTTAAAAGAAAACTAGCTTGAATATACTGCAAAGGAAGACCCTAGAGTCCTAGCATTGCATACCTGCAGTGTGCCGCGCTTAGCCATCTTATCCAATGGAGCATACACCTTGCCGGTCAGTGCGGCAAAGGCACTGACATCTTCGCCGTCTTCGTTCTGGCTGTTGTACATCACAGGGCTCCTCTGCACAAAAAAAATGTAGGATGACATTCAATGCTAGTGCAGGCACAACAGCAGCCAAAGTGTGAACAGCAAGAGATAACTTGAAAGCGTCAGAGAAGCACGCCTCATTCATCCAGTGCCCTGCTCTGACCACAGCAGGTACAAATCCTTGCATTGCTATCACGCCAATAGCAAACACTTTCCTGTTTGCAAAACAGTGTGACATTAATGCAAGTACCCTTCGCATATGCCCTGCTCCAAGAGCGGGTGCTGGATGGAAAAAAGAAGCTTGGTTGGCCGTATCTTTCTGCACAGGAGCAATGTATGTTAACGAGAGCGATTGCTCTTTTGCCTTGCAGGGCCAGCACTTCAGAGTGCGAGTACAGTAGAACCCCGTTATAATGAAACCGGATATAACGAAATATCGGATATAACGAAGCAATCGCAATTCCCCTTGAAATTCCTATAGATGAAATTGATATTGGTTATAACGAACTAATGGTTATAACAAAGTAATTACCGCTCCCCCGTCAACTTCGTTATAACGAGGTTTTACTGTATTACACTGAAGTTTCATGATTCAAGCAATGGAGGAGGGCCAGAATAAAAGAGTGGGCGGACAAAAAGCACACATAAAAAGAACACGTGACAGGCAACAGATTGTGTCTTAATAAAACTTCCTCTTGGGCTAGTTGGTTCAAATTGGTGCACATATTTACTGTGTGTCTGTGTGTCCCTTCCTTGTGTATGTTGATTTAGCACCCTGTAAACATGTGCAACAGATTGTGTGCTAACTATAGTAACTAATTTTCTTCCAAGAAAGATGAGCACTTCCAAGATTTACATGCTTCTTCATTCACAACGGACAGCACTGCCTTGACACACAACAGTCTTTTCTTCCTAACTACTAAAGATTCAATTGCTTCCCTCTTGGTTCTCCCCGTTCACAGTGAATATTGCACTGTGGAACATAATAAAGCATCTGAAGCACTTGCTGTGCATGTCCATACTGCAGTGCTTATCTGCAGTGTTTATCTTCAATGTTCTTGAGTCTTCGTATCTTCCAGCGTGCAATACTGCAGTATTTATCTTCAATGTTCCAATGATTCGGCTATGCTGCTGACAAAGAATTTGAGTATCTTGGCCAACATGTAATTTTCACCAATCGCCAAAATGAGAGTCGGTGCTTTCAGAGATACAGCACACGGCTTCTCAGTTTGTTATGCTCTGTCATCCCTGTTCACTCATAACTTTTTGCCTCATTCCCCATACCAGCATCCCTGGCCAGCTCGTCAAGCTTCACACCACTTACCTCCCACTTACCTGCCAATGTTTTCACAATTGTTTCTTCTCACACTTTTTCTCCCGGCAGTTAACAATTTGGCAGGGTGAATGGATTTGCCATATCCATAATGTAATCTTTATTATATAAAATGGAAATTATACTTGTAGTTGTACATATAGAGAAGGGCGTTCCCAAGGTTTAACAATCATGGAAGGTACCTCTTGCACAGGTAAAAATGAGTAAAAACGCAAAGTAAAAGCAATTAATAAAGAGCATACACTAGAATAAATACACATATGCAGATAAATACCAAATAAAGTGGATGGGAGAACGACCATCTTCGATAGCTCAGTTGGTAGAGCATCGAATGCATTATCCGAAGTTCGGAGCTTCAGTCCCCGCCTAAGGAAGGTGTGTTTTTAATCCACTTTGATTCCTTTCCATTAATGTATTCCATTATTACTATGCTGAAGTTAAAAACTTCATTAATTTCCCCTACGCTTTCCTTGGGTTGATATGTCTGTTGGTGTCGCTGTTGTTTCTAACAAATAAACGAGCCCTTGATGCATTCCCTTAGTGCCTTCGATGTGATGAGTTCATAACGCTCAAAAGGAGGTGCACTTGTGATTTGAAAACAGAAAACATTTCAAGTTTCATTTAAAAATTCGCAAGGAAGGTACAGATCCCATAAGTGTGCCTAAACTATTCCACCATGATAACCATGATTACAGAGAACAGGACATATCACAATTAGCGCAGCTTCTTGGAAAGAACAAGTTATTACGGCTGGCAAAGACAGAAAGAGTTTTAAAGGTCATGCATTTTCACTGCCAGAAGTGCTTGGGAGTGCCGTGGGAGTTGGTTTTTGAAACAGAGCATCCGCACAATACACAGCAGTGGAATATCTAAAAAAAATTAATCACCACTGCCTTCTCAACAACTAGGTGAGCTTATCTGGAAAGTTTAAAAATAAGAATGAATTCCCTTGACTTTCATTATTTCTAGGCATATGTAATAATAACTTCTGGGTGTTTTACGTCCCAAAATTACAATATGATTACAAAAGATGCTGTAGTGAAGGGCTCCTAAATATTGGGCCTGCTAGGGTTCTTTATTGTGTACTGACATTGCACAGCAAAAGAGTGGGTGGCATTTCACCTTCATCGAAATGCAGCCCATGTGGCCACGATTCAATGCCACAACCTTTCTAAGCATACGTGATCCATCAAAGAGCAAGCTGCAACTCTGGCTAAGCTTTCTGGCTTTTTAAATACGTTTCTCACTCTTTTCTCTCGTTTTTGAAAGCAAACACGAAATTCTTTTGTTCTTTAAGATGCTATCTTAGCATGCGTCGACGCCAAAATGTTAAACCACGTAATTAAACCAGCCTTCTAGAGGCATATATGCAACATTGAGAACCTCGAGACTGTGCTGAAAATTGTAAATTGTATGTACAGTAAAACCTCGTTATAACGAAGTTGACGAGGGAGTGGTAATTACTTCGTTATAACCATTAGTTCATTATAACCAATATCAATTTCATCTATAGGAATTTCAAGGAGAATTGCGATTGCTTCGTTATATCCGATAGTTCGTTATATCCAGTTTCGTTATAACAAGGTTCTACTGTATCTACTATCTTACAGAGTGGTGCCTCGGTGTCATAAGGGCTTCACTACGTGAAAGCCCATTTGCTGCTTAAGTGCCTTTCCCTCACTGAACCCCTACATGCTACGCTTATAATAAAGCAGCAGCTGCCACATCTCTGTAAAATTCAAAAAGAAGTGCCAAACTCCCCCCCAAAGAATGATTCAATGTTTTCCCATAGCTACATCATGATCAGCAGTTTGCACTGGTGGCCAGAAATTCTGATAAGTTGCAATGCACAAGCATGCCAGCCAGAAAGGATGCGCACATGTACCGCCACTTGTACTGATGCCATGCTTTAAACCTGCAAAGAACGGCCACAAGCAATTCATCACTACAACCGCAGATCTCAGATCTGATGAGCACACTCGCAGATGCTGTTGATGTCGCTGCATGAACTTGCTTGTAAACTGTGTAGAGTGTACTTGTAAAAACAATCAAGCAATGTTATATGTGTGACATTACCAACAAGCAATGTTATATGTGTGACATTACCAAGAAAAAAAGAAGCCTAGAGAAATGATTTTTGCTTATTGTAACAATAGGAAGTTAAACAAACAACGAAACCAAGGAACGTAACAGAAACTGTGATATTCACATCATCAATAAGTATCATGTCCTTGTGTTTCTCATGAGTAAATAAAGACTGATAGATTGATTGATTGACTGATGCCGTACACTCCCATCTTTGATTTCAGTAAGTTAACTTCTGTGTTGGCACATCTGTACACATTTGATATTAGCTAATTAAAACAGCCAAGGCAGCATTATGAAACATTGAATTCGGGCTTTGTCGGAAAGCATGGAGCATGGTTAGCACAAATTTAGCCATACAAGATGTGAACTGCTTGGTCCAGCCACAAAAAGACAAAGGAAAAACCAGTGTAGAGACAAAGCACAGACGTAATGTAATACGTTGGATAGAGGAACATAGATGATACGCCCTTATAATTGTCCCGCTAATGCATCCAATTTTTCACAAGGAATTCCTTCAAAAATCCCTTCATTGCTGGGTGCCATACTCAACCTAACAGCTGGGTGCCATACTCAACCTAAGAGTTTTATTCGACATTCCCCAGCAGCATTACAGAGCCCCTTTAGAGTAACACACACCCACGTACCTGTCTCAAGTGTGCCACATAGTGAAAGCACTTCTCCAAGCGCATTCTGTGGAGGATGTAGCAGACGTCCAAGTGCTGCTCTCTGGTGGCAAACCGCAAGAGCACCTCCGACTGCTCCCAGTCCGACAGTCTGAGTCTTATCTGTACATAAGTAGAACCTCGTTATAACGAACCCAGATATAACGAACTATTGGATATAACGAAACAATCGCAATTCCCCTTGAAATTCCCATAGATGAAATGGATATTGACTATAACAAACTAATGGTTATAATGAAGTAATTATGGCTCCCCCTTCAACTTCGTTATAACAAGGTTTCACATTTACGTTTACAGACACTTACATTTTACTTACTCCAGTGCTACGCCTCAAAGAGATCCTCAGCAGCAGCAGCAGCAGCATGCAAGTTAGGGCTTGCTGCTAATCTAGCGAAACTACTTGTTTGTGCAATATGAAACCTAGCTCATGTAATAAGGCTAAATAATTGAGCTCTCCTTCAGTGTTACGCAAAAAAAACACCAAGAGCTCTCTTGTTCAGTCCAGAGCTTTGGCACCAAGCTGAATGTAGGAAATACGAAGACACTCAGACCCATACAGATGGCACATTCAAAGGAATGACAGTAACTACCAAATGAACCAATGTGGCTGCTGCTTGTGCTCCGTGGGTTACACATACTATCGTAGGCACAACATGATGGTAAAGGCACCAAACATCTAAAAATTTCAAGGAAGCTCCATGCCGTGAAAACCACCGGAATGGCAGTGCCGTTCGTTCACTGTTCGTTGTGACATAACTGGCAAGTGTGTCAAGTTATCGGTGTCTTAACCTATTACCTATGTTAGTCACACATTCATATGTTGCCAAAGCATTGTGCCTTGTAGAGCCTCAATACTCCGCTCTTCGTCATTATCTAATGACCATACCCGATCCTTATCCATGCACTCGTGCCCTTCCTTCTTTCTTTCTTTCTTTTTTTTTTTTTTTCTTTCTTTGGATTTCACACTACAGAAATGAAGCTGTGGCTGTGGAGATTGAACCTACAACTTTGGGTTAAACCTTTTCTGTGTTGGACATTAAGCTTTGCATAACCATCACGACATAGCAGTGTGTCACAGGCAAGAGTGGGTCACCTTTATCCTCTTGTGCGGTGCCAAACAGCTTGACAACGCTACAAGGTCGACCAAAAACGCTTTCACTGTTAAAACATACGACAGAAAACGAATCCTACCCTGACTTTACTTTATGATGTTTTGAATTGTGCTAGGTATGCAAACTGAACACTGCGAAGACAACGAGGCATACACGAGTACATAGTGGGTGTTCTGACTGGATAATGCAGTCTGCCTCAAAGTGTAGGTAAAACAGCAGTAAACTACACAAACTTCTCCCACAGCAATAAGTTGCCTTGACCTACTGCTTTCAGTGGACAGATACGTGATAGTGAGATGCATAATCTCTGCACAGTGCTCCTCCCAAAACCGTCCAGTGCATGGTAGCATATCTTGCTACGTTCTCAACATGGCTTCGCTCTTGGACAACTCTGTATAGACCATTCTCTGCTGACTTTCTCCGCCTTTAGGGGAAGCTGAGGTGGTTTCAGGTTTCTAAAAACTGACATTTATAGGAAGTGCACACACTTCAAACTACAGAGAGCAATTCTTTAAATGTGATAATGCAGGCAGCGGCACTGTAATCGAGATCCAAAATCACAGCGAAGCTCCGCCAGCCGCAGTGAAGGGGACGTCATTGTTGGATCTGCGGACGCCCGCGCTAGCGTCACCTGTAGGTTTTCGGCATCCATCACGTTGTGTTCTGCCCAAACGCTCAGCGTCTCGATTTTGTTTCCTGGTTTGCGCTTTGAAGAATGTCCGGTACATTGATAATTCTGCCTGAAACAAGCATTAGAGCCATGCCACCCATTTGCTTGTGTTGTTTATGGCTGTATGAACATCAGTGGCTGAGACAATGTGTCAAAACTTTGCACAGCAGCAGGATCTGAACCGTTCCGTGTACTACTATGATAAAATAATAGAAGCCTTCAAGACTCGCTTGCATATGTAAGAAACACTTTCGGGGCTAATCGGAGCAAAACAACCAGGAATGTATTGTGAACATGTTAAAAATGTAACTGTGGCAAACCTCACAGGTCCGCATGACAAATATACTTTTAGGCCTTCTGTTCTCGTTACGGCTTTGTTCAACCTTGCGGGCAACATGGCACGTCATTGGATTGTTCATCGCTTATCTGGTAGCAGCGTGCACTACGAAACGACACAGAGAAGAACCATGCAGCAAGGTGACGCATATCTTTATGGCCCTTCTACAAATTTTTTTCTTATTTTCCTACTAACCTCACAACGACAAGATTTGTTGCCTACAAAACGCACTTCCACATTCACTTCAAACATTCGCAAGAATTCCATGCACTGTGTGGTGCCCAACACAGCAAAGTGCGCCAATATTTAATTATTTTAGACCAGTTTATACCAGTTTAAACCATTAACAAAGCTTTTTCCAGGGCAATGTATGGCATATACCTTCATTGAATTAACACTGAACCATTTACATGTGCAATCTTAGAAATAAATTTACCAGCTTTTCACTAACTTTATTTTTAAAAGTGTTCATGTAAATGTTTGGTGCTAATAATTTAATGAACTTATATGTCCTACACTGCTTTATTAGTTGTAGGAAATGTTGGAAGTTTGTAAATGGTGCCGTCACTAGCCAGGGACCTTTCAGGTAACTACTAAGCCTTTTCTATGTTACCAGATGCTTTGTAGATGGCTTACCAGATGCCTCGTATAGATGGCTTCACCCAAATGATAAACACAGTACCTTGCAGCCACATTTATAATGTGTTCATTGTATTTGAACAGTAGCTTTGTACGATGCAATGACACGCATGTGCACAGCAAGTAAGGCATGAGAATCTGGATCCAATGTAACCATTACTTATCTAAATTCACGGCGCTCACCATTACAAGTTGTGCTAGCCTGAACTATGGCCATGTATGGCACTGAGGTTGCTGTTAAACTGGTTGAACTAGATATCACATGGATGCCTTGATATTCTGATATTCTATGTGTGCCTGTTCTCATCTATGGTTTGTTGATGCCTGTGTGTATATTGTTACTTGAGTATGTCACAGCGTTATGTATTTAATTTCACCAAGTAATTATCAAATGTTAATTACAGCAATGTAAAAATGCTCTACTGCTTGATCTGTTTTTGTTTTGCTTTTGTAATATACAAGCGCCATGGCATGGTAATTTCAAGCAGCATGTAAATTAAATTATCAAAAATGTATTGTTTGGAAACTGTCACTTACTAGCGTAAGTAACTGTGCTAACAATGCAGTGAATATTGATATGAGCATTTTTACTAATGTCTAGTTAGTATTCTGATGAAGTTGTTCACAAAGAGGGTGACCTACAGCTTTACTACCAGCAAGTACAAGACAGTGGTCGAAAGTACAAAATGGTGCTTTCAACTCAAATTTTTTCTTCAACTGCCCTTTAAAGGCAAACTCCTTCAGTTTCTTTAGCATCTCAAGGTAATGGCAATTCTATGTCCCCGAGACGCTCCTGTCACACTCCTAAGAAATCCTCAGCAAATGGAAAAATAATTTTTAATGAGCAATAAGTGTGAAGCCAAAATCAATATCCAATGCAGCAGTGACATCCAATCAGTCGGTGCACCTTGCATTGTGCGACAGCACATGCAGCCTTCCCCTGGCAGTAATGTCTCGAAGCTTGGCCGGTGTGCAGACCGTGAAGGCCACGGTTTGGTACAGGTGCATTTGCGTCGGTTTGCCTATCGTGACGTCGACACACAGTGCAGCCAATAATTGTAGGAAGCCAGGTGGGCAGTTTCAGGTAAACAGTAAAAAGTTATCTGTATGCAATCAGTGCGTCTGTCAAGCCTGTAACTTTGCCCGAATGACGGAAGTGTACGAAGGAATGTGCTCAGTGAATTTCACTGAGATCCGCTGACCTTGGCAAATCGCCTGGAGTTGGCTTTTAAATGACAGTGGAGCACTGTGGAGAAGGGTGTGTTGATAAGAGTTAACTGGAACACCAATGCAATTCATCACAGATTTTGAAGATCTGTTTCTCAAAGCCGGAGCAAGAAACCAAGTATGTACTAGATGTATGTGACACCACTGCTCATCTTCAATTCTGCAAATGGACAGTGTGCTCTGAGGCAACTGGTCATACCATTATAATTGATGCACTAAAATGTCAACCAGCTCGCATTAATACACAGCTGTCTTGTAACTATGGCCCGACCCTACCAAGTGCAATGCATGATAAAATCTGATAGCAACAGGGAACATATTTGAAAGTCTGTTTCAAGTGAAACATACAGTTCCATGTACTATGTTCAGTCAAAACAGTAATTTTACACTGTACTATATAGTCATACAAGGTGGAGTTTAATACAAACTTCTATAGAACACTGCACCTGTTTCGTCATCTTGCCTTTATTTTGTCCTTTTTTTTTCTGTTCACCCTCAACCTGAGCTGTGCTAAAGGCAAGATAAGGTCAAGCTGCACCAATACGTCCTATATGCCACACTCCTGAGCAAAGCTCTTGCCTGAAACACACTAGTATTTCTTTGCTCTCATTGTTATTCATTTAAGCCATAACCAAGGCAGAGATGGCACTCATACTAAAAAGGAACTTCTTTTCCCTGCCAGAGTGGTCTTCTGGCTATGGCACTCGGCTGCTGATCCGAAGGTCACAGGATAGAATCCTGGCCACGGCGGCTGCATTTCGATGGAGGCGAACTGGTGAGGCCTGTGTACTGTGCGATGTCAGTGCACAGTAAAGAACTCCATGTGGCCGAAATTTATGGAGCCCTCCACTACATAGCCCCTCATAATCATACTGGGGTTTTGGCACCAGCATCATGTTTGCAACACCATCTTTGCAGTTGCAAACAGGGTGCTGCATTAGCGTTCACCATCGATGCTGAGTACACCGAGTTGTGTACCAGCAGCAGCCAGAGCTGGGGAGGTGCGAAGAAAAAGAGTACCTTGCACTGAGTTGATTGCGATGACACACACATGCTTGAAATTTGTGTTGAAGCTGTACCAGTAGCAGAAATAAAAAAATGCATGGGCAATTCTTACTCGGTTCACTGCAGTCAATGGTTGTCATTGTGCTGACTTCAAAGAGCAAAATAAGTCAAGACAGTGCTATCGGCAAAATATGCATGAAGGCCCATAAAGCATGTTTGTGTTTAAGTGGTAGTGCTACGCTTCAGGAAAAATTTTCCCCAGCATTTGCACTGTCACGCCATGTAGACCACAGATAAGCACCAAGAGAAAAGATAGAGATATAAACCAACTATAAGCTTAAACTTGATTGAATATTCGTATTTTAAACACAACGAAATGACTGCTAGTAGTGAAAATTCAAACTGCTCCAGCACAATCGTATGAACATGCCACCACTGCAGGAATTACATTTGTCCCAGGGAATATCCTCAGCTGGGCATATGTCCCATGTTGATGTCCTCAGGAGCATGCTCATTCATGCATAAAAGAAAATCGAACTGTAAAATAAAGGGAGTTTTCTTAGATGTTTGCATACATCACCTGATCACACAGACGACTGCAGTAAACAGTATACGTATCAGCTGTTTTGTGCAGGGGGCCACTAACAGGGAGAATGCCGATTGAATTTGCATATCTTTTGTTTTAGCCTTTTGACACAATATGGAAAAAAAAGAACGTCAGAACTCCTGATTTAGAAATAAACCATACTATATAGTATGGTACTATATAGTACGGTGCCTGTGGCGCCGTACATCTGACCCAATGAGTGAGTGAATTAACTTTTATTGGGTTCAGAAAAGCACGATAACTCACACACCCGGCTAATCCCACGATGTGACCGACGTCTAGCCTGCAGGCCTGGTCTCGAGTGCACTGAATGGCCAGGACTTGGTCTTCAAAGATGGGACTTTGCAGCAATAGAAATAATCGCTATATTTTGCTCATGCAGAATTGCAACTTTCGCCACAGCCCGAGATTATTAGCATCAAACAATGTAGTTTAGGAACTGCAAACTTCACCTTTAACGCGCTATCTCAAGCATTCACAGTTAGCAGAGCGATGGTCAGGCAGCTTCACAATATGAAACCGTCTTGAGCTAAAGAGAAATTACATTCTAAAGACACTCCAAGCAATATTCAACTGCTACAGCAGGGCACCCCTTTGGTTGTACAAACAGCTATTTAAATGCCACATTTGAACAGCTATTCGTGCTCCCCAAAACACAATATGCCTGTTCAGACTTGGTTCAGTGAGGCATTTCGGCAGAACTGAGCACAACAAAGTAACATCACCAAGCAATGCAGCCACCGTGAGCACCCGCAGCTAGGTGTCTGCTAATGCATCTGCTCCCTCTGTGGCAGCCCCATGGTATTACTTTCATGGAACTACCACCAGAGGTGCCACCAGTCCAAACTCGCCTCACGCCTGGTGCCTATAGTGAGCTAGTGAGTATTACATTAAAGTTTTCCATCGAAACAGGTGGCACAATTCACTGTATTTTTGATACGTATAACTTAGAGTAACTGCACGGTACCCAAACTCATTCCTTCAATAAAGACTCAAAATCTAAGAATAGTTCAGTGCACTGTTGGTATGTTCATGGCCTCAAAAACACAGCATCCGATGCACTATGGCAGGCACATGACCAGGAAAATGTATGTGAGATGCAATCCGGTTGGCTGAACAGGAAGACGGGATATTGCAGCCTAGGCAATTAACTTAGTTGCAAAACTCCAGCTGTACGTCTATATCATGCATTCTGACCGCAAGTACAAGCTTAAACTTTACGTTAAAAGCAACATACCAAGCGGTGGCGTAGAAGATAATGCTAACCTTCAACCTTGGAAAGGTCGGCTGGAGGGCGTAGACCGCGTAGAGCATGTAAAGGCCAAACACTTTCTCTCGGAACGGAGAAGTGGGAAGCCAGAACTGCAGTACGGCGGGAACTATTTCCTCGAAGAACTGCAAAAGGAAACAGCGAACACACCGGGGAACGCAATGATTACAAATTGCCAACGGCAAGCGACGTATCAGTGCAAATTGCAACCCGCAGCACCCAACGCCAAAGTGTGCGTGAGCAACGCGTTTCATTGGCGTGAGACGCTCCACGTACTACACCCGGCCGGACTGGAAACGGGCGCGGCAAAGAACGCGTGTGCGCGACTTTCCAGACCAGCCGCGATCGGGCGTACGAGAGTAGGACACTCACGAGGCGAAGCTCCCGCTCCTCTCGGCCACTGAAAGGACAGAAAGCGTGATAAGTTATATCGCGTAAAAAATTTCTTCTCTTAATACCGCGAGCAAACTTACCAAAACACTAAGGAGAACTTCATCTCCCTCCAGACCTTGGAGAACGCGGCAAAACGAATAATTTCCTCCGCCGTAAACTTTCGGAATAGAGTGTTCATGTCAACTTGGAATCCAGCTGACACTTTCTTCAGTACCTTCCTATTACTCATACTTAGTCTGTCCCTCACTTCGCCTTGCAACCTTCTGAACAAACAGAAAAAGCCGCAAACGAATGTAACACGTGCCAAGCAAAGCGTCTACGCAGTGACAGCTTGGCGCAGCTCGAGCGCGTTCACACCACAGTGCCGCGCTATACGATCACGGCCGTTTTTTTATTGAGCGGCCGTGGTACGATGAACGCCTACGGCGTTCCTTTTCTATCTCTTCACAACGCCGCACTGTACGATGAACGCCTACGACGTTCCTTTCTCTTCACAATGCCGCACTGTACAACGAACGCCTACGGCGTTCCTTTTTCTATCTCTTTCCAATGCCGCACTGTGCGATGAACGCCTGCGGCGTTCCTTTTCTATCTTTCAGGCGTCCCTTTCCCCTTCCCCTTCCTTAGACGCGTGCTCCCGACATCACGACCTCCTGGTCGTGCCCGACATGGGCTGCAGAAATCAGCGTCCTTTCCTTAACCGAACCACCATGATATGTGCGTTCGAAGGCAAACCTGATCGCAGTAGCGCACCCAGGATCTCTGCCAGGGGGGGGGGGTTCAATTTTTCACGAAGGGCCGGGCATGCGATTACACAGTTGTTGCGTGTGTAAAAAAAGTAATTAAGATGCCAAATAATAGCAACATCAATGACGATGACTATTTTTATTATTTTTTCGGCATTTTGCAGATACATTAGTGCCACATTCTTCTAGGACATAGGAGCAGTTACGGTGGGGTAGGGGGTTAGGTCGGCCTCAGGGGGGGGGGGGGTTACAACACCCGAACCGATCACGTCTTTGTGGCGTTGACCTTCTCAATATTCAGTCGCACTTGGGCAGAAACCAAGCCTCGGGTTGATATCTACCAGTCGGACGCGCCTGAATCTAGTCCTGTTTTTGCTATCGCGGCCCGTCGATCCGATCGCAGCTTTGTGCTATCCAGATGAGCTATCAATCGAAACGTCCCCGCATCACAATCAAAGTGGCCCCACCTGAATGCTGTCGTTCTAGCCGAGAGCTGAATGAACTCAATCAAATTTATTACGGTTGTCGGATCGCAGCGACGTCGTTCTTGATCGTTATCATAGGGCTCGATTTCGGTGAAAAGAGCCCGTGTAGGCAGTCGATTCGTATCTGTTACTGCAGCTGTTCCAACGCATTGCGGCCTATTTCTTTATACATTCCCCCGGCGAACCGTACCAACGTTTCAATTATATGTCAATTTGACGAAGTAGAAAACTCCTACGGTGAGCCATGTGATTAGAAATTAACATTTGAGGTGTAAGTTGCGGTACTAAGATGGTGAAATCTGCTACAGTGCGTGGAATAAAAAAGAAAAAAACGAGAAACACAGCTATGTCTCCTGCCATTTACCTAAGTGAAATTGGGGCTAAATAAGTGGGCGCATTTCTCCTCTCCTTAAGGCACGTCATGTGGTTTGCAGTTCACAACATGCTTTTATTAGGAATGTGTCCCTGTTGCCACACGGCATGTTTCAGGACTGCACAGTGTAAACTGACATCACTTGACTTTTATGAGCAGCATACAATGTAAAGTTACACTTTCTCATTAAACTCATTAAAAATGCTTTGGTCAAATTCTACTCTGAATGGTTGCTTGGAGTCCTGCTCTGCAACATCATGGCCAGGAAGCGAGAAATACACCACCACAAAAGAGACCGGTACTTAACGCACGAAAGACAACTTATCGAGCGCACACCAGTCAGTGGTGTCAAGAATGACAATGGCAGACAAAGAGGAGGTTTCAGCAGTTTGTATTTCGTGGTTCTAAAATATCGCGTAACAAACAAAAACAGACCAAACACATCCTACCGGTCTCATTCCATACAAGTTTGTAAAAAAAATACTCTTGTGCATCACATGGGATCTATGCAAACACACTGTGTTTAATGATCACAATGATACTGTATGTGGTACACTTCACAGGACATTCACAGAGAACTCGCAATAATACTATAACACTGCAGAACAAGCCTTCGAATGAAGTGCTCTCTTTGAGCATAGCGTCTATAAAAACAGTTGGCAAGAAACAAAAAAACTAAACTCCGTTAGTCTTGACAACACACAGTGGTTCATCCACCTTATAATGCATAGAAAGTAAACTGAACAGTTTACTACGGTTAAGTGAGGCATGACAAGGCCACGGCCAAGAAGTACCACAGACGCATGTGCATAGCTATTTATTGTCAACATGGGGAATGTAGTCAAATCGTCACAAAGGATGCCGTCAAGATATCCAGCTAGGCAGAAACTTAATGTGGAACATGGATCCTTTTAGAAGTCATGAGCACAGAAACGTTCCTCAATAGAGAATTAAGAGATCAAATCAAGGCACATGTTGACGGCAAGCACAAGCCTACAAAGTGCTGTGTAGATAAGAGAAAAAGTGTTTGTCACTGCTGTTTGTGCCTGAATGCAGAAGTAGTGCAGAACGGGCCCTCACTAGGCATTTCATGCGAGTCTGATGACATTCACTACGTTTAAGTGGAGAAGCCAGATTCTAGTCATGACAAATTGCAGTAAATTTCCAGTTCTAGTGGCCATTTATTTTTCCGTAAATATTTACAATAATCGAAACATTATGTTACCTGCAAAGAGTCGCTTTTAATACGACAAAGCACTCAAATAAAAAACAAATTTAACAGCCATAAGTCGCAATTTTAGAGAAGTTCAAGCCAATGTAAGTGTGTTGCTTTGCTCATAAGAACTCTGCAAAGGTTTACATTCAGGCCACAGAGGTGTAATGTGACCACTACTACAGTTAATACTAAAAGAATAGACTGCCAGCTTCGTAGGCTACAGCAGATACTGTTTACTGAGTCCCTTTTTCTGTTCCTTAGAGTTCTATTCTGGATGCTTACATTTCTAAAAGGTACTTCAAAAAGTTGCAATGTCTTTGAAGGTGTACAATGAAAATTTTCTTCCTATGATCACTAGAACTTCATGTTTTGCCCTAAAGGGACGCTGAAGAGAAAATAAGTCCTTTTCTGTTTTTAGACAGCAAGCTTCTTCAAACATTTTCAGCACTTGCCTGGGTAGAGCCTTTCTGCATTTCTGTACAAAGCTTTATGTTTACAGCGGTGAAAATGCTGTTTAACAGAGAACCGCTATACTATTTTGGCGGTGCAAATGTCGAACCACTACAAAAATATACTAGCTGGCTCAAGGCACAACAGTGAGAGAAAAAAGAAAATGAAAAGAAAGAAAAAAAGAAGAAGCTGACAACAAGTCAAAGTGCTCAAAGGTGAGACCAATGGCTATCCTCGAAGAAAACTATGAATTCAAGCACTGTACACTGTAACTCACACATTCAAAGCCTCATGCTGTTTGCATGACCCCAACAATGACCCCTCATAAATGCACCACTGCACCTTCATACAATGAAATGACATCAAGCTCTAAGATTCCTTCTTTGCACTCTAGCACCCGTACCTTATTTTTCATGAACAAGGAAGGTGGTAGACAAACTACCACATGTTCTAGCTGAACTGGCTTGTCCATGGGCAAAAATCACCAAGGAAATGTATAATGCACTCAGTATATTGCCTAATGATGTGTCTGGGTGTGGCAACTGCCCGTTTCATCAATAATAAATCCTAACTGCAGTCAATAGACCCTTTTCATAATTTGCAAGCGCACTTCTCTGTACTGCACATTTGCCCTACTAATGGCGACAGCTGCCTTCATTGAAATGTTGTCAAAATTCAGTTTGCACATCATGAGGCCCGTTTTTTTGTGTATGTTTGTATCAGTAGAGCTGAGACAACACAAGCAAACTGCACTTGTACACATTGTTTGCAGGATTGCCAATGCCGTCATTAGTAGGGCAAGCTGCATCGCAGGGAAGCTAGCTTTAAAATTATGAAAAGGGTCTATATTAGAGCTGTGCAAACAGCAAAATTCCGAGTGCAAAGCGAATTCGAATATTTATGTTCAAGTGCGAACTGAATATTTTTCGAATAATTTTCGAATACTTCTTTACTAATACCATGTCAAATTACAGAGAAATGTTCTGCTAAACATGGGCAAGAAGATTTATTGCAGAATAGTGTGCTGCCACAGTGTCATTGCAAAGTCCTGATGAACAGTCTAACAGAGAATTGTGCAACAGAAAGCTGAGCTAACTTCGCCACAGTACTGGGGGTTAGCTTCGCCGCAGTACACGGGTGTTATGCGGCGAAGCAGACTACATGCGGGAATGGGCCACTTGACACGCGACATAGCGGACTTTTCCCCCTTAATTACCAACTTCGAATAGTGCGAATAGTAAAATTTAAGTGCAAATTGAATTGAATAGCAAATGCTATTCGAAAATTATTCGAAATTTCGAATATTCGCACACCCCTAGTCTATAATGTTGCAGAACCAAAACTAAAAGACAACTTTCTCACTGAAAGAAACAGCAGTGCAACTGGTAATTGGTACTGTGAGGAACAAAGTTTGCGTTATCACCAAAACATCACTCGCATACAGATGTGAAATCAGAGGTTTATCGACAGACAACATATACGCCATAACAGTTATTCCGAATGAGACGGGCAACTGCTACACCCAAATGTATAAGCAAGCAAGCTACAGTGTAAAACACTAGCTCAGTGAAAAGTAAAACAGAAAGGCGAGCTACTTGGTACATAGGCATTCCTGAAAAAAAAAAAAATGGCTGCATATCTGCTTGCTTCGCTGCAAATGAGGTCGAAAGACGATTGTCTTCCGCCGCCGCTGATATGTAACACTCCCTCTTCTGTAGCACATCCCGCTCCTCACGCGCTTCCCCTCTTCACTCACTCCTCCCCTAAAGGATGTAATGGAAGTTTTTCTGAATTCAATTCAAATTTCATGCGTTCACCCTGCTCTCGTGCCATCTGTTGGGCAGCGCCAGCCGCAGTGGTTCCAATAAGAAGTGCTGCCGAACAGACACTGCCCTTTCTTTTTCAAAATGGAGGCGATTCTTAAAGATAGAAAGTGAGGGTGCTGCGTGCATGATAACTGTTTCTCCACGGAGGCAAGCATGCACGAAGGCTAGCAGCCGTGAAAGGACAGGAGAGAGGAACGGAGAAAAAGGCTGTTTCGCCATATCCCGTCAACCAGGCCCAGTTTTGTGGTTCGTTTTCAAGGCCCCAGTGGTTGAGTCATGTGACAGACGGACTAAACATTTTTTTTTGCGCTTAGGTAGCCCAAGAAAGACTATCGTCCTTAATAATGTGCTCGCACAACACCAATAAGGGGAACACCGACAGCGAGAGCTGTGATGCTTCACAAAGCGTGTATGAGCCCAACCAGGGCATGTGTAACTACTGCACATGTGCAGTGCTAGTGCAAACACAGGCTAATAAATCACACCTTCTCTTTTATCTAGCCCTTTTAACGCTAATGTTGCTCACATTTCTTGTCTGTGTCAACTCAGCAGCTTAGCAGAAAGAGCTGGTTACCCGTGTCTCCCTTCTTCAGGCAACAGTCCGTCCATACTAAAAAGCGATATTACATCCAGCTCACCAACAAAACCTGCACTTTGTGAGAAAAATCACTCTCCCATCTGAGGAAATGCATCTACAGTAGGTACACGTGCAGGATAGCATTTAGATGGCAATATTTGCAGACTGAAGGCCCCATGACAACACAAAATATGGTTTTAATTGCTTATTGCTGTGAAATGAGCATGTATGTGCAGGAGCTACTAGCACCTGTCTTGCGGATTTAGAGACCGACGTCGGGGACGGCATGTTGATAATGTACGTTTCAGTTATTGCTAGCAGAAAGACACAAACAGCAACAGATATCAGCATCCATAGCAAGCCTTAGACTTTCTTTAACTTTCGAGCGTTTGTGAAGGCATACAGGATTGGGCAGTAGAGTGAGAACCACAGATAACAACTGACCTGGCAGCACATTGCTGCCGGTACTGATACCATGGCACTTTGCACCCACACACAGTGCTCAGGTTGTGCAAGGTACCCAAAAGGCACGACACGGGACGTATCAGCTGTATCGCTAGTTACACGGCAAACTGGCAGGCATAGTTCCCATGGAGAGAGATAAGGCAAGGCAAGCGCACATTATCAGCTTCCTCTGCTTTGGACAGTGCACTTCAAAATGCCATAAGTAAGAATGGAGCACAGTTGACTGTTAAAAAAACACGCTAGCAGTGGCTCAGGAAAGCCTCCAAAATATAGATGTGCTTCAACCTAACCAAAACAAAGATATGCATGAAAATTGGGGGAACACAGGAGTGTTCAATTATAGTACCATCAGCATAGATGCAGACAGGACATAATGGATCAGGGCAAGTTTTAAATGAAAGCACATGGAACACGTAGTGTCTCTGTAGCTGGTTTATCAATATAGAGTACCAGTTCAAGTGTTTATCTCGAAGTTCAAGATAAGCATTTGAGAAAACAGGCAATCATGAAAATTCAAAAGCACAGTCAAGTTATTTGTGGCTTCTTCACATTTCAATTCATGATGAAAGTACTACAATCACTTAGAAAAGGTCACTGTGATAAAAGATAAAAGACAAAGCAGAAGCACTAAACACCCGATGCCAACATTGCTAACTGAATGCACTAACACTGATGTCTATCTGCATTTGGTCAGTGAAGACACATGTACATACTTCTTGTCTGTTGAATCAGAACCACAGGAACTGTACAAACAAGCTCTCTCTCTATCTCTCCCTCTTAAACTTATAATGATTATACTTTGTTAATTAGATCCTGTCACCAAAGTAAAAAAATCAAGGCAAAGAATTTTTCTTATAGTGCTAAAATAACCCCACCCCTTCTTGTCGAAAACCTTGCAAAAATACAATGCCACTAAAGCTTAGGAGTGAGCCGTGGCACGAAACACAAGAAGGAAGAGACGAAAGTAGACAGGACAGAACACTGGCTAGGATGGCACCCATGTCAGTCTTCTCTCATTCCTTCCTTGTTCAGTTTTGAGCCTTCACTCATTCCTAAGCTATGCACCAACTCGCCCAAGGCTACACTTTGCCACTAAACCCGCCTCACCATTTACTACATCTGCCACATTTACTGACACTTCTAATGACTGTGACGAGGTCATTTGCTCACAAGTTACTGTACAGCTGAAATGCACGAAGGTGACCAAAGTACATGCCACATGTTTCAATTTCCACCTCATGTCTACTGCGTTTGAACATCATAACTGCGCGCCACAACATGCACAAAAAGAAAAAAGAGAGAGAGAGAGATTAAAGTGCCTCATCAAACTATGAAATTAATGTAGTCACACATAAATAAGGATTTGGGTAAATGAGAGCAATAAAAGACATTTTAAAGTGTACCCTCGGGAATGAAACATTGTGGACCACCGAAGCAGTGAGGAGAAATAACATAAATGTGTTTTTAATAAGTGTGCCTGCATACACGGACTACAGTCACAAGTTGTTGAGTTTAAGACTCTTGTACCTTAGACACGGTTTCCATTATGACACCAATAGCCTTCATCACCTCAATGTTATCCTTTTCGATAAGAGGAAGTAAATGTGGTTTCAATGAGAGCCAAGCTAGAGATCACTGGTTTATTACTGTCATGTTTCTAGTGTTTTTTTAAGTGTAGGAACTGCCAGACGTTTCTTGAAGCTGCTTTTATCTTATTCAAATGTGCACTACAGTGAAATACAATGCAGCACTGATTTCCATGACATAGTGCTTTCCAACTAAGGTTTCAATGCAGCCCCCAAGGTGCGACCACTACTGGCAGTGTTTCCAACGATACTAATTGTTTGGCAAGGCTGGTTCATCCAATATGGAACACATAAGGGACGACTTTTTAAATGACCACATTTACTCGATTGTGACATGCACATTTCTTTTACAATTTCTAATCGCTTCAAATTGACCCCAGTGTTACGACTGAAGAGCAGCCCCCCCACCCCCACCCCCCAAAAAAAGAAAGCAACTGCAATGCACTCAATTCAGTCAGAAACATACTGTTTCTGCGGATTGTGACGCATGTGAATCCAAAACTGAATACATCACAAGACAAATGTCTTCCTTTGAATTATTCACTTTAGTCAGTCCTCCAGTGTTCTTTTCAAAATAATGTCTAGACGTCCTCCTAGTATGATGCGCGTTTTGAATGAAGAGCCATTTTGAATGTCAGAAGTGCCCGAAAATTGTGAAGCTGAAAGGCAACTTGGTATCAATGAATCCGCAATGAATGGGCACTGGAACTAGAGGGAACCCAAACTTTGACAAATGTGAATGAAGCCGTCTCACTGCTGAGAGAGTGAACTGTTCTGACAGCAATGTTTCACAAATAAAAATTTTTCTACCATGGGGCCTCACATTGCATTATTTGTGATGTTATTTGTTTTTCATGGTTATTATTTATAATTTGTGATTATTATTATTTCTTTCGTGTGATGCTATTTTGTCTCTGATGAAGAGACTGAAACATCACTGCTTCAGTTACAATCATGGTTGCATTACAATCTAGTTAATATGGTATGCATCGACACAGTTAAAAAATTTTGCTAAAAAATGGTCATGTCATTCCACAGGTAGGTATATCTCTTACTTGTTCTTCTAAGATATTGCACATGCATAACAATATTGCACAGTCTACCAATATTAGTAGCATTTCTCCTTTGGTTACTGTTAGTGGAAGAACTTCGTAAGCGCAAATTTACACTGACACCAACATTGCAACCCTCCGACCTGGCAGACCGCACCGACCCTGTCAAAAATAATAGAATTAATCAATGTACTGCACCATGTGGAAGGACACCTTGTAGCTTTGCCTGACCGAAATATGCAGAGGAGATAACAGATACATGCAACGTACCTTTTGAATTGCAATAATAAATACAAAATTCATGAAAATACACGCAAGAAATAAAACGAAGCAGAAGATCTCGCACAATCCTTTTTCTGGGAACATTTTCTGATTTTGAGACGTGTAAGCACACAAGCAGCCCAGTTTGGACAAGCTTTTGTTGCGAAAAACACGGGCTTGAAACACCTTTATTTTCCTCACGACTTCCACGGTCCATGCAATGTTCCCTTCCCGACAGCGTGCACACGGCAAGCACCATCCTACGCCTGTTAGGAGTGTGTTAAGTGTGTACGTGCAACCAGCGCACTGGCCGTACGGCCTTTGCATTGCACAAGGGGTTAAAAAGATGGCGGCCCAGCCGCCGTGCTTTGTACTATTCACAAGTGGTGAGTATGTTACCTGAGCTCTTGTGCACTACATCACCAAAGTGGAGTGGGGATAATAACAACAAGCCAACAGACACTACTATTACCATATCTTTATATATAGAAAAAAATATGGTGTAAACTGAGTCTCTACATCAGCAAAAGAATGTATTCAATCAGAAGGCAGCTGCAAAGTTGAATGCAATGCAAAGTGGATTAGTATGGTGGTCCCCGTGACCTGCCAAAGTGGACGAGACGCCATAAAACTGCAGCAAGCTGGCTGCCGGGTCAACACTTGAGGCAGCTGGCAAGAAAATAATAGTAATAAACTAGAGATGCGTATCCAGTGAAAGTGAATGTCTTCAGTGCAATCCTTGCCATTCACTTGCAATCTTGTTGCTTATGCCGCAATGTATGCTGTAGAAGTGGGCAAAGCCTGCAACAAGGTGGAAAACGTGCAGCAAGACGGACAGAATAGGTTGAGTCACGTGCCGTGTGATGCAGGAGCCCTCCGTTTATAATGTGTTCAATAGATGTTTGGCGTCTGGATCGCTACTGAGTCCCTGCGAACCTTGCTCACTTCCTTCGAATGTTTCTGACATAGCACGCATAATTGCCTACACTTTTGTCAATTGTAGCAAACTTCCTTGAGAGCCATACCACACAACTGCAAAGCACGAAACTCTATGCACCTCGCTTGTCACCTGTCAGGTGCACATATTCAGAATGTGCCTGTGTAAGTGAAAATGTCAGGACTATTCAACCTGCACTTACTGTAGCAGCTCTGGTAGTTCTGCACTTCATATGCATTTGAAAGGTGCAACATGGTAGTCTCTGTATACTGCAATGCAATACTGCAATGCATGGTAGTCTCTGTATACTGCATTGCATTGCATTGTAATGCAATGCAATGCAATGCAGACATTGTGCAGACAAGGTGATACACTTGTGAAAAAGAAGTAGCGCAAACTTCATGCAACATGCGCTGAACCCTTCTTGCATTGACATAGACCCAACACTGACCTATTGCAAAGCCGTTGGAGTAGATTCAATGTACCGCTCAAGCTTCACAGCAAGCGCCCCAATGTCTGTTGTCCCTAACCTTCAAACGAAACCGCCAAAATCATGTACTGGGCCAAAGCAACGTCTTTCGTGGTGTGGGCCGAGTTTTTACCTGCTGACAAGTTCTCCCTTTCACGCTGTCGAGCAAACTAATAAATACTGTCAGTTAGGCTTAGCTAAGCCTAACAAGAGGATTGTCCAGCCACCTCGAAAGTTCGCTTCTACTTCAGACTATGTGATGCACTGTTTGATGTCTGCGGCTTTTCAGGCTTGGAGGTTAGGTTCGGAAACATCGGCAGGTGGGCTCAAATATGCATGACTGTGCAACAATGGCATTTCATGCCAACATTTGCAGGCAGTAGGGCTAGCCAGAACCAACCATTTACTTTACCACTGAACATTCCCATTTGAAAACTTCACATAGAAGTTACCCAGTCACCTTTGTAGAACTCTTTTTTTTTAATCGCAGAATCGCAGATCTTTTGTCCAACAAACACCATGGCAAAGAGCAGGTCGGCAAAGAATGACAGTTCAAATCGAATCCGGGCGACAGGAATCCGAGAGAAACAGCCCAGTACCACTAGAGCTAAATTACTGCAGGCATTCTTTCGTCTCACATTTCCTCTTATGTTCAAATGCTGCAGCGACGAAATGTGGTCTACGAATAGGCAATACCCTTATACAATATTGCTGGTGATTGCAGAAAGAAATAACATTCCCTTAGTTGAAGTACATACGCAATTTATATGGGTGTGGGGCACGCCTGCAGACAGTGATAAATTTCAGGCAGTGAAAAATCGGTGATAGAAATGCAGCCCGTCTCCCAACTTATCATTGTACATTAAACAAATATTGTATACTGGAAAATACTAACAAACAAGAAGTTCTAAAAGGAGGAAAGAAAAAGAAAGGAGGACCTAGCACTTTTACAAAGCTCTATGAAACAGTCGTTTGGTGTAGAGCATCTGACACACGCACAAAAAAAGATGCTTCTTTCTTTTTAAACTACAGCAATGTGGGCTAGCTAGAATAAAAAAAATTAATATGCACAATTTGCTTGGAATGTTGACCTTTCCCTAGTGCCTAACGAATTGGCTTTCGACCGGTGGTGAATGCTGCAATGTTCGAAGGCACCACCTGTCCCGCAACTCGATGCCGTCAGAAGCTGTTGTTCAGTCCGTTGAGCCGTTTCTGGAAGCCGTTAACCAGTTCTTCCAACCTGTGATGGCAAAAAAGAATGTTATAATGAGTGCACCGTACTTAGTAAAGAAATGTGTCATGCTGAAATGGCAAGTTGGGCGAGTTCGTGCATAATGTAACATGATCGTGACGATGAAGGATGCGGAATGCACACTACTAAAGGGTCAAACTCTTAATGGGCTGAACCTGTGCCTAGCAAAAACACAGGTTCACTGCATAGTGACAGCAGCAAGCACAATGCCGGCTGTCAATAAAAGCTTATCAGCGGTGAAATGGGTGGCTTTTAGAGATGTGTCATAGAACATTCCAGCCTTGTCACTTAAGCTCAGGCAAGACCTGGAACGTGCTGACACATATGTGTCATGCGTGCGAAGTTTAACAGCCGACAACACTCACGAAGTACAACTTATGCATTGCGACAGCATGCAAGACATATTGAGAAAAAAAAAAAAAAAAGGCAGTCCCCAAGAAAAAAAAAATCAAGTATGCATGCTGACATCCATTCCTTGAAGAACAAGAACAAAAAGGGAGGGAGTGCACACAAGGAACGTGTGTTCTTGAGAGGCGCTATTTAATGCATTGTTCGAGAAGGATCCTACAGCAAAAAGCACTTTAGCAAATGTACACCAACAGCCCACCTAGAGATGCCTCAGGGTCTAGGCTCTCGTGTTCCATTTAAAGCTTAGTCAAACGGCAATCTGTTCAAGTTTATAGTATGATGCCATATTTTTAGCTTTCGTTTTGCTGTGTGGCCAGAGTGCACCTCAAAGCAGAAAAGGAGACCTCACCTTCCACAGCTTGCAAACTGTCACACAAATGGACAGGGATCTGTTACAAGAGTGTATCCTACATCCATTTTTGCTCAGTTACACCCGAATTTACTCCATAAGCAATGCCATTTCCATTCCAACTTTCTACTCTCTTGTTCCAGTCAGGACTGAAGTTTTACTTAATGTAAGGGACAAACTTAATGTTATGGAAAAACATGAAATGGAAGGGTACTGTAATTACACACTTGTAAGTAGACTCGATTGTAGGTCGACCCTCCTTAAAAAATCACAAGCAAAAAGTCCGACCGGTAGTATAGTCTCAGTTCCAATTGTAAGTCGACGCACCAACTTTGGGCAGATTCTAAATTTCAACAAAACGGACAGAGTTACAATCGTGTAAATATGGTAGGCATGCGCAGACATCACCTCTGATATTTAATCTCCGCATTCTGTCGTGAAAAGGCTTCCTCGTCGAGACGTTGGCCGATCCGGCTGATTTCTTCTTTGAGCTCCTGCAAACACGAACTTGCGGCCAGGTCGATGCCATCTTGAACGCCAATGAAGTCCGTTTGAGCTTCGGTTGATATCTTCACTCCATCACCAGTGCCTCGATCGCTGTGCATAAAAGCAAAGAGTAACGGAGACAACTTGGAAACAGCCACCAGCAAAACCAAAACGTGCCCAGCACTTGAAGCAAAGTGTTAGTTCTGATATCAATTAACGTTGATGCAAAAACAGGTATGAGTACGAGTAACATTAATTAAAATGCGTTCAAGGCTGAAATAATGCTTGCTTAGTGTAGCAACCAATGGCAATTGTAGCGATCGAAGCAAGAAATAAGCCATGACGGCGGCCGACGTGGCCGTGCTGTTGGATAGCTACTTTAATTGGAAGAGCGGTGAGCAAGAGCAGTGGCTGCAGCGGTGGCTGCAGCATCCATCCATGTCGAGAGTGTGATCGCGTTGTCTCAAGCCTCGAGCCACATAGCACAGACACTGCGAGCGACACAGCACAGTTAACGCAGGTGGCAGGTCATGACTGTTATGATTACGGGTGAAGATGATGTTACAGTAGCAAACAAGCTGGAAAACAGGTGAACATGCAATGCCCACAACAAGTTTGCCAGATGTTTTAATTCTGGAAAATGAGTTCTGTGAAATTCTGCAAGGTGGAATAGAAATCATGTACCAAAAATTAGCATCTACCTGCTTGTAGCAGTAATTTTTCATCGACTAAGTGGCTTTCATTTCTGAGAAATCCATGTGGATTTCATTGCAGCATTTTGCTACACAAAAATTGACACTAATTTTCCCTTCAATAGGTTTTCGTTCTGTCTCAGTACAAAAAGAAAGCTTGACAAGATTAGAAAATTTTCGCACATTGTCTGGTAAAGCTTGCAAAGCAAACATTATGCAAGTCAGTGAAGTTAGTACATTATGCTACTATGGACTATCTGCACACAGTGTGATCCAGTCATGCCAAGCCACGGCACACTCAACATCACAGACATCAAAGTGGTCATCAAACAGTTGTCATACTATTCTCAGTTTGTCAATGTAATTCAAGTCTGGTATGGTGTAACCGAGTTTGGTATGGTTACATGGAGAAAAAAAACATACTGGTCTCTTTGTGCACAATTTTAACTTGAAATTCCAAATTCAAATCACTGCCTTCAAACTCCTGCCATCACACTGACCACCACTTCGGCATGGAAAGTGCAATGTCATGAAGTGAGGAACCCGTCCACATGGAAACAGTGTGTAACCACACCAGACATATTGCTAAACATGCTCTAGCAGTGAACAGCACAGCAAAAGCATCACCGTTGAGCAGTGCCTGCAATTCTTTCTGTCATACAAGAAAAAGCAGCACTGCGCCGCTGGCACGCACATGACAGGAACAGGCAAGCGCATGACAGCCATGAAATACTTTGTGTTCTGGCAATCACTTCGTCTTTTCAATGTGTACAAAAGTACAGTCTTCAAGAGCTGCTTCTGTTACATTAAAGATCCTCAATTGATGATCAGGGCATCTGTTCACCTCATCACTGGTCTGTGTTGGCACCCTGAAGCACACTTCAAATTTGCATCAATAAATTCAAATACAAAATTTTACACCACAGTGAACTCAGCGAAATCTTGCCAGCAAGCTGTGGGGCATGTACACATCAACAAGAAATGCCCAAATCAAGCTTGAACCATTGCTGCCATGGCACGTCTGAAGATTCCCTTTATGATCCGAGTATGCTTCCACAAGCAAGTCAATTACAGGCAAAAGAGCTGCACTCCTTGCATACCCATTGTTTGCCTGTGCAGCGAGGCTTTCTTGGAGCTCATGAAGTCGGCCGAGCGCAGCGTTTCGCTCGTTGGTTGCCTGTTGCACGGCATCCTGCAAAATAATGAAAAGGTCGGCTATTGATTAGCACTCCTTGTCAGCGCAATAAAAAAAATCAATACAGCGTGCACTGGAGGCACAAAGCTTTAGTAAAGAGACAGCAGAGCTGATGGGCACCTAGCTAGTCCTAGCTTTTGCTATTTTGCCAACTTCTGCAAAGTTCTCACTAGTGTTCTTTCTTTTTGCCAAGTTATATCAAGCTTTGAGATTTTATTCCTATTACCAAGTTCACTGAGGTTCTGATATGCAATGCTATTGAACTGCCTACATTATGCATGGCCATGCTTACTGAAGCACTACCAAGCAATTTTCCAAAATGTATTGATTGTTGACCAACTATCGAACGGGTATCCACTGCCTGTTGATCAGCCTACACTATGCATGGTGATGCTTACCGAAGCCCCTACCAAGTACATCTCCAGAATTCATGGATTGGTGACTGATCATCGATTGGGTATCCACTGCCTAATGATTGGCTTACGCTATGCATGGCCATGCTTACCGGGGCACTGCAAGCAGTTTTTCAAAAGTTTTAAAAAGCAAGCAATTTTTAAAAACACAGTATGGCTGTGTTGCAAATCACGAAGATTCAAATTTGCACTTTTCAGTTACTGCACATTACTGTTTAGTGTGTAGTTATGTTGCATTCTTGGCTTGTGCATAGTAGCATGTTTTTATTGCACTAAGAATAACAGAAACGGGCAAGGTGTCACTCACGTTGCTTGAGCAGCCCCAGTTCTCACTCTTCCAGATGGCCTTCATGTGCAGCTCTTGCACTTCCTTCTCGAGTACTTTAACCTGAAGAGAGGAGATATAAAAAAAAGAGAACACTTCTAAATGGGAAAAATGAAAAAAGACATGCACGGTCAGCTTCAAGCGGTGAAACAACACGGGAACAGGTTAACCTTACAATAAGTTTACTTGCTTGCTGACAATGTCGTCCCTTACACATTTAGAAAAGCACCAGATTAAGCAGAGAATGGACATAGTATATACCTCGTAGCTAAAAACTTGAAATCTGAATTCAAGGATGCAGACCTGCAGTTCTTTCTGAACACCACCAAATACAGCGAACTCCCGTTAAAACGAACTCGGTTATAACGAATTCTCGGATATAACGAACAACATGGGTACATTTGTTCGGTTTCCCATAGACTCAACGCAAAAGAAATCCTCTTAAGACGAACCCCTTCACAGGTAACCTTCTGTTAAGAGGAACTTTCCCAGTGCTGTGGACAGCTGTCCCTAGTTTAATGTAGGGGGCCGGGAGGGAAGGCACCTGCATTCTTTTGTTGTCTCCCCACCAAGGAGAGTACAAAAGAACCAAAGGCTAAGTAAGCAAAGCCACTTAGGTGCCAGCAATTATTGCTGGGGGCCTCAAGTGCTAGGGGCACCCTGCCTTCTTGGGCCCTTTTGTTGTCTCTTCACCTGGGGTTCTTTTTTTGTTTCCCCATCTCCTGTTCAATGCCTAACGCATTGACTGGCAATACAACTGACATGCTCACTGAACGAGCGCTTGAAGTGCTTTTGAAGAACACGGGAGGTAGCTTGTGACTGCTTAAGTTCTCTAATGAACAACCTTTCCCAGCAGCACGGAGATACTGGAGGATACTTAAAGTCATTAGGCGAAATGTTATTTATGGCTGCTTACCAGGGCTTGAGACAGTTTTCAAGTTGGTTAAAAATATGGCTTCATTTGTAATTTTTTCCCAGTTGCAAGTCTACTTGATTAGTAACTTTTTGAAGTGAGATGTTTGGATGCACCTGGGCAAGTGGCTAATCCATTCTTGGAGGCACTTCTGATAAGATGAACTTCTGATAAGACGAACAAATTGTCATGGTCCCCTCGAGTTCGTCTTAAAGGGAGTCTACTGTAGAGGACATTATCACAGGTACTGCTTCTAGTTTTAAAATGCATTTTGCTTTAATACTGGCCCTTGGCAGCTCCTGAACTAAGCATTCGGAAGGTGGGTGCTCTTCAGTAACTACTCAGAGCCACTGGAATAGACAGGAATTTTTTCCTAACAGCTCCTTACTTTTTGGAAAGCTTGGAGCACATTTTAACAGGATGGATTAAGTGAGCCGGCTGGTACCGCAGTTTTCGGAAAGCTTGAACCACAAGATAAGACGGTGGAATTGTCTGAACGCACACATATAGACCCGCCCGCTAACCCATCCCGTTACAACTCCTTCTTGCAGCATATGCAGAGGAGTGTTACGAAAGGATAGCACCTACACCATTCTAGGTGGGGCATCACATTCTGCCTGCTGGATTGCAGTATGTGAAATGGAGCTACAGTAAAACCTCGTTATAACGAAGTTGACGGGGGAGTGGTAATTACTTCGTTATAACCATTAGTTCGTTATAACCAATATAAATTTCATCTATAGGAATTTCAAGGGGAATTGCGATTGCTTCGTTATATCCGATATTTCGTTATATCCGGTTTCGTTATAACGAGGTTCTACTGTAATTTGACAGCTAACGAAGGAGGCAACGGAAGTGACCTTTTCGAGCGCAACATCCCGCTCTGCCTGGATGGCCCGCAGCCGGTGCCGTGCCCTCTTGCCTCGATGGTCGCGCAGGCGCTGCACAGTCGCCAGCAGCGTCTCCTGGTGCCGCGTTACCCGTGCTGGTGCCCAGCTGCTTTCCAGGCCCTGCAGTATCTTGTCAAGGCCCTGCAAGGGAATAAAGATATAACGGCGCCGCAGACCAGCAATGATTGCCACACAAGCAGTCCAGCGACTGGTAATGCAAGGCAACTGATGGTGATACTAATGTTATCAACAGTTTAATAATTAACGAATTACTAAAATCAAGCAATCAACAACAGATATATTAATGGCAGAACCAGTAAAAGCGCACCATCAAAAATGCTACTGGTAGTGCACTACTGATATGATTACACACACTAATTTTTTTATCATCATTCACCATTTCCTTTGGGCATAATATCGTCATCATCATCAGCCTATCTTATGTCCACTGCACGACGAAGGCCTCTCCCAATGATCTCCATCCTTGCCTGTCCTGCACAAGCTGATTCCATTTGAAGCCTGCGAATTTCTTAATTTTGTTTCCTTATCTTACTCTTCGTCATCCACGGCTACACTTACTTTCTCTTGGTATCCATTCCATCATTCTAACTGCCCGTTGGTTATCTAGCCTTCTCATAATGTGGCCTTCTCATCACATGGGCAAACCACAGATGCAGGTCTCTCTGGCAAAATAGCCAGAACTGTGAAGCATCGTTGATGAAAACTGGCGGCAAGAACTGTCGTGCATATAACCATTCCTGCACTGGCGCACGTCATAGTGCACATCAAGCAAAATGTACAATCTCGGACTTCACTCGGATGAAGAAACCATACACCAGGTCGGAAAGCTGCTACAGCCAGAAAACTGCTTAGACTATGACATGCAATGATGACTGCTGGCAGCTACTGGTGGCATAGATCACCAATGCAATGATGCTCTCGGCAAGTGCACACGGAGACCTTACCCCAGCCGGAACAGAAGGAAATCTGATGGCTTCCAAGCGCAGCATAAGGCAGAGCAGTGGTAGGACCTGTTCAAGCCCTTCTGAGCCTAATAAATTGGACATGTTTGGACTGTAAGGCCTTTCAGACTTTTTTGGTCCCCATCAGAACCGCAAAATCAGTCGGCAACTTTGTGGGGTTGCCGAGTGCTCTAGAGCACCCTACTGATACTGCAGAATCGTGTCACATACAGCTCTATATACAGTACAACATGAAACTTGATGATGTTCCTCATCATTCAATTTACAAGTTGAGTGTTACTGCCAACAGCACACCACTAACAATGGTCTCTGTCACTTCCCTATAGTGACTATATATAGTCACTATAGTGTTATATATAGGTAATAAATAGGGGTGTGCGAATATTCCAAATTTCGAATAATTTTCAGATAGCGCTTGCTATTCGATTTGATTCACACTTAAATTTTACTATTCAATGTACCCGAAGTTGGTAATTAAGGGGGAAAAGTACGCCATGTCATGTGTCAAGTGGCCCATTCCTGCATGTAGCCCGCTTCGCCGCATAACATCCGTGTACCGCGGCGAAGCTAACGCTCATGTACTGCGGCGAAGCTAAACCCCGTGTACTGCAGCGAAGTTGACATCCTGTACTGCAGCGAAACTAACACCCGTGTACTGCGGCAAAGTTCACTTACATACTGCAGCGAAGTTACCTCAGCTCTCTGTTGCACAATTCTCTGTTAGACTGTTCCCCAGGACTTTGAAATGACACTGTGGCGGTACACTAGTCATGCAGTAAATTTACCAAGTTGACATTGCTAAATTCCCTGAGATTTCCAGGTTTTCCCTGTGTATTTTTGCGAAATTCCCTGAGTGGCACATAACTTTTTCATGTCGATGCGGGTAGGCACCATGTGACCCAATGTCATCACAAGTAAGGATGTTGAGCTCTTTGAGGGTCAAATAAAGAAAAACGAAAAAAGAATAAAAAATAAAAAGAAATAAGCTTTCTCAGGCGCTCAATTCGCTAAATTGCAGATTTTGAATGTACGAAATGCGCAAGGTCGGAAAAACATTGTAAAAAGAATCACGAGCTGTATTTTGGTGTCAGCATCACTTATACCGTATTTACTCTAATCTAATGCACACCTTTTCCTTCGATAAAACGGGTCCAAAAATCGTGTGCGCGTTACAATCGAGTGCGAACGAACGACACCGTTACGATATCGAGGCGCGTAGGAAAATGGCCGCCTCCAATGCGCTTCCGGCGCTGCCGAACAGTCACTGCCGAAAAAACGAACTAGCGGCGCGGCGGTCTTTGGCGAGCAGTTCCTGTAGTTTCTATTTCGCCGCCGGTCCCCCGCGCAAAGATGCCACGACGCACATGACGAGAAGTCCGAGATGCCCAGCCGCAAGAATGTTCAATAGCGTTTGCGGGTGGCCGTAACGGAAGAATAGATGTTTCCCATCGCCTTACGCAAAACGGATCATCATCGCATTTCTCCCTCATATTCGTGCTGAGGCCGAGCCTCTCAGCCGTGCGCGCTGCTTGACGTCCGAGATTGCATCGCGGCAATCTCGGAGACCACAGCCCGACCATGCTTAGGCTTAGCTGCGCCAGCCTGCGCAGCACGCATGGCAGCATGCGGCAGCAGGCGTGAGGGAACTGCGATTGCACGGAGGAATGCAGCACTGCGAGTAAATGTTACCGCCGCTTGCACCCGGCTACGCCCGGCAACGTGCGGAAGTTTCATCGAGACGCAGGAGCTATATCGGCGCGCCGAACGTCTTCGAGACGCCGCGGATCAAGTGTATAGCGGGAAAGCCACAGCACGGCCGTTCGAAGGACTGCAGTGGTTTAATGTTAGCGGTGCTTTTATTATGCGAGTGCGTTCATTACGCGAGTACAGCATCTGGTTTTATTATTGTGAGAAGGTTGATTACTAAGGACTTCCTTTTTTCGAGTCCCGAAAAATGGGTGTGCACTACAATCGATGTTTCACTTTTTTTTTTTTGTCGCGGGAAACTGGTGCGCGCTACAATCGAGGGCGCGGTAGAATCGAGCAAATACTGCAAATTGTTCAATAGTATTTTAGAACGTGGCATTCCTTGAAAAACGGGTCTACAAACAGCGTCTTATCGCAGTCTGGGGACATAAAACGCATCTCTGTTCTCATCTTGGAGCAACCAGCTGTGTTGGCACATACACGGTATCTTCCCTGCGTGTGGCTGCCTTGGGCAGAGTAAACTCAGGAATCAAGAACAGCAAGAATCCCTCGTAAGCGTCGATAATTGATTGATTTCTGGGATTTTACGTCACAAAACCAGCTATGATCGTGAGAGGCCGTAGTGGAGGACTCCATAAAATTTTGACCTCCGGGATTCTTTAAGTGACATCGCACAGTACACGGGCCTCAAACATTTCGCCTCCATCGAAATGTAGCCGCCGCGGCCGGGATTCGATCCCGCGACCCTCGGATCATAAGCGTCGATAATAAACAAGCTGAAAGCTACGCCATTAAAGATGAAAATCAACTTCCGCCGCCTTTACAAAGGGGTGCCGTGCCGATGAAGATAAACATCAAGTTTCACGCGCCTCCGTTGCAATCACGCTGAGAAGCCAAAACCATGAAATGGCGTTGCCCAGCGGCGTTGTCGCAGACCGCACGACGCGCCCAGGCGAGAAATAAGTTCTATTTATCTCCGCAAGAAAGCAAAGCCCTAACCCACTGCCCAAACCACACGTACCCGGTACAACGCGTCACCGATTGGCGTGTAGAATCGGCGCCGCGTCCTCTCCCTATGGAGAGGGAACGCAGCTTCGTGTAGCCGCGGCGCACACACGTGCCGTGTGTGCGCCGAGCGCGTCGAGACACATACAGCGGACTTTACACTGAACAAGACGCGACAAGCAAAGCCAATAATAAAAAAAAGCAGCCGCTTCGCGCGACGGAGAGCGACGAGGAGAAGGGGGGGGGGGGGGGCACTCACTCCTTCAGTTACTGCGAGTTGCGCTATAAACTAAATCGCAAGGTGCATTGTTAGAGCCGGCGTTACCGCGACCTTCGTACTTGAGCCGATTTTCCCTGACAGAAGCCCCAATTCCCTGAGTTTTCCCTGAGATTTTCGAGACTAATGATATTCCCTGAGATTTCCCGGTTTTCCCGGTTGGTAGACACGCTGAGAACATTTCTCTATAATTTGACATGGTATTCGTAAAGAAATATTCAAAATTATTCAAAAAATATTCAATTTGATTTGCACTTTAACATGAATATTCGAATTCACTTTGCACTAAAAATTTTGCTATTTGCACAGCTCTAGTAATAAATCAATAATATTGCATCGCTTACAGTCACGCTAGCTGCGCAAAACAGCCCTAAAGCCCAAATGATCGCTGGCACAGCAGGTTTACTGGGCAACAAGATGCTATTGAACGAAACTATGCTTGCTACAAACTTGACCCTCTCCACCAAGGTAGCATTAGCTCATACTAAGTTAGAACTTTCAAGCGTTTCAATAATACACAAGGTTCTTTCAAAGTAACATCACCCCAGATGTGTCAGCAAACAAACATTGGGAAGAAAATGCCAAGCAAACTCACACTCAGCACCAGGTTGTCACAGTTCTCTTCATCACTTGAGCCATCCGACGCATCACTCCTGAAAAAAAAAAAAAGAATCGAATGTCAATGCTTGAGCCAATCAACAATCTCATGGACAAAGCACCTTCAGGAAGGGGGAGGATATATACTAGCATGTATTTGAAGTTCTCCCTCAACACACACACAGCTTTTATGTCATACATCACATACACACTTCAATGCACTGAATCGTGAGTTCTCTTTGTGCTTATCTTTCATACTGCATCTACCAGCGAAATTTTTTTACCACACTGGTTGCTGTTCTTCCAAAGGCTATTGTGCTACTGCACTGAATCATTCCTATGTGCAACTGCACTTGCAATGTTCATTTCTGTACTTTCAATTTACCTGAACTAATTAATTTTTCATTGTTACTACAATAATTACATTATCAAAAATTCCCTGAATTTGTTTTGATATTGCATATAACACGTGCATGTGTTACGGTGTACATGACAGTAAATTGACTAATTATGATAATCTTTTATTCATTACGAGCATCTCTTAATTTCATGCTCCTCTCTCTCTCTCTCTTCTCTATATTCTATAGATATATAGCAGTACATGTTAACACGCTGCTATTTTATTCAAATCATTCCGCAAGAAGCAAAATACAGGTTAGCGGTACTTGAATAGCTTTTTTTAAAAAAAGAAAACTGTTTCACCGCTACACGTACATACAAGCGACAGACAGTTTGCAGTTGCTTGTATGTACAAGCAGCAGTGAAACACAATGTGTCGCTTGTGTTACATACAAGTGACCAAGCAACACACTGACAAGCAACATGCTCTAGATCACTGCGACTTTTTGCACAACTTTCATATTGCCAATTTCACCTGCTTCAGGGACCGTGCCAGAATATTTAGCAAACACAGAGAAAGATTCAGAACTCTCTAACATTATAGAAAATTTGGGAATGTTGGCATTTATGCCCTACGTCTAGATTATCACACAGATGGAAATTTCTTTCCATTGGTTTCTTTCTTACAATAAATCCAAGAAACCAATTTATATTGGTTTATTTCATCCACTAACTCCAGCTGCAAGTTGACACACTATTCTGTCGCTCTTGTTTCTTCTGCTTGTGTTGCGCCTTTACCTTTTTGCTGAGATGCAAATCCAATAACGGTCATTGCCCTGTACACGCAAAATGCATGCATTGCCACGTCTGCTGTGACAAGTTGTTTTATAGGAAAGCAACATGTCTTATTCCCTATACAACCAATCCCATAACAGCCACTGTCGGGGGACTGAATGCCGCAAAGAAACAATTACGACAAGGTAACTGCTGTCTGTCACTGACAAGAGTGACATAGTGTAACTTTGCATTTGGGTGCAGCACACGGAGTTTGCCTTGAGAATGTGCGCTGAATTTGAAAGAAATGAAGCTGGCTTCCCCAACCTTGCTTCCGCTAGCTTCTGCAGTTCCTTTTGGTACAGGTCCAGGCTTTGGTTGGCACTCGCCAGCCGCTCGCTGACTGAGTCATCCCGTTCTCGCTGTGCGTAGTAGACGTCTGCCAACAGCTCTGAAACAACCAACGTTTTGCTCTCATGCAACTTTTCTTTCCTCCTAAATGCAATGTTACCGGTTGACAACATGCAAAAGGTTCCATAGTCAATTACACCCTGGCTACAAATAACAAATGACCAGCTTTTCTCCTGTACTTTTACAAACACTCATAGCCATAGGTTTCATCTGACACTAAAACTTGGCCCTCTTGAAAAACGCAACAGTGCACATGGCGCGAAAAATTTTTCTGACCATTTCGCAGGGTTTTATGTCCCAAAAGTACAATAATGATCATGAGAGACGCCGTATAGTGGAGGGCTCCAGGAATTTTAACCACCTGGGGTTCTTTAATGTGCACTGACATCGCACTGTTCACAAGTGTGAAAACTACCCCTCACAGCATGAACACGCTGGCAAGAGCTGTGCTAACGTGGTTTTAAAAATGAATTAGCCCGCTTCCACACATCCTACAACATTTTTCTAAGCCTTTTTGGGATTACACTTCCCGTGTGGAAGAGGTTATAGCCAGACAGAGGAGAAAAGCAAGAGGAGGAGAAAACAACTTGATTCACTAAATTTTGCTGGAACGGGACGGGTGGCTGTGCTTGAGCAGCGACTTCATGCGCCTAGGTTACTAGAGGAGTCGCTAAGAGTGGCAGGATCCTTTTCTTGTGCCACGAGGACACCACGTCAACCTTAGCCAACCAGCCAGAGTGCAATAAAAAGCATTTTTTTAAAAAAAGAGAGAAACAAGTGAAGCAAAAGTTGGAAAAGCCTCCACAAACCTGCAAAGCTGACACCATTGACAGATGACGAGGGAGGTTTGTCCGGCGACTTTAACCTCCTCAGCAGTTCCAGCTGCGACTGGAGATGCTGCACCTGGTTCCACAGCTGCACAGTGACATGGTCGTTTTAAGGGCAAGCATGGCAGCGAACACGTTGATTGACAGCTAATTCTGCCAATGGAGCAGTGTAACTCAGCACGTTGACAATGACATGTACTCCCATATAACTAATTAAAGCATGAAGCTTTTCTATACGTGGCAAGGTACTGTGCTCATGGAAACAAATGTGTCAATCTAGGACCAAGTAACCCACGTACTTTTTTTTTCTACCACATACAGCTTGTGCCAGATCGGTGTGGTATTGGCTAACACACACATCAAAGCCAACATCATATGTAGTACCCAGATTTGTAGTGGAATGATGCGGTTGTTTTAAACAATGGCATATAGTGGTTACACTAGTGGTTACACTTGAAGTTTTGAGGTTGCATTTCGTTCTTTGAGCGCTGAACGACAACACAGGTGTTACTGCAACTCGTGCTGAAGCCCTGGAAAGCAGGGTTTTTTTTTTTTTTTCAGCTTTAGTGCTAATAAGATTTTCATTCAATCACTTATTCGATCATTTGTTCCCAATGAAATTAGGCCTTCATGAATGCAAATTCAACCCATTAATCTATCAGCAAAGCAAATTTGTCACGCTGCAGGTTGATGCAAGTTTACGAATACGAAATCATAAGCACAAAATTTTGTAGCATTTACCGTACAATTTTACTAATGCTCAAGCTATTTCGTGATCATCTTTTTGTGTTCATGACTGCAAGCCCACTGGTAAAACACTACAGTCACACGTGTGAAAAGCAGAAACGAACAAAACACAGGCTCAGTTCTGTACACTTGTGCTGCAACTTAAAAGTGATGTTGCAATAATAAAGTTATCATTATTAACATCACATTTGTTTATTTGTTCAACCTATTATCAGCAGTGTGAATGTCTCTGTACTGTCAAATACAATTAGCATCAATCCATCAGCACAACAACAACAACCCTAACAAGGAACGCGACAACACTACAAAAGAGAACCTCTACACCCCACTGGAAAAAAAGAGAGGGGGGGGGGGGGAAGGAGGGATAGAGGCATTAAAACTGAGCTTACCTTGCTGTTAATTTCCTGCAGTGCTTTCATTTCTTCAGGTATTACCGCCCGTGTACGTGCTGCTGCAGAAGCATCTGGTTTGCTATTGACCACGGCAGACCTGGATGACAAGCCAATCACTGAGTGTGCATTATCCCTTGACTGATAATTGGAACATTTTACCTATGCCAGAGGAATCAAAAGTAAGTGCCAGAATGAGACAGATACTAAATGTAAAACCAAGTGGACATCATCTAAGATTGCGAAAGGAAAACAGACATGCTTTTATAAAAGAAAAAGGTAGACATAAGACAAGTGCTGATAAATTGATAGCAGTGCTAGCGCTACGCCTAACCGTCTGCCAAGTATGGTTTTTGTGCAAGTTGTGCCATATATGTACATCAACTAGGCCTTTAACAAGACTTATGCCAAGTTAGTTTAGTAGATTACTGACTTAATATGGTCAACAGTTGGCTATTACAAGTTGAAGGAACTAAAGGAAACACTGAAGTGGAAGAAGGGATAGAGGATGGTGGGACAACTCTATAATGAAAACATGGTCCCATTACCCAAAAATTATATATGGCAACGCTTCATTATTTATGAACAGTTCGAAACACAGCCAAACTGCATTCACCTTGGTCTGTACGTCCAGATGCCCGGATTATCGGCCTGCTCCTCGTCAACTTCATCAAGATGGATGATGGGGTCGCTGTGAGTTCGGCGCGGGCTGCCAGGGGGCGCCGCAAGCCACGCTGGCGTGCAACCACCACCATTGACACCGGACGTAACTGCGGCCGACCTGTCACCTTCACCGCAACCTCGGCGACAGGTAGAGGTACTCAGAGAGCCGGGAGTCGCCCCCGTGGCAGATGCTAGGACAGGTCGCGACACCACGTCCGGGATGTCTCGCTCCGAGTTTCCGACGGGACTCGGTGGGAAATTGGCATAGTACGAAGGCGTTGAGCTTGTCGGGAGGTGTGATGGTCTCGTGTGCGGACCATTCCGTGTTGAGGTGCCCGACGGTTGTCCGGGCTGCAAGTTGAGTCATAAAACTTTTTAACAGGGAGCATGTATAAGTATGTATAGGCATGTACATTGATTGATTGATTTGTGGGGTTTAACGTCCCAAAACCAGCTCTGATTATGATAGACGCCGTAGTCGAGGTCTCCGGAAATTTTGACCACCTGGGGTTCTTTAACGTGCACTGACATCGCACAGCACACGGGCCTCAACATTTCACCTCCATCGAAAGGCAGCTGCCGCAGCCGGGATTTGATCACGCGACCTTCGGATCAGCAACCGAGTGCCATAACCACTAGACCACCTTGGCGGGGATATAGCATAAACATACATGCGATGTTGCCTCCCTGCCAAAGGAAGGGGTTATAGACTCGTCAAACTGTCAAAGGCCAGCTTTTATTCTACAATCCTCCTTGTACATACATATACAATCTGTACATGTATGTGTACAGGATGGCCAACAAAGCAATTTCATTTCATTAAAAAGAAAAAGCATCGCTGTACAGGGACTTGCAACAGAAAAGCTGGAACTGATTTATAATGAACTGCATCTTGTGCATGGAAACTGTGGTACCATTTAATTTATTGTGCTGTTGCGAGGGATGCAAGCATGGCTGAAGAAGGCAGACAAAAGCTAGACGTGTGTGCGAAAGTTTAATAATGACCAAGCAGTTGAAAAAAGCATAACCAATATCTTTTCTACGTGTTCCAAAAACAAATATGAACGATCAATCTACTGTAACTGTTTCATCAAACACGGTAGCCCATGTATGTATAGCATAATAGTGCTCAAAACATTGACTTTCAGATTCAGAAACCTCTTAAACTTTGCAGAGGCAGCAGGAAATAACCTTACAGATGTTCAATAATAAAAACAAATGAAACTCAAACTCCCTTTCTTATAAAAAAAAATAATAATATAACTAATGAAAGCATTTGAGTGTGCAATCAATGGCACAGATTTTAATTTCTCCTGAGGCATGCATTTCAGATGCCTGTCCCTAATTGAGAGTGCATTAGATTGGAGTAAGTATCTGTAGGGGATGCTAATACAATTTATGACGGTCTCAAGTTATGATTCACTCACAACGCTAAGAAAACACTAGGATATCTTGGTACACCCACCGCTGAATGACACAGCTTGCGTTCCTGAGCAACACTGAGTGGCAGAGAGCGAAAGTCGTTTCGGGTGTCGGGCGACGGCGCGTTACTCCCACCGCACCCGCTGCGGCCGCCCCCATAGCTCAGCGAGAAGGACGGGGGCGTTCCGCCGCCGAAGTTTGGCGGGGGGTCGAGAATCCACTGGCCGTGCTCGGCCCAGGGGTCGCCATCGCCACGACGCCCCTGACGTGCAGGGGTGCTGGCTGGCGAGGGCCGACAGAGGCTGCCGTACGACTCCGTGTCTGGAAAGAGAACAAGAGAAATTTTGCAGAAACACGAAACCAGGGTGTCTACCAAGTTGACATTGCTAAATTCCCTGAGATTTCCAGGTTCTCCCTCAGTATTTTTGCGAAATTCCCTCAGTGGCACATAACTTTCTTCATGTCGATGCGGGTAGGCACCATGTCACCCAATGTCATCACTAATAAGGATTTTGAGCTCTTTCACGGTCAAATAAAGAAAACCCAAAAAAACCTAACAAACAAAAAGAAATAAGCTTTCCCAGATGGTCAATTTGTGAAATTGCGGATTTTGAATGTACAAAATTCGTAAGGTCTGAAAAACATTGTTTTTTAAAGAAAGAATCAGGAGCTATATTTTCGTGTCAGCATCACTTAAATCGTATTTACTCTAATCTAATGCACACTTCTTTTTCTATAAAACGGGTCCAAAAATCATATGCGAACGAGTGCGAACGAAGGACGCCGTTACCATACCGAGGCGCGTAGGAAAATGGCCGCCTCCTATGCGCTTCGGGCGCTGCCGAACGGTTACTGCCGAAAAAACAAACTAGCGGTGCGGCGGTCTTTGGCGCGCAGTTTCTGTAGTTTCTATGTCGCCGCCGGTCCCCCACGCAACGTTGCCATGACGCACATTACGCGTAGGCCGTTGATAATCGCCGCGCCAGCTTGGCCATTTTGCGGCCAACCGAAGTCTGAGATGCCCAGCGGCGCGAACTTTCAATAGCGTTTGCGGTTGGTCGTAACGGGAGAATAGATGTTTCCCATCGCCATACGCAAAATGGCTCATCATCGCATTTCTCCCTCGTATCCGTGCCGATCGAGGCAGAGCCTCTCAGCCGTGCGCGCTGCTTGATGTCCGAGATTGCCGCGATGCAATCTCGGAGATCACGCCCCGACCATGCTTAGGCTTAGCTGCACCAGCTTCCGCAGGACGCATGGCAGCATGCGGTAGCAGGCGTGAGGGAACTGCGATTGCACGGAGGAATGCACCACTGCGAGCTTGCACGCGGCTGCGCCCGGAAACGTGCGTAAGTTTCATCGAGACGCAGGAGCTATGAATCGGCGCGCCGAACGTCTTCGAGACGCCGCGGATTAACTACTGCAGTAGTTTAAAGTTAGCGGTGCTTTTATTATGCGAGTGCGTTCATTACGCAAGTAAGGCATCTGGTTTTATTAATGTGAAAAGGCTGATTACTAAGCTCTCCCTTTTTCCCGTGTCCCGAAAAATAGGTGTGCACTACAATCGATGTTTGACTTTCTTTTTGTCGGGGAAACTGGTGCGCGTTACAATCGAGGGCGTGGTAAAATCGAGCAAATACTGCAAATTGTTCAGTAGTATTTTAGAACGTGGTATTCCTTGAAAAACGGGTCTACGCACAGCACCTTATCGCAGTTGTGCACATAAAACGCATCTCTGTTCTCATCTTGGAGCAACCAGAGGCTGTGTTGGCACACACATGGTATCTTCTCAGCGTGTGGCTGCCTTGGGCAGAATAAACTCGGTAATTAAGAACAGCAAGAATCCCTCGTAAGCGTAGATAATTGATTGATTTGAAGGGTTTATGTCACAAAACCAGCTATGATTATGAGAGGCCGTAGTGGAGAACTCGGTCAATTTTGACCTCCCGAGGTTTCTTAACTGACGTCGTACAGTACACGGTCCTAAAACATTTCCCCTCCATCGAGATGCATCCGCCGCGGCCGGGATTCGATCCAGCGACCCTCGGATCATGAGCGTCGATAATAAACAAGCTGAAAGCTACGCCAATAAAGATGAAAATCAACTTCCGCCGCCTCTAGAGAGGGGTGCCGTGCCGACGAAGATAAACATCAAGTTTCACACGCCTCCGTTGCAATCAAGCTGAGAAACCGAAACCACGAAATGGCGTTGCCCAGCGGCGTTGCTACAGACCGCACGACGCGTCACGCGTCACCGCGTGGCGTGTAGAATCGGCGCCGCGTCTTCTCCCTATGGAGAGGGCGCGCAGCTTCGTGTAGCCGCGCGTCCTCTACCTCCACACAGTCTTTTCCGCAATATTTGTGGAAAGGACTGCTTGCAAGAAAACGCACAACGCTCGGCGCACACACGGGATGTGTGTGCCGTAGCGAGTCCAGACACATACAGCGGACTTTACATAGAACAAGAAGCGACAAGCAAAGCCAATAATAAAAAAAGCAGCCGATTCGCGCGACGAAGAGCGATGAAAAATAAAGGGGGGGTGGGGGGGCACTCTTCCCTTCAATTACTGCGAGTTGCGTTATAAACTCAATCGCAAGGTGCATTGTTAGAGCCAACGTTACCGCGACTTTCGTACTTGAGCTGATTTTCCCTGAGAGAAGCCCAAATTCCCTGAGTTTTCCCTGAGATTTTCCAGACTGACCATATTCCCTGAGATTTCCCGGTTTTCCCGGTTGGTAGACACGCTGGAAACAGACAGAACTTGCCTCATAAATGCATCTCCCAGATACGTGGGCATTCAATGCAGGTTTGTGCTGTGACAAGAGGAAAGCTGTGTGTTGCACTCTGTGCCTGAGCATGTTGCCTCATGAAATAACTCTGATTCAGACAATAAAGACATGAGAGAGTTGGGCTAGGTGATATCGATCGCTCTCGAGACAAACATAATAACACGGGAAAAGTGACGCCAGACAAGCACGTATTGCCCATTCCTTCATCTTGTCTGCCAATCTTTCGTGCATATGATTAGAACTGTCTCAAGTCATAGATTCAAACCACTTGTTGAGATCACATATCATTTTACTGGAAGCCTTCATGCCGATGAAATGCCACTGATCTGGAAGAGCCTGTCAAGGCATAGAATATTGTGCAGCAATGACAGAAAATGAGTGGTGTGTTTCAAACTATGGCTGGCTCATGTAGCAGAGGCCTTATGTATCTGATCAATAACAAATTTTCTACAGTACGCTTCACTATAATGCTTGTGTGCAATGTGGAGCAAATACTTCTTTCGTGATCCGTTCCAGATCAGAACATATCTCGGTTAGACTTCATTAAGATGAAAAACCTTGTTCTGTGTTAAATAACACTGTGTTTTATTTAAAAAAAAAAAAATGTCGGCAGTTGCTTCCTGAAACTAAGCAGCAGTGATGCGTTTGGTGCAGGTGCTAAACACTGTTGTCGGACACAAGATGGCAGGAGAGGCCCCACCCGGATGACTGAATCGTGGCAGCCGATTGCCTCAGCAAATCAAAAACTAGTCCACCTATGTAATTACCAATGTTCTGCGACAGTGACGTTACTATCTGGTTTTTGACATCTATGTAAAGCAGGGTTCTCAAACTCACCTCAGCTAGCAGGCCACAGCCACACATTTAAGTCCCCCAAGGGCCACCAGGACAGCAAAAAAAAAAAAAAAATTATGGTGGGAGAACTTGAACAACATGTCAGGTAAAGTTCTTGTTTGAAAACTGGTGAGTCATAGGTCATTACTGAAGGGGATTCGGCTCCAGCGTTTGTGAAACATATCGATGTGAATCTTCAGAACTACTATAACATGGACATCAATACTAATCAGAAGAAAAGTGCCATGTGCAGACTGAGCCGCTAGCAAAAGGTCCGCAGGCCGCACATGACATGCGGGCTGCGTGCTTGAGGCCCTTAGTCTAGAGCACATGCTCACTGGTACAGGTTTGTGTGCATCTGGCTTATGAGTTGGAAATGCCACTGGCTTTCATACATTTTGTAACTGCTTGCTGCTTCCAGCATCGATACTCAAGCACTAGATAGCAAGACTGTAATGCGAAGTTATGCCACTTATCACCACATTGTGGCCCTAATTTTGAACACAACGGACTTGGGCTGTAACAGAATTTTTTTGCTGAACTGTTATAGTATGTCGAAACAAGTTTACTTTAAAAGTGGATTTTCGTTACTCACTTATCGCAACCTCAGCTGTAAATGCTCATACCTGATTAAACAATATACCTTTAGTTCTCTAGAAAGCTCATGCAACTCTCCAAGTTAAATATAGTCTTAAGTTCAGTCAACTATAATCACAGTGATACTGCCAACAACACCAGGTCCTTGCAAGTAGCAGTAGCCTTCCTCTGCTTGCGCACTTAGAGAGTGTCCTGAGGGAAGCAGATTTATTGTCCAAGGCTTTCTTTCATACCAACCTTTCAATGATGTCACTGAGTGCCGTCGTCTGGGTGGCTTGGCTGGGGGATTTCGTTTGGCTCCGGCACTTTCGTTCGAGGATGTACTGCAACGAGGTTAAGGCAGAGCCACTAGTGTAATACTTCATCTTAAGATCAAAGCAAAAAAAGCACAGGCAGGCAAGGCACTGCAAAGCTTGAAACCACATAAATAATAAACCCCAGCGAATATTGCAGAACTATTTCAAGCAAGAGAACCTTGTATGTGGACACACTGGCAGCATTCCTGCCATGAACAACTGAGAAAACTGGGTCTAGACCTATCACTAAGAGGTGTCAGTTGCAGAAACTGGAAAGGGTCACAGAAGCGAGTGCTTTGCTTCAAGGTAACTCTAGCAATGGCACCCTTTCAGCATAGAAGTTGAACCCCAATATATCACAATAAGACGGTGAACTGGACAAGTTGCCCCGCCACGGTTGTCTAGTGGCTATGGTACTCAGCTGCTGATCCGAGGGTCACGGGATCGAATCCCGGCAGCGGCGGCTACATTTCGATGGAGGCGAAATGTTGAGGCCCGTGTGCTGTGCGATGTCAGCGCACGTTAAAGAACCCCAGGTGGTTGAAATTTCCTGAGACCTCCACTACGGCGTCTCTCATAATCAGAGCTGGTTTTGGGACGTTAAACCCCACAAATCATCAACTGGACAAGTTGGTAGTACTTGATCCTGAACTCATCACATGTTCTGCCAAACTACAGCTGAAGTACATGACAAGGAATTTGCTCTCCTCCAACATACATTCTCTCAAGTTGCGCTGATGTAGAAAGCGGTCGCAACTACTGTCAGATGCTGTCTTGTCTATATTGTATGAAACAATCAATGAACTCTTCAGTTAAAGAGTCAGCACACATTGTATGTGGCTATTTTTATTCAGTCTTAGACTTGTAGTAAGCTATATTAATCTGAAACAAACATATCAAAGTAAATAAAAATCCCAATCCAAATCAACATATAGTGAGCGCTAACTGTGCAATTCATCCCCTTCATCTGTATATACATCCACCCTCATGACTATCGTCATCATTGGTCTGGCAGCTGTGCCCTTGCCTGTTAGTACTGTTGCGTTGAAATACAAGAACTCTGCCACTGTATCAGACGCTGTCTTACAATATTGCTACTTCATAGTAAAAGCATACCTACATATAGCTTATCTAGAAACTCCACACACTCGAACGGCCTCGTGAGCTAGTTAAAAAAAAAATGAAAAGTCTACTTATTTGTTTCTCAAAAAAGCACACAAGTTCTCTTGTTTCTTTTTATGCTCCCCTTACTGTTAAACAGGCACAAGGACCAACAGAATTTTCATGTTGTAAAAGCAGCATGGTGGTCTACTTTTAGACAGCAAAACAACCGCAGCTACTGTGATTCAAGGCACAAAAGTAAGTCCTCTGGGCTCTCGGTAACCTTTACCATCGAATACAGCTGCATTATGGTGAGGCTTACTTAAGCGAATTCATTGCTGCGAAGTATAAATCCGTGTGATGCACAAGCCATACATAATTTAAGACACAGTACGTCGCTCATGTATTCTCACTTACTCGCGCTGTCCTTCGCATTGATAGATTTAACTTTTTTTAAGCACCTACCAAAATAAAGCCATTTTGGCAGATGTACAAGCAATTGCGGGCTAGTTAGGACACTCACATTTGCATAGGCATGGTGCAGAACAGCATTCGATGTGTTGAAAGTAGAGGTAAACGAGAGCTCGATATGTGCACAGTACAGTGGCACACTTTTGCATGAGAAATATTAGTTGATTTGATATAACTTTCTTGATATTTTGACTCGGACGTTACATGACATCAGCAGATGCACCATCATTCACCTTGTGTGCTGCCGTCTTTCCGATAAGTAGACTTGTAATGCATTTCCAGCGCTAACAAAAGAACAGGGAAGAAGACAGATGAGAGGACAGCAGACAGGCATCTATATTCTTCCCTTTTCTTCTGTTAGCGCTGAAAATGCATTACAAGTCTACATTTCAAACAGCCCAGCTAACCGTTTTGTCTTCTTCTTTCTTCTTTAGTGGGGTTTAACGTCCCAAAACCAACTCTGATTATGAGAGACGCCGTAGTGGAGGGCTCCGGAAATTTCGACCACCTGGGGTTCTTTAACGTGCACTGACATCGCACAGCACACGGGCCTCAACATTTCGCCTCCATCGAAATGCAGCCGCCGCGGCCGGGATTCGATCCCGCGACCCTCGGATCTGCAGCCGAGTACCATAGCCACTAGACCACCGTGGCGGGGCCTAACCGTTTTGAGTATTTCCAATAAGTGACAATGATTTCATAACTGTAGCTTTCAGCTCACAAACAATTTACCAACACAAGTTGCCAAGGTGACAAAACAGCCCTTTTGGTGAGATGGGCCAGTGTCCAATTTTTTATCTATGAGCCGTGTCTTCTACTTCAGTAAAGACTGACCATAAACATTTGATGCCTCTCACTGCAACAAAATTCACCGGAATACTGATGTAATAAAATTTAAGTGGCTTCACAACAGTGTGTGCAACAGGGGTCTGACAACCTAGCATGTGCCATGCAAGCAAATGAACAAGTGCCGGCACACTTTAAAGAAAGCCTCAAAGCTAAGTAAAAGTTTTGCTTCAGCGATGCAGGAGCATGACCTTACGAGAGTTGAAAAGCTACAAAACTAGGTTGACATGCTAAAGAAATGGCCTAGGTCATGCACCATTCTGTTACTATTTAGATGAAATCAGTGATCCGGATAATGCTAATTCTTGAATGTAGCTTAAAGGAGCCCTCCAACACTTTTCAAGCAACCATTTTTACTTGCGTGTTGCATATACCGAAGGGCGGAAGGACAAATGCTGCAAGAATTGCACCGATATGAGCATACAGTCCAAACTTATTAAGCCGACAACATTCAAAAGACAAAAAAAAAAAAAAATGCAGATCCTCAACACGAGTTTCATGTGCTCGAGTGAGTGTGGTTCACTCACCATGTGCAACCTAACGCACAGCCAATGGAATTGGCTTGGAGCACTTATGTAGGGAAAGCTAGCACAACAAGGTTTGTTGTTCTTTCCAGTGTACAGGTGTCACCGTTGCCATGGCAACAAACAACATGAAGTCTGGTCTTGCTGTGTTGTACACTGTCAGTTTCTCTGACATTCTGCTGCTCAATGAAAAACCATGTAAGAGAAAAACAAAACCAAACATTATGCTGTTTTCCGAAGTAATGCTGTGACCACTTACAATTTTACTTTTGCCTATCAAGCCTTGCACGTTATGTCATTTATGCCACAAGTAGTTCTGTAGAGTGCCACTACACGTTGAGTGACGTGGTGATTTCATTGCACAATTACAATATTAATTAAGTCAGTGGATGTGGGTGGTTTGGCCGGTGCCAAAACTATAGCCAGACATCTGTCTACATGACCCACAAATAAAAAGTGGGTGCAAGAAAAGTGTTTCAGGACCCCTTAAAAAGTTGTTCATTGTAAATGGACATTGGCAGAGGCTCATGCCTAGACGTCCCACCATTTTTATGCTGGAAAAAGCTCCAATGACTAGGAAGCCAGCAGCAAAGCATTAGCTGGTGTCACATTCGAGGATGAGAGTGCATCTGGTAGCTTAACATCAGTGCCATCAAAAAAGCTTTCATAAGCAGATGTTCAGAAAATGTGAGGCATTAGTGCCTTCCTAGTGCCAACATCTTTTGTTGTAATCCATATTTCAATCCTATGTATATTTATCTGTATCTGCACATGCTGTATTCCCCACTTACACAATGCCCCACGAGGGCCCTGTAAAGTGCTGATAAATAAATAAATAAATAAATAAATAAATAAATAAATAAATAAATAAATAAATAAATAAATCTTTCTGGCATTAAGTTGGTTGTTCCTTGGCAAATAATGTTCAGCTGAATTCTGCGAGGTGGAGTAACATTTACATTTGGGTAAATTAGCACCCAAACGGGTGAATGCTAATTTTTCCTGTCATGGGTGTTTTATTTTTTCATTTTTGTGAGCTTGACAGCCTCCAACAAACAAGACGAAGGATTCTATCAAATATTTTGTAACCAGTTATTTGGCTCATTGTAGCATGTGCTTCAGTCGTAGAATGGACCAGTCTTGGCCATCTGAATTTTGGACATGAAGAGTGGAAACACTTGGGCTCAAGCCCACACTGCTTCTATGACAACAGGGATACAGAGAGATTAGTACGAAAAAAGGAAAAACATACTCCAGATGTCGAGCAGCATTATAGATGGTCTAATAATACGTAGACCTCATTGACCAACAATACTGTTAAGCATGGTGGAATCCATCCTAATACTGTTAAGCCAGACTTCTAAGTGGTTGATATTTGAAAACAAAATTTCGAGAATTTTTGGGCAACACCATGGTGTCAAAATAAAGATACACAGCAGAAACGGCAAAACAGAGACTGTAACTAATATAAGGTGCAGGGCTTGGGGAGAGGGCACTTGCATCTTTGGCAGCGTTATCTATACCATACAAGGAGCATGGCCACAGAAAGTGGTACGACTTTCAGGTACGTTGTTCACAGATGTAAACCACGATTTGTATTTATGGGGCAACACCTTCAAGATAGTATACCCTAACTTCTATGTTGTACCACAATGACATGCAAGGTATAGGTCACAGCCATAGCAACACCTTGTGACAAACGTGGCAAATGTTTGCAAGAGACTTGTCTGGTGTCATGTAAATATACACACGCAAAGCAGTGAGTAAGCATCATTTTCACCTCAAGTGTGCCATTCACAAACAGTAACTGGTTGGCTAGGCAAAAGCACACGTGCATCTGGAACGACTGATGTCACCTCAAGCAATGTGGACAGCTAGCAGGCTCTCGGACATCGATAAACATCTGTCCAGTATGTTGGCATCTATCACTGCTTCTGGACGCATGCCATACTGAAGGACTGTTCTTCACAGACAGTATAGGATGCTGACCACAGTGGTATTCTACGTTTGACCAATGGTACAGCAAAAATATGTGTTATATAGTGTGCCGGCCGTGTCACTGCGGCAGGCGTTTACACCTATTAGTCTGCCCCTGGTTACCAATCAGCGCACAGATGACACGTGAAAGCATTGCTGTGTTGATGTGTCTTACATTCTTAATTTAAAACTTATGTCCAAAAGAACACAGCAATAAAGGGAGCAGATTCAGCCCCACAGTTCTTCATTAAAAAAATGAATGGGCGCTCCCAAGGAGCAGCTTAAGTTGATTGATGTTCCCAACTGCTAGATACAAGTGCACCGACTGCATATAAAAAGCTGCAACGAAGTAACAGCAGCCAGCTAACTTAGTTTCGGTTTCCAGGTTCAAGAGAAATGCCAAGAGCGATGTCGATGTAAATAGGGTGCATCATGCAACGCAGTTCATCTGTGCTTGTTCTCATCCATTATAAAGAATGACACTTAATGTGCATGCTCCGAGCAGGCAGCCGCCTACAAGCTGACGCGACGGCAACGCTCGCCCACTACGCGCAGCACACGACAGCTGCCATCATAATTTCTGCACAACCTCGAGTTCTCGTGAACACATAGGAGTCCACGTCGTACCCTCCGCGATGTAGACATGACTCGACGAGCAACCACAGGAACCTCTTGTTTCACGACGGGCACAAGAGCGTCAACACGGCGAACAAACACTACGCGAACACGTCTTTCTCATCCCTCGCCCAAGGGCAAAGCAATCATCGCCGCACCGCTTACCTCAAGCTCGAGTCATCGGGCGGCGTTTCGTGATGGTGCGACGCTCCGTCGGGCACTCGCAGAGCCGCTCGATCCATTCACAGAACGGCCGGCAACCTCATGCGAACACATACGAACAGTCGCCGATCTGAAAGCGGAAGGGAAACGTCAACGCCGTGTGCTCCGGCGATCGAGACAGCGCGGCGTACAGAGATAAACATAAATAGATCATTCGCAGCACGCAAGTGGTTCACCCTATGAAGTTGAAGAGTTTAGTCGTTCGCTGCGTGACAGTAATCTAGGCTACAAGGAGCTTCATCGGCGAGTCGAGTGCGCAGTAGTGGGTCGCGACTAGGGCGCGGACAGGGGCGATTAATCACGGCCCCTTCGCTTTTACGATCACGGCCGCGAGTGGGTTGATCGCCCTGCATATAACATTCCGAGAAGACGTGGGGGGTACTACGCGATCGCGGAAAGGCGGCGAAAAAAACGGGACGCGATGCCAAGGATCGGAGAAGTGTGACATGCATACGAACCAAGTGGTTATCGCGGTTCAACGCACGGCGGCCGGCGCGGCGTGTTTTTGAGCGGTTCAGTACGATCATGAAACTTACGCCAGTTTCTAGTCTCCGTTAGTAGCAAGTGGACGCGATGCCTTCTCGAATCACGGCAGTTGCGGCGCGCCTCCGCAGCACTCGCAGTTTTGACAGGACGGCATAGAGGAAGCTCCAGCTGGGAAACGCTCCCGATCACAGCAGTAGCAGCAACAACAGAAACACGTATCTGATAGCATTAGCAGCAGGGGTGTTTGTGTTTGCCTAGCTAGGTGGCACGGCGAACGCAAACGGCGCGACGGTGAAACAGCGCGAAGGACGTGAGAGGCCGACACCTTTTTTTGATGTTTACATTTTTCAGTTATTGTTGGTTTGCTGTTGCTGCGTCGGAAACAGTCGGCTCTCTCCAGTGAGCTTTGGCGCTATGTTTTGTTCGAAACAATTGGTACTGTAGAAACGCGTGCACGCGTCAACCTCACGGGACGGTTTGACGATTGTCGAATCATTAGGGAAGCCCTTTTTGTGTTCGGTGCCGGGCTGGCTGGGCCGCATCGCCATGGTCTAAAAGCGAGCACCATTTTTGAATGCTGCGGAGAGCCACTGTAGCGGAACACTCGAAGGTTTTCTGTGTTCACGCGGTTACATTTTCGCGGTAGGGTAGAGTTAAGTACACTCAAAAGTGAATTAATAAAAAGCTCTTCTGAGACTCATCTTCGGCTCGGGAGAGCTCGATGCACAGAGCTCGACGAATGAAACGCGTAGTCCGCAGCGCAAGGCAGCCAATGCTTTCTGCGTTGTCGCTTAGCGATGGAGACATCGAGCACAGGTTCGTTCTGGTACACAGTGAACGAGGGAGGCTCTTGCAAGCTTTGTGATTCAGTTTAATTCTTCTGTTATCACCCATGCCACTCCAGTAGGCGTTTCAATCGCTGAGCACTGTACATGAGACAACGCGCAAATCGTACGCCCACGAAATGAAGCTACGCGCGCATGGCTGTGTGAACTTGGACACGTGTTGACATAGTCCAAGGCCAGCAACGTGCATGCCTGCGTTCTGTTGTGCACCATACGGGAGTATTAGAAATACGCCCTAGAAACTTTTTACACCCTTTTGAGCATTGTCCGCCCGTCACGTGTCGAGCTACAGTTTTAGTTTTGTCGTGGTCACGAGACTGCAAATAAAGTCAATTATAATCACTGCAGTGAATCACGAGCAGATGTGGACCTTTTGACAGGAGGGAGGGATCACCATTCTCGACTGTCACGGGAATCGTTCGAAAGGCTGACAACACTAGCCTGCAGCCTCGACAAGCCAGTTGCCGCGGTGTAGACACGTACGAGCACTCTTTGGAGCTTATATTGTCAGCAAACAACGATCGTCGTCAGCCCGATGTTTTCTCATCGAAAAGAAAGAAAGAAAGCGGGCACTGAGCTTTGCAGTAACACAGATGAACGTTTTGTCGTTTGGAGGCAAATACTATATACTCCTGAAAGGTGTAGGGGTTCTTCTATTAATTACTACTGCTAGCAGCGGCATCGCCGCTAGCAACCCCTTGCAGTGGGTTCGAGCACTCAACGAGCAGAGAATGTGGCAGTCGTGTTCACGCGCTCGCTATCTTAGCCATGCATCTCCGCGCTGCCGCGCGCTTCGGCCCGCGGCCCCACTCGAGGCAGGGCAGCACGAACCGTCGCACGCGGCGAAAGAGGAGAACATTAGCCGCAACTCTCCGTGCATGGTGATTTAATAAACGTTAAAATAATACGAACAAAACGAGGCCGAATCTAAGGTCGAATTAAATAGAAAGGACAACAACGATTAACAACACGCGAACACACACGAACAAAGGGCAGTAACAATGAACAACACGCGAACACACAATAACACACAAAAGTACACGAAAACCATGCATGAGAGAAGCACCTAACCCCGGCCAGCGCACCCGCGACCGCGCCCCAAGAAAAGGAAAATAGAAAGAAAGGAACATACGTAGATGGGCGCAGATCGCCGGCCGCTGCCGTGGGTCGCTGGAGCCCGAGACGACGCGCGGTACGGGCAACGAGGCCTTGTCGCCCGGAGAGCCGCAAAATCACGTACGCACCGCCTCGCGACCCAGCGTGTTCTCCCGAGGCTTCTCCAGAACCAGAAACGCGCAAACGTCAGAAATTCCAGCTGTCCAATGGCAGTCTAGTTAAACCACATGGAGCAAGGCGGCCAGCCCTCCACAGTGGTGGGTCGCCGCCGCGTCCAGCTGGGAGAGGAGGATGCGAGGGCATTCCACGCTAAACATGGCGTCGAGCGGGACCCGGTCCCACAAAGGGTGTTAAAAAAAAGAATGCAAATACGCCTTTACATATTTGGAGTGCACATGCATGATATATACACCCCAGGAAGGGCGTATTTCGGGCACCTCTCACTATATTGTTCATATGTGTATTGTCAGGTTTACTTGCCTTATAACTGTGCACCTAGCTGTTTCCAGATCACGAAGTGCGCGAGCGCGATAAAGCATTCCCGGTAGGAGGGTAGCGAGCGCTAAGTTTTCAAGAAAGTAACCATGAGCAAGCCAGACGAACATTGTTGTTTCGTGGCAGAAATACTCTCCAAGTACCCTGCTTTCTTTTATATTGTATCCATTGGTGTATTCCCGAGTTTTCGGGAAAGGCAACATAAGGGAAATGACAAACATCGTTGCGGGTCAAGAAGACTTCTTAAAGGTTGAAAAATAACTGTTTTTAGGGATAAGAATGCAAATTGTATGTATGAAAGTATGAATATGAATTTCATTCCTTTCTTGGGTACTAACTTTAAAGGGACTGCATACCGCTTGGAAATTTTTTATTACCATTATATTTTGACTGCGGTGAAAATAAGTTCTTACATGCACAGAAACGAACATTGATGCTAGTACTTCATAAAAATGGAATAATATTTTTAACTTGGCCCTGAAGGTATGGTGGCTAGAATACTGAAGGTTGCGAGAAATTGACCGCTGCCTCCATTCTTGGTGATGTGCGCCAAATTCCAAATGTGATGAAAAACCAGTGCTTGTTCACCCATCACGCCTAAAAACAATGACTTAAAATTGCAATATGCAAACATCTGGTAGCATTCCTTCATGAAGTAGTAATCTTCATTTTTAAATTAACATTCCAAAAACTCTGTAGTTGCGATAGAAAGGGTGACCTCTGCATAGATTGAAAATTTGTTTTAAAATTTTCTACCGACTTTCCTGTAAAGCTTGTACACTTTGAATGGTACACTTTCACTGTTATATATATAAATACATATACATATAAAGGTGAAATAAGATCACAGCTCGTCATCAACATGAAGCGCCCAAGCTGATTAGTTCCAAGGCATTTTCCATGCTTGTTCATTACTGTATATTGCTTTGATATCCTAGTCAAGCATAAATGTACTTTTCTAGTTTTATGTGAATGTTCTACCCTCAGTGTGAGTGTATGCAATTCTAAAAGTGATATCAGACTTACCTAAATAGATTTACTTAGCCAATATTAGAAATGACACGTTACAATCTTCCATATATGCAAATTCACCATTTGGGGCAACTATTCACAAGATCCTGTATAGTTTCCTTGAGGCATGTGTTAGCTGAGATTCTGTATACTACCTGTTCCTTGCCTGCAATATCTCCTACCTGGCATCTCGATGGAGGCAAAATGTTTAGGCCTGTCTACTGTGCGATGTCAGTGCATGATAAAGATCGCCAGGTGGTCGAAATTTCTGAAGCCCTCTGCTATGGCACCTCTCATAATCATATCATGGTTTTGGGATGTTAAACCACAGAAACCACTCAAAATTTCCTAGCTAAATAATTTTCCGCGGAGCCAGCACATGTCACAAAATTGTTTGCCAGCACGTCACAAAATTGTTTCCCAACAACAGCATCACTTGTTGCAAAGTGGAGAAAGCTTTTTCCCATTGTGTACAGGGATGTTAGCCACAAAGTCATGTCAGCAGAGATGCAAGTCCATATTCATAAGCCTACCTTGTCATTATTGCTTGTTTTCCTTATCGCTCCTGCGAAACTAGGGCTCCTCAAAGGGACTAAACGAGGGATCAGTGTGAAAGACTATCATAAGGCTTGTTTGTAGATACTGGACTAATTTGCTCACAAAGCATGATAAGGGCACAGGGGAGATAAGGAAAACAAGCGTTCATGATACGGTACGTTTATGAATACGGGCTGTAGACTTGCTATTCTCTTGGAAAAAGTGAAAATGTTCATGTGGAATGCAAACTAAATGTGCAATATGGTTTGCATACAAAAAGTAAATTAGCCACTGGTGTGGTAAGAATTAGGAAGATTTAGTGATATATTTTAAATAATTCAGGTGAATAAATTAATATTGGTAACACATTTTGCAAGTTTAAACCATGGATACTTCTTGAAAACGAGGCTTTAACAGGCGATACCATAGGCAGCTGACAAAGCAGAGCTAGTGCAAATGGCCTTTCTGCTGACACCTGGCTTTTTATTCAAAGAGTAGCCTGCACTTTATTCTAAAGCTCTTGCTAAAATGTTGTGGACAACTTCAAAAAACAAGCTTTGGAACAATTTTCTATGCGACGTCCTGAACGCCTGATTAAAGTAGGAATTCCATCTAGTTTGGGATTCCAACCTTCCCAGCAGTGGAGCCTCGTAATGGCCAGACATCTAGTTGGAGGGTGCTTGCAACTATATTGCTGGTGCAATTCACTTATACAGGAAAAGTGGATTGTCATAAGTGACATCGTTATACCTGCATCGTTATAAGTGGGTTACACTACAACACAGCCCAAATGACGGCTCTAGCCTGCCACCAACAGCCACAGTGGATCTTCTGTTAAATGGTAAGCCCCATAGTTATGTGGAAAACAAAAAATTACAGCATATCCACGGAGTGAATGATGATGAGTGGGCGAAGCTCGGGATGTTCATCGTAGATCGTGCCGAGTTCCAGCTTAATTTAGTAAACGCGCACGCTATGCACAAGTGAAATCTCCCACCGGCACTTCATTCCAAGTCAAGTTCCAGTGCCTATATATATATATATATGGGTGGCCGGTGAACGGTTCTCCAACGCGAGCAGTCGGTAATTCTCAATCAAGAAACTCGCTAGGAGACGCTGCCTGCGCCAACGTTGTCTCTCGCGGGTGAGGGCGCGTTCTCCTTCGTTGCGAGCTGGTAGAGCGTTCATTTAAGAAAGAGCGTTTCCATCAACGCGCGCCTTTCGTTCTCTCTCTCACAAGACAGCAGATGGAAGAGTGAGAGAGAGAGAGAGAGGCACGCGCCGGTGGCTACCTACTACATACATCAGGGACGCACGACCCACGCCTTAAGGAGCTTCGCCCCTAAAACTCGCATAATTATTAAATAAATTAAGTAGAACCTCCTTGACCTCCTTGGTTTCTTGAATAGGAACAAAGGTATGTGTATCGTTATACTTATCTAGCAGTTCGCATGCCATTTACATTGTTGTGGCAGGGTTATAAAAGACAATATGCAGACATGTTCAGTTATGTACATAATCTTATTAACATTCTAAACATGGGTAATCTTCCCTTCTAATAAGTACTTTGTGCCAAAGTACAATGTACTTGTTGGGTCCACAGGGGTGTGCTTCCTTCCTACAGACTTTTTCTACCGCATTGTGATGTAATGTTACACATCGAAGTTCTCACTTCTGGGAAAAGAATGGTTGGTGACTCCAATCTTTGAATTAGGCGTCTGTTAGCAGCACTAGAATGATGCACATACGCTCTGTGCTTTCCAATATTTTGCGTGCCACAATTAATTCTCATCATCCTGATTGTTAAATGCCTCATCTGTATAAAAGGCCTATGCTTTGATATCATATCTATGACTTACAACTCTTAATATGTCCATCCTCTTTTGTAGAGATTATATATTCTTAATGGTTCATTTTTTGTAACACTTTCAACAGCGGACCTGTTTAAGCTTGGCAAAATTCTGCAGGCCATTACCGGAAACTGGGGAGGCTTTGCAAGTACATGTCAAGCAGTTCTGATTCATCAAGTGGTAGATGATGATTTGATGATCTGTAGGGTTTAACGTCCCAAAACCAGCTCTGATTATGAGAGACGCCATAGTGGAGGTCTTCGGAAATTTCGACCACCTGGGGTTCTTTAAAGTGCACTGACATCGCACAGCACACGGGCCTCAGCATTTCGATGGAGGCGAAATGCAGCCGCTGCGGCCGGGATTCAATCCCGCGACCTTTGGATCTGTAGCCAAGTGCCATAACCACTAGACCACCATGGCGGGGCATGTCAAGCAGCTCTAAGCACAGTACAGCTATGCACAGCATAGTACGGCGAGGGTGGAGGATGGAGAGTATGCAATATAGAAAGAGACGAAAGAAAGATGACAAAAAAAGATGTAGAAAGTGATAACAAAAGAAAGAAGAAGAAAGATGGAAGAAAATCTGCATTCGCCAGGTGGTGGTGCTTGTCTTTCAGCTTCGCTGTTTGCTCAGATTTCACAGGGATGGAACTAGCTTTAATTCCTTTAGATTAAGTTTCATTAATTATTCCTATGACTAAATGACTCTTTTGTATAAAAGACCTGTGCTCTGATATTGTGTATCATACACAACTCTTGACATGTCCTCTTTCATAGGGTGTATGTTTCTTGTATGCTTTAACACTGCAACAAATTTTTGATTCGGAGGGAAATGGGATACGCTGTGCAAGAAACAACAGTGTCACACAAGGCATGCTCCATCAGACAACCTTAACAACCAATCAATAGTATGGAGACCATTACTGAACTAATGGGTCTCTAGCACTACTACGACTGACGCACCATGCCATGGCTGTGGCAAATTGAGAGACATGATATTGCTCACTAACAAGGATTTATTTGGTGAGGCAAGTCGTATATTTCATTTGCTAGATTCCGAAAGCGGGCCACGATTTCCTTTCTCCTTCAATTTGTTACTGCACACAACTAACTCCTCATTTTGGGGCATCTTCCTGTAGTGTTGGTCTGGCATCACTGGTTTCGTGCACTGGAGGTTTGATGTAACTTGGAAGCCTTTCCAGTGTTGTCTGTAGGAGAAAGAAAGAAGCATTGTGTTAGCGATGAAAGGTTCAATAAAGTTGCAATCATCCACCTCAGTTATGACAGTGTACTTTTTTTTTGTCTTGCGAATCCCAATGGAAAAGTGCACAGTTGAGCAACAGTCTGTGGATGCAAACCCTTCACCTACACTGTTACCTACTTCGTACACTTCACTGCACCAAAACAATCAGTTGGCACATTACAACATTCTAGAATAATCATACAGGAAAGAGTGTAGCTGAGGAGTTGCACCCTTTCAAGTCACAGTAAAGTTCAAGAAATTTTGCACAGACACTGTGGTTGGCATTCCAGACACAGTTGCATTAAGCCCAAGTAGAACCTCTATATAACGAATGCATATACAGTAGAACCTCGTTATAATGAACCCAGATATAACGAACTATTGGATATAACGAAGCAATCGCAATTCCCCTTGAAATTCCCATAGATGACATGGATATTGGCTATAAGCAAACTAATGGTTATAACGAATCATCGGTTATAACGAATTAAGCAATAAATAGCACTACACTGACACAGTGTTACAAACATGCATTTATAATGAATTATCTGATATAACGAAGCCATTCCTGTGTCATATTGAATTCATTATAAGGAGGTTTGACTTACAGTGCAAAAACAATGAGGGCTACTGCCACTGGAATGCCTACGGTTCCCTGTGCATACTCTCTGAATGTTTAAGAATCGATCTATTGAAGCACAGTACGGTACTGATTTCCCACTTCCTTTAATAGATCACGCAATATCTAAGAGATGAGACTTTTGCACTTCATTTCTCAGCAGTGACGAAAGTGTTCCCTTTAAATTCCACACACATTTATCTGGGTGTTCAATTAGGGTGAATCAGATAAGAAACTACATGAAAACATTAAAACATGTTCTGCTAGAAAGTGTTCAACTAAAATGCTCTAGTAATGTTTTGATGTTCTACAGCTAAATAAATAGTATGTTTTCTGCTACTATATTAGGTGAAAACATGGGATGCTTTATGCCAAGTCATCAGTGCTCAACATTGGTTCATTCCCACAGGTGTGATTGTATTTAGTACTACGTAGTTGACAAAAATGAACATTAGTCAAATAGATGATGTCCCACCTTTGTGACCTTCATGGCGACCCCTTCTGGAAGGTTCCTCTGGATGTATTCGAGGTAGGTGTCAGCTGTAGAGCCCGTCAGATGCTTGAGCTAGAACCAACACAGGGGATGCAGGAAACATGCTGTCATACAGGTAAGCAATTCAAACGGTACCAAACTATCTGAGACACACAGCACACCACAAAAGTTGTCTGCCAAAATGTAGCACATACTGAATACAATAGAAATAATGCAAGAGCCAATTTCTAGATAAGACTATGTAGCAAGGGTGTGAAAAAAAGTGAGGTTCCTTCGAATCAAACTGAATACAAAGCAGTGATTTGGGCTTGTTGGTATGACATATTGTGTTACTGTAATACCCCCCTCACACAATGTTCCCAAGGAACCCGTGAGGTATTTGTATAAACAAATAAATAAACAAACAAACATTCTGAGGCTAATAGCGCATGAAAAGACAAGGACGAAGAAAGATGTGACACAAATATTTTCACATTCCCTGAAGTGAGAGCAAATACAGTAAGACTCGTGACAATACAAACTCTGATAATTCAAACAAATTTCAAATTTCTGGTTGATTGGCGATACTTTCGATGTATCATTCGGTTAATCCTGTCAGTTACTACTTTTGCTCATCCTTGCCAGAATACCTCCATAGCTACTTTTGTTCCCTCTAGCTAAACATTTGCACCCACACACTTTTAAAACAGTCAAAAATAAAGCCATGTACTTGTCAAAGCATTCAAAACCAGCAGCATAAAAAAAAAATCCCAAGATTGCAACAGTGCAAGTAATAACTGGCCGGTGGACCCCAGCATAAAACAGTTTCATGAGGTCAAATTCGCTGCACTTCTTCACTGCTTTGTTAAGGCAAAAGCCTTAGATCTCTGTGTTTCAAGGCCACATTGTGAGGAACGAAAAAATTGGAGTGTCTGCGAGCATTGTACAAGTGGAACGCATCTCTTGCTTTGCAGTAAAGCCAAACAAGCAGACTTCACTCATCAGCACTTAGTTTCACCTTTGTCTTGTCTTAAAATTGACTGTGTCTCACCAATACCCATTTAAAAAAAATGTATGTGCAACACTTATGCAGTTCCCTACACTGGCCATGGCTGGGCTAGACGACTGTGCAAGCGCACAGTCTAGCCCGCGTGTGCGCAGTCTAGCCTGGTTGTGCACTGGCTTTATTATTGTTTGTTTTATTCATTATTCATTCTTTTATTTGTCCCGTGTTTAATTGTGTCAGATTTGCCAAACCTGACGAGCATTCTCGAGCAGGAGAGTGCTCGATAGAGTGCCATCCAAGTCGCTCACGCGATGTAATTTCTTCAGCCGATAAGTGTGCTGATGCCTTGTCGCGATTGGACAGTTCGTACCAGCAGAGGAAGCTGAGGGTTAAAAAAGTCTAGCTTTGATAAGGACTACAATAGGCACCCGCATTCAAGGGTATCTCTGCACAGCAGATTAAAGTCAGTGAGTAATGGTGCATGAACGTCGGCCAAGTGCTAGGGTGCACCAAGGAATGTACAGGACAGGGTCCAACATGTGAGGGAACTCAGTGTGGGCCTCTGTGACTGTGTGTATTATTTTTTTCCTTTTTGTGTGTGTGTGCGTGTGCAACTTAGTGCGTTGGACAATCCACAAACAGTTGACAACGGTACAGCAGTGTTCGTTAGTATTGTATCATGATGTATAGGATGTTCTGTAATTTTTTTGTTGTTATTGTTGTTGTGTGTGTGTGCTTTTGTTGAAGTTGCGAGCGATGAGATTGGGAAACGCTAAGTGCAGCTGCGTACCGTAATGTGACCCCGCGCGCCTCCCGTCAACCCGCCCGCAGGGAAGTTTTTTTTTTATGTTGTACGTACAACGAGTGTACATACAACATTCTTGGGTTGGAAGGTGTTATGTTCGGCGGCAGAGCGGCGGGGAAGAGCAGGCGACGGCGCCCTAGCGCATGGCTTTTCCTGTAGAAACGTCGTGGTATGCACTCTGTACGCAGCAGAAGTGGCGGCTTTGCTCCCGCGACGCACGTGGTCAGTAATTGCTGTGACGGACATAGCTGCACAGCATAGGGTAGACATGACGGTTGACAGGCCTCTTCACGGTGGCATGTAGGACATTTCGGAAGAGCATCCGAGAAAGCAACAACAGGGGGGGAGTCGCTTCCAAAGCAGCGGGAGCTCGCTGTCAAAGTAATCCTTTGACCTTCCTGCTCGGTTGAAAGGTTGTCAAGCAGTTGCCCCTCGGAAGAAATGACCCCACCGTGGAAATGTGCGGAAGTGCTTTTGGGTACAATAGACCTGTCAAACGGTTCTCTTGAAGTGCGGCTGGGTTGCATGCCGCCGGGTAAACAGAGTGGCAATGTAGGCCTGCTGCAGAGTTCTGCTAACTGATCACGTAATTAGTGGATGATATCTTTCGGTGAAGCTCGGTGCAGCAAGCGGGTCGAAAGGTCGGACCGCGAGGGCGTAACCGTAGGCTCTCATGGAGAGGGTGAACATGTACGTGATTGGTAAAGTGCTGCATATGGGTTGGTCCCAGGAGGCGGTCGCAGAAGCGATCAAGTGTATTTAACGGAGAAAAAGAATTGGAGAGGAGAGAGAGCTTAGCGCTTACTTGGGTCGCAGACGCGGCAAGGTGGTCAGAGGTCGAGCTTGGCGCTGCCTCTGACGAGTTATGATGAGGGTTGAAAGCTTAGTGCTTGTTCACCTTTAAGTGCAAACGTTAAGGGCTCGGAATGAACCGTTTGGTGTGGTTCGAGCCCAGTTGTGATGTCTGTGACAGTACTGGCCGCCCCGGCCAAGCTTTATAAATAGGTAAATAAACCTGAGTGTTTTACTGTGAGGACACCTTGCTCCAGATTCCGTCCTTCAACGTGTCGCCGCGGACATCAGAAGCATCCAAGGGAGAAGAGATCATCACAACACCTAAAATTTAACTGGTACCTCAATGACTTGAAAGTATGTCCTCATCTCGTACTGCACCATGTGCTTCTTCTTGCCAAATGGGGCCTTCAGCAGCGTCCACCTCTCGTTCACCTTCTTTGGTTGCCACCTGGGCGATAAAGGAAGTGAAGTACATTGGGCACTTACTACAATTACACATCGTAGCAACATTCCCAAGTGCTATAAACCATTACACTGGACTGACATCATTAATTAATGCAATTACTATCATGGTGTGTTGTGACAGTGCTGCCGAAGCCAGCAGATCACTGGAATCCAACGAATTCAAGTGGCTTTTCACCCATGATTTACTCCACTGTTCCCTTCGACTATGAACCGAGAGAACAGAGATGAAACAATGTTATAAACATTCCCTTCATATTGGGGTGGTGACCATGGACTATGGTGGTGACCCTTGCACCCCAGAGCCCATCCTGCGGCAGCTGGAGAACCAAGCCGACCAGGCATTCCGAGCACTCCCATTATATGAAGGGGGCAGTACAAATGACATTGAGAAATGTCAATATACAGCAGAACCCCGCTGATACGTTTTTCACGGGACCTTAAAATATAAACGTAAGAGCCGGGAAACGTAAGAGCCAAGAAATGGGAAAAATGGAAAAATGGGAGAAGTGGTGATCGGCACACAATTTTATTTCAGTGCTAGCGCTTTCAGTGCACGCATCGGCACACTCGGCTATGATTTCGTCGACAGAGAAAACCTCGGAGGTGACAATGGCGTCATCGATGGAAACGTAATCATTGTACGTGATTCCTGCCACCAACAGTTTGCATCACTGTGCCATAATTTAGATGGCGGAAGCTGGAAACGTAATTGACGTCGCCCATTGTGCAGCTATTCCTACAGTTAAGCCAAGTCAAGCTACGTGAAAAGTCAATATTTCCGTCGGCAGTGGCCGCTTGGAATGCCGATTCGCGACGTAACATGCGGGAACGTTCCCACATTGCGACGTAACAGCGGGGTTCCTAATGCATTGAAACCTATGGGAGCTATGCCGGGACCAGCCAAAAACGATGTAACAGCCAGGAAAACGCAGCAGCCGGGAACGTAACAGCGGGGTTCTACTGTAATTACGGCTTTTGAAGTTGTACTGTGTTGTACGAGGCTGCACAAAATTAGAAGCTTTTATACCACTAGGTATGGCACACATAAGTAGTGTGGCAACCTCAGTGGCAAATTAAAAAAAGAAAAGAAAGGTGAATTTTCGGTGACTTGTTGCTCGTCATTTGGCGACACTGACTCGAAACTCGGTGGCGACCCTCATGTTACCAATAGATGGCAGCAGTTAACTGTGTTGTTTAAACATATTTCTATGTTTATTTATACGTAACATCAAAGGCAATATGTGCACACTGGTTCCTGGTTCACTGTCAAATAACTGCATAATCTGCGAACCTAAGTTCACCGGGCATAGATGAACTCAGTGGCTTAGGTTCGTAGTTTGCAGATATTACGGTGCACCAGCACACAGATGAAAGGTTATTAAGAAAAGCAGACAGAACAGCACTTCTCTCACAAGTGAAAAGCTCACCAAAGGCAAAGGACGTATGTATAGTAACATGATTTTTTTGTATTGGTGAGCCTCAGGATCTGTTTAAGTTACAGCGTTATACACATTTCTACCCTCCCCATTCATTATTTTAGCTAGTGTTTGTGTCTGGGTGTTGTCGCTGTCCCTTGCGAGATTGACTGATTTGTGAGGTTTTAAGTCCTAAAACCAGCTACGATTATGAAATATGCCTTAGTGCAGTGCTTCAGAAATTTTGACCACCCGGGGTTCTTTAACGAGCACTGATATCGCACAGTACATAGGTGTCAACATTTCGTCTCCATCAAAACGCAGCTGCCTTTGCAAGAGCAAGAGCATACAAGCAGCACACAGCCAAGCTTGCATAAACCACAGATGCTAGGCAGACGCAACAGTACGACTAGCTAGGATAGTCTTTTCTTGGATCGACGTTCTCATCTTGCCAATGAAAGTCAGTGTGAGTCAGCTCACAGATGTCGACAGTCGCAGAAGAAAGCAACTCACGTTTTTGACACAGTGATGCCCAGAAGCTTTGCAGCCTCTAACGCGTACCACTTGTAGCTCTCGAGGACTGCGGTGTCGTGACCTCGGACCTCGAGCTCAATTCTCTTGTAGAGCTTGTCGGGTTCACTGCTGTCTCCCGCGGTAACCTCCGACTGATCTTCCGAGGTATGTGGGACGGCATCCTGGAATCGGGCCATGGCGACAGGCAAGAAGACACTGGTCAACTGCTTGGATTCGGCAGGTGCACTCAGCAATAAGCACTACTATACATGCCGTTCAATGCAGACTACTGAGCCAACATCTTTCGCAAGTGAACTGGATTGAATTTTATTCAAAACAATGTTGGAGGGAGACAAAAGGGCAAATAAAAAGCCTGACCAAACCCGCCTACCATGCGCTAAGTAGTTAAAAATAAAAACTCCTAGGCCCACGCAGAGCACACAGCACAGTGGCAGCGTAAGCTAGACTTCGCTGCGTTCTCTCTCATTTTTCTTTTAGTCTCATTTCATTCGTGCTTCCCTGCCTACTCCTGTCGTTATTAAGGTCACTCTCATGAACACATGCCCGGAACAGGGTCGAAGCAAGTGCGTAACTGAACAAAACTGGTCAAGATTTGGGATAAATTAAAAGAAAGGAATAACTGATGATTTAGTTGACAGAAATTTGTTAAAATCACTTCTGACATGACAATCCTACAAACAGTCTGACCGCAATGCCTCCAGGATCAACAGGACAAAGCAAGTGCATTACTAATCAGTGCTGCGATTGAGGTGTTCCTGCAGGAAACAACGGTACATCACTACTTCGCACTTCCCCAGGATTCACGTTAGTGGAGCTGCATTAGAGCGGGATTTGAACTGCACAGTGCCAACATTTTTTTTTATTGCTACTGGGCCTCAATGATGCACGTGAACGTCAAAATTGAAGTATGTGTATGTAAATACAGAACTAGTCTCTGAGTACTCTTAGAGGGGCCCTGCAAAACTTTTTGAACATAGCAAGAAAACGGTGTCAAGCAGTAGCGTAGGCTCCTGTGAACATGGGAGCCAAGTATTACTGCAGTGCATTCACCAGGAAATTCGCAATTTGGTTTCAGAATACAGCCGAAAAATGCCTGCTGTAGCTTCCACAAACCACGTCACAGGGGGACACAGACTGCGTAGGAGGAAAAACACTACCACTAGCTGATTTGCAGGATACCGTGGGATGTCGCCATATCCCTGCAGTGACTCTGTCGGCTGGCTCATCATCACTGCGAAAGCGAGAATACTTTCAAAGCGAGAGAGAGAGAAAAAAAATATTCAAGGTCATGATATGCAGTGGCATAGCTTCTTGCCCCTTTCTCACATTCCTCTCCCTTCTGTGTATCTTCCAGCGCACTCGTCGGGACAAAAGGAGGGTGAACACACTCAGATGGTGGAACTCGCATCAAACTTAATGCTGGAACTCTGGTAATGCCTAATGAATTCTAAAAATACCAGTGGCTGGCAATTCGTGAGGCAACGATCTCCTCTGGTGATGCGATTTAAGGCTTACTTCGAAAAGTGTGGCAGGGACCCTTTAATAATGAGATAGCACCAAACTACTGTAATACAATGTCTGCTTCTTAGGAGTACCCGATTTTGGCATGACAGAATCGTGTTTTTTTCTCATTAGCTGCAATGCAGGCTTGCAGGTCATAGTTAATTGGTACGAGGTGCGGCACAGCATCAGGTCATGGACACAAGGAGGAACAGAGAGCAAAAACTGCTTGTGCATTTGTTGCTGTGCGTGTCATTTGTGAGCAAGTGCTCTGTTTGTATTCATTTCCCTTGTGTTCACATACCGTGGTAACACACTTCATCACCAATAAGCGAAGACACCATTATCCCCAGCCTACCTTTTGTTCACAACAGGATGAAGGCATCTCCCACTGATCACTAATTTATCATGCCGCTTGCAACCTGATTTGACTTTACACCTGCAAACTTACCAATTTTCATCACCCAACATATTTCTTCTGCAGTTCTTGACTATGGTTCCCATTATGTATCCCTTAGAGGCTTATAAGCGCTACATACCACAAAGCCAGGCACACACACACACACATACATATGAAAAATCCAGTAACAATGCTGTGTGTGGTGGTGTGATTATTACATTTTTGTTATCTGTGTTACTGTGTGTACGTGCCTAGCTTTGTGGTTTGTTGCACTCATAGGTTTCTGAAGCAACGTTTTACCAACCAGCCCAGCAACAAGTTCTGCTAAAATATACGTATCTGTTCCGACACTCAATCTCAACACAGTTTATCCATCCCATGCATTCATGCGCTTAGTTCCATTGTTTTTTCTCCTTAAAGACAACTACAACATTTGTTACCTTTGGTCACAGCCATGGAATATAAAAGAGCAAAACTGTCCTTCACCTCCACCCATTTTTAGCACATAGCTACAAGGATTAAGGACACATGGATTTCTCAGAAACGATTCCCAGTTGACGAAAAACTGACCCTGGGTGCCAGCGCGGATAGCCATAGGAAACGTTTCCTCAGAGAAGTACTAGGAATTTCTTTGTAGCTACAAATCAATGGTCACTTTACGCAGAACTGATTTTCGGGCAATAGGATACGTTTAATATGGTTGAGTTTGCTTCCATTAAGAAAGAAACCACCCTGGTGGAACAGGATAAGGCGCAAGGTGGTAAACATAGAGCCTCGAAAGACCTCAAGTTACCCCCTTTCCAATACAGGTTATAACTCCACTGCCTATTCGTTGTTCATTGAAACATGTTTACCTTTTCTTGTGCCTGGTTAGGCGCTATTTGTGAACAATGTCGCAGTTGATGCGTGGTGAGCAGACCGCTCAATCGAAGTCGCTGCGCCGGCAACACATATTGATGAATGTTCGTGGCCAGGGCATCAGATGTCAAGCTGCTTCTCAGAGCAACGGCAAGGTGCTGTAAGCAATGACGGAGGAAAACAAATGAACACCACGCACGTATGTACGATGAATTGTATCTTACACGACGCTAAAGTTGCAACGATCGATCGAGATGCATTGTGACCTCATACAGGCAATTTAACGTTCCGAGACTGCCATATTTTCCATTAGTTGGCTACAGAGCTTGTGTTGCTAAAGCGCTTGCGAAAGTTTGGAGCTGGGGAACTGCACGTTAAAGTGCGTTTGCATGCGCAAGCTTAGCGCTTCGCTGGAAGAGCTGGTACACGTCCGCGAACGGGTGAAACGCACGTACCCTGCCGGCAGAGAAAACCTTCGAACACATATTGCTCTGAGGGTATATCTCCAAGCGATTCACACGCACATCACCACACCACACCGCACGTGCCGAAACTGCCCGCCGCAAAGGATGCAGACGCCATCAAACAAATTTGGCGGAACCGGAAAGCAGCTAGAAAGAGCTTGTAGACAAATGGGGCCTAAACCGGCCTAAACATGGCCTTTAGTAAACAAGTAACTAGCGCCTTTAGTTTTTAAATTTCATTATAGAGAAATGTCGTCGGTAGCTTCTACCTTCCCCTTGTTTCCGCTTCCGTCAAAACCTTCAGCTGTTGACTTTTTTTTCTTTCGTTGCTCAATTGTAAACATCTCTTTGTTCTTGGAGCGAGTGCGTGCGTTCGCTCCGCAGTTTACCTAGCGAATAGAAGCAGTGGGAACGCATCGGGGGATGCAGTACCGTGAAAGACAACATCGCGACTCTGCCTAGAGCCGCGCTGGCTCTCACAACGTGAGGTGATCGGGGCTGTGGAGTGAGAACTTCGCGACTCGGGGAGAGAGCCCCCCTGAAAGCAAGCGACGTCTTCGGTTCTCCGACAAGGGACGACCTTCACCCAGACCGAGGATTACACTCTGTGCGTAGTACACCTGCATGTGATGCGTTGTTTAATCGCGGCTTGCATAACGAAGCTCCCTGCTATTCCTTCCGCATGCTGTTATGCGCCCACAAAGAGTTGTTCTCGATCGTGCCTCTACTTGGCTGGTTGTTCCGGCACTCCGAGCCATCCCGTTGGTTGACACAGCGCTCCGCTAACCCAGACTGTCGCGCGATATTTTGGACGTTTTCTGTGGGACAAAGAAAAAAAAAAAAAAGTAGGTTGCCCTGCTGCCGTCGGTGCTGCACGTTTACTTTCGTTGGCGCCTAGCTGGGCCCTAGTACGCACTCCGCTGCTGCCTTCACGTGTACTTGTCGCGTTCTGGCTGTGTAGTAGTGGGTTTGTCGCTGTTGCGCGTGCTCAAATACTTACATTGCTTACGTCCCGTCTTCAAAACCAGCCCGGTGGCCAGTTTTTTTCACCTGCGACGATCTCTCACGCCCACGTCGTTCTGTAAGCACGGTGAAACTCGGGTTGCTGTATCCGGGGTTTCGTCCTACGACTCCTACGATTTTTGGCAAATTGTTTGACGATCGCCTGGTTTCGGTTGCCGTGTCGACCGATTCTTCGTTTCGGTGCTACGTTTATTTTAAACTGTCCTTTCGTTTTCGGTCGGAGTCGCTGTAAGTCGTGCGTCATGCTTCACTGCAACCCGCTTTTGTATGTATACGTACCAGCCTGCTCCAGCACCTCTGCAGTGCGTAGCAAACGCAGTGTTGCAGTGATTTGAAGGGTGTCTTACAAGATGTGCATTCATATACTTTCAGTGTCTTGTTCATGTCGGCCCCATAACAGCATAGATGCTTGCATAAGACCATCCTTTTAATGGATAACTGCTGCATAATCGCAGGCTCGTACGTGTGCCTTGTGCGATCGCGGTACCTTCCTAGGTCTTTTGTTTACCGTGTTTCAGCGGTAGACAACTTGAACACTGACATACCGATTGGTACGTGCGCGCTAGATAAATACGTTTTGAGCGGCATTTGCTAGCCTACTCTGCAAAAACCCTAACGAATGACGATTTCCAGGGACACGCGCAAAAACGTGCAGTTTAGTTTAGCGGCACTCAGATGGTCAAGATATGGGAAAGCGGTTTGCGCGAAGGTCTTGGGCGCACGCAGTGTCGTTAGCGCTGTCTTTTTCTTTTCGCTTCTCGTCCGAAAGCCGTGGAAACTTTCTCGCTGGGAGGGAACTGAGAGAAAAAAAAAAAAGCAAAGTCTCGGCGTGACCCATTTCACGCCACATGGTAGGGCGCGCCCGTGTGTTTATTTCAGATGCGCTCTAAACTCGGATCATGGGCGAACAGGAACTCGAGGAGGTAGCCGTGGGCACGCGCGTCTCCTGTGATGGTCACTACGGCGTGGTGCGGTACTGCGGACCGGTGGTAGACACCAAGGGTGAGTTGACCCTTCAGTAGCTTTGATCTACGCTTACGGTTTGGCTTTCCTAGTGGTTTTGTTTGAATGGGACTGTCATGTGCATCAGAGATGAGCAGCTGTTGAAGTCCCCTGGAGTGCACTGTTTAATCATTGTCTATTAATTTACACACAACTATAGACCAAGGGGCTTTGCTGGTGTCAACCATGCTGTCTCTCGCAGCCTCTGACAGCCGCCCATAAAAGATGTGCAAAAGTTTACTTGAATCAGTGATACCACAGCTGGTTTTCTTTGCTGAAATACTTTTCAGTGAACTCTTTTCACGTAAAGTAGGCCGTACTTGGCTGGAGACAATGGCTATTCACTAGAATATAGAAACTTCCGCGGCACCCTTCATGTATGTCTGCACCATTCACTGAGCAACTTTGACGTGGGTGTAATATCACAAAGTTACGCTCATTGTGGTGACATCATGACTGATAAGGAGAAAAGAAGGGTATGCACCACAGGACTGGTTTAGCTATTAGTTTACACCCTTGACATAGTAATTTCGACAGTGGTGTTACCAACAGCTTGTTTCTTGCAGTGAGACAAAAGTAGGGATGTTTGAATAGCAACATTATCATTTGATCTCTACTTTTAAACAAACTGAAAAGGTAGTGTGCAGTCTTTTTGGCAATGAAAGGCTGATTCGCATTATTTTAACCTACTTGACACATATACTTCTTTAAGAAATTGATGTTGCATCAAGTTTTATATAAGGTTTTAACAAAAAGGCAATGCACAATCACATTTCCTGTATGTCACCACATGAACGTAGCATGTGATGCAGTGTGTGTCGCAGGAACCAAGTTTACTTCTGCAGTATTCTGCATTCCTTCAAATAAACCCTAAGTTTTTAGATCAGTCATATAACCAATAGCTTCGCATAAACTGGAGCAAAAAGATTTCTAGGTGACCCAAAGAGATTTAACCGATGTGTTGTGCAGAAGGGATTGTCTAGCATTTCCTAAAAAGGAGCAGAAACTTAGCTTTGCGAGTAACAGTTGTGGTTCTGTGTGGAGCCATTAACAATATTTGCCACTTGTATCTTTCATTCTGCCACTATTCTGCATAACTGTTGTGTGCCCGAGAAGTATTCAAACAGAATAATCACTTGTAAATCTTGTGCACTGGATTCTCTGAATCATTATAAGTGTCTATACAATTCATATTCTACATTTTCGATGCTTGCACCTTGGCTAACTGGCATTTAGGTTTATAGGATAGGGCATAGAGATTTTGAGCCATTGCGTTTACACCCTGTTCACTGTAATTCTAAAAACACCTTGTACCTTTTAGGGAGTCTTTCTGTCATTTGTCATGGCGTTGTCTTGCTTTGATGCCTGTGCCAGGTACTTCGAGGCCAATAACAGCATGGATTCTATTAGCATGACATACACTCTTGAAAATAAAGTATTGTTTTTGAAAAGGGAAGTGAACAAAATGAGAATTATTGTTACTGGACAAAAAAGACTCCTTAAACTGGTGTGAACTCCTGGGAGTGTGACGGATGGACACTCTGAAGAGCGGAAGTGTTTTTTGAATGTAAATACAAAATACAGTAGTTTGCATTCATGGCTATAGCCTATGCTTGGCATTATTATTGTGCTGTTATTAATTTTTTTGCTGTCATGTTACGCACTAAGTAGAGTCACATCCACTGACTATTTAAAGTTCTTAGAAGTTATTGAACTCAACAATTCTCCATTTGTTTAAAATAGAGAATATAGGTAGTATGTTGCACAGGAGGGCTATTGCACTCCAAAGCCATCACCATGACTGTAATGTGTGCCGTTGTAGGGAACTGCGGAGTAACTTGCAAATGTACATGCCTCTAAGAATCAAGTTCAAGATTACAGGATTTTTGCTTTCCTTTCTTTTCTCCAGCCAAGCAATTTAGCGAGCATTGCCTTAACCTTCATGTCATTCATAAAGTATGTCAAAAGTCATGGATTTCGTGAAATTACTATGTCGTGGTGGCGCCTGGTGAGAGTATTTTGTATGGAGATTCGGTGCTGTGCTTGTTTGGAGGGTCTATGCTTTTTCACTGACCACCATGACAGCTTGTGCTAATGTGGGTTGACACCATTGTTTAATGCAGTGTGTTGTTGTGAGTGAAAGTGAGTTCTCGTGAATGCATGCACTCAGTTTACGATCCTCTTGTAGGCACATGGTTGGGCATCGAATGGGAAGACCCATACCGTGGCAAGCACAATGGTTGCCATAAAGGTGTCCAGTATTTTCATACAAGGTGAGCTGACCAATTCTATTAAAGACGTTGTGTGTGCTGTTAATAACATGCAATGTGAGGTCTCAATATACACTGTAAATGAGGTGCGCTACGCTTTTTCTTCTAGCATCCTCAAGAAAATAGATTGTATCATTGGCTTGATGACATGACGACTCGCTCGGAACATCTCCTTGATGGACACATTGGCAGTGCAAAGAACTTATGCATGCTGCATCTACAAGTGTGAACTGATGTGCAACTATTAGGCAAGCAGCAGTGTTAGCCTAACCTTCCTAATTGCATCAATTTTTATGGGGAGTGCTTATTAATTTTTGTCATCATGATTTGGAGCAAAGTGCCAGGCAATTTTTATGAATGTCGCTATTTATTGACATTGATGCCAAACAATTTTTTGTATCCAGTCAGGTGTCGTACTTGTTTCTCTTCAATTAATCTTCTTTTTCTTGCACATTGTTGTTTCTTGTCCAGAAAATCTGTATGTTTAGCCCACGTGCCATTTCCTTTCTTCCGCCACATTGCAAGTTTTGCGCATATTTTTTCAGCTGTGCGAATGTGATTCGTTTTTAATTGAACAATTTATTGTGCTGAGGAAACAAGGTGTCAACAAATAAATAACTACAGAAGTGAAACAAAGGTGGCATCTACCTGACGCTAGCTGCAGTGGCTAGAGGGACCGACAGTGTTTTCAAGTTTTTATAGTATAATAAATTATGAGACAGCAGTAAGTAGAAAGGAATTGTCTCTCTATTAACACCTTGTAATAGATGTGTGTTTCTGAGGTATGTCACACATTGCAAAGCTATTTTCATATTAGATGCAGCTTCATTATGACAATGTTTTCACTGCTCACATTTTCTAGCATACGCTGAACTTGTAAAGAAGCTCTGAAATCTATAGTTCATATTTGTGTGGTCTGTGGTGCAGCGTGGGAACGAGAAGAATATTTAGCTTTTACAGACATTCTAATCAGCACTTGATCGGCATGCAGGTCTGAAACAGGTGGCTCATTCATTCGACCCCAGAAGGTGGAGAGGACGCTGAGCGTCGCGGATGCTGTGCGCGACAAGTACTTCTCGACTCTGTCCGATCTGGAGGCACCCTGCCTCAGCGAGGACAAGGATGTGATGCTCCTTCAGCTGACTCCAAACCGGACAGTTCAGTTTGTTGGCCCCGAGAAGATCACTGCCATTCTCAGGTGTGTGTGCACAAAGAAAGGATTGGGGTACCGGAAGAGTTTTAGGGGAGTTCTGCCATGGGGCTACCTGCAGGTTTCTGGTTGTTAGTTTTTGTAGTGGTCGCAAGTGAGTCACGCTTTTTTTTTTTTTATTGTCAGCCCTGCGTGCTCCACAGCACGTAAAAAGGTTGTAGTCATGACTACGGTATGGCGTAGTCTTTTGAGAAACGCCACTATCACAGTGATGCCAAAATCACTGACCCAGCCTTCTGTTGCTGTTCAAGACCTGCTGTGGTAGCTTAGCAGCTAGGTGTCAGGTTGTGCCTTATAGTCATAACGTGGCTTTGGCACGTCAAACGCCATTAATTAGTGTCATTGTTGCCCTTCGCATGCTTCACAAACATTTTTACTGAGGTTGAAGGCAGGCCAGTAATGCATGGAAAATGTTCCATCAAGGCTGGCTGCCCATTTGTCTTGATGTTGTCTGCTCAGTAAATGCCAGGCCAGAACTGGTTGAGAACCTGGTCTTTTTGTTTCCTGCATGGCGTGTCGTCTTGGTTGCAGCCGTGGTGAGACAATCCGTGAGGCTGCCCTGGCGAGCATGCCTGTGGACCGGCCTGGCAAGGACGGTGAGCTGGCGAGCCTGGTGCCAAAGTTGAAGTGCCTGGTGCTCACCCACACCCTGCTGTCTTCGTGGGAACAGGTGGCGCAGATCACCCGTCAGCTGCCGTACCTGTCGGTGCTGCACCTTAGGTGGGCACTGCGGGCTCCTTTTCATATTTACGATTGCCAAACATGTTTTTTGGAACACCTTGGTCACTGCTACTGATTGATAGTTTTAGCAGTGTAGCAATTCGGGAGGGTTGATAAGGCCTCATGAGTTTGTTCCTTGTGTCTTTTTGTGTGTATTATGTCGTGATCAGAATTTTATTTCGCAAACACTGTCTAAACAAAAAGGACTTCAATAGCATGGAAAGTTGGGCTAGTTGGAACGTATGCATTATAGCAGCACAAAAGACTGAGAACAAGGAAACATGAAACACACAGGCAGTGCTCGTCCTGTGTGTTTCACGTTTCCTTGTTTTCCACCTTTTGCACTGCTACAATGCATGAAAAAGGACTTCTTAATGTCGTACTTACGAGAAAATGACTGACGCTCTTCCACAATGACTGAACAATCTTGTCAGTGCATTGTGATGCATACATGTCGTTGCCTGAAATGCGGTCGGTCGGCATTACTACCACTGTTATGCTGTTGCTACTGCTAGACAAACACATAACCACCTCTAACTTAAATAGAAGTTGACAACTCTCTCACGGCCAAATGGTTACTGGTTTACTTAAAACGGTTTTCGTCCAAGTGGTGCTCCCTCGCTTCAGCACTCTGATCAGCTCTGAGAGGGTGAAATTGGTGCTTTTTGAAATTCCTGTTCAGTATGCAAGTGGGTTCGTTATGCGAGTAAATACAGTAGTTTTGTTCCCATGGCAACCAGCAGTCTGCTCTCTTTTCACATACAGCAGTGGTATGAATGTTCTTGCATTGTCATTAGCAGGAGTGCTTGTATTTTGTACTGCAGCTAAATCTGCCTATAACGAACCTCCATACAATGAATTCCTCAGTATTACAAAGTTTTTCAACCCCCTGCTGCAACTCCATAGAGGAACATGTACTTGTAACCCCTGTGTAACAAAGTGGCAGTGTGAGACACCCTTGATGTAACATATCGCCCCCCACCAACCACCTGGTAATTTCACCCCAAATTTTAAATTTTTGCTTGAGCAGCAGCCTCATCCACTCCTGCAGTTATACCATCAACAACAGAGCACAAAGCGATGTCATTGCAAAAGGCATGCACGCAGCCGCGGTGGCAGCCTTGCTTCTGCATAGTTCTGCCAGCATAATACGAGAAGGGATGACACTTGTCTGTACAGCTCCACTTTCTTCTCAGCTCCCCTGCGTCACTCAAGCTGGCAACATGATTCTTGCTGCCACAGCTTTGTCTTTTCCTCATCCCTCTAAAGCTCATATCAAGTCCACAGCGGCCTGTGTGCTGGCAGTGCCACTACTTACTACTGTAGCTTTCTGTGTCTGTCTTTTATTTAGCCATTAAGGTGTTTGCGTTTGTTTTCCTTTCTTTTTTTCACATACTGTGCACGTGTGGGAGTTGACTCTGGTGTCCACATCCAGTCACTTATGTGTATCGTTGCAAGATGAGTGCCTCAACGGAGAAACAGCCTACCCATTGTGCTAGAGCTTGGCTGTCATTGCGTGCGAATAGAGAAGCTCTGGACTATGTGCTGTTTTGCTGGGGTTTTTTGTTACCGTTTTGTGGGCAACTACGTTGTCCTTACTGAAGAGATGTTGGGTGAGGCGGTGTTGGAAAGTGTCCGATATCACAGTGATGGCAACGAATCTTTGGAGGTTGATTTGAGGCTTGCCCTCCACATTTTTTCCACAATATGAATGTGTTGTGGGCCATGTCTAACTTCAGTTTCCCTTTTGTTTCATTTGCGTGCCGAACTGGTCACTTTTCATGCCGAAACTGGCTAATATAAAGAGAGCATCTTTATAATGAAAATTTTCAAGCATTTGTCAATTTAATTACGTATCCATTGCTCACTGTAATATGTACCTTTGTGCACAGTATGTCTGAAAAGTGCACCAAAAATATGTGTTGTGAGCAGAAAGTTCATTCTTTGTGTTGAATGGCAGGTACTCTTAAAACAGCCCCGCCACGGTGGTCTAGTGGCTATGGTACTCGGCTGCTGATCCGAGGGTCGCGGGATCGAATCCCGGCCGCGGCGGCTGCATTTCGATGGAGGTGAAATGTTGAGGCCCGTGTGCTGTGCGATGTCAGTGCACGTTAAAGAACCCCAGGTGGTCGAAAATTTCCAGAGACCTCTACTATGGTGTCTCTCATAATCACAGCTGGTTTTCGGATGTAAAACCCCAGAAATCAATTACTCCTAAAACTGCTCATTTGATGGCTGAGCAAAAGACTGTGCTGATAATGATGGTTTGATAGGGGAATGGCAGGTGTGGATGGCCATGCAAGGAAAGCCATGAGGCCTGAGAATTGTGAGAGGACATGCCAAGCTGTCGACCTAGAATGAACTGCTTTGTTTCCCCCTTCTCGGCCACTTACTGCTGTTGCCAGAGATGGCACTACAAAACACAAACCATCAGCACCACGTGAGGGTGCCGCACTTCAGCTAGTAGCCACGTTGTAACTAACACACAGCCACATCACTGAGTTTGTTGTGCAAAGGACATGCTGAAATACCATGCTAAAAATGCTCACTTTCCCATAGGAAAGCATTGGCACTCCTCACGTGAGAGAGCTGTGACTAGAGATTGATTTGTTTAAGGTGGGATGTACACACCTAAAGGTTATGCCTTACACTGTAGTACATATAGGGTGTGTAGTTTGCCTCATCAGCCATCAACTTTGCTTTGTCGCTAGCACACCATGCCCTCAAGCCAAACTGTTGCTCTCTGTTGCAGCAAGAACGTACTGGAGATACCAAAGGATCCTGCGTCACTTCGGGACAGCTTCCGGTCTATTCGACAGATGGTCCTGCGAGGTGTAGGCTACGACTGGGACCAGGTGGGTGCTTTCCGCTTTTTTATTATTATTAGTTCGTGGGTAGTGAAGTTTTGCAATAAAAAGCAAACCATTACGAGATCTCACTTTGGTTAAGTTGGCTGTAATGTAGTATGTACCATTCAAGAAATCTTTAAACTGCGCTGCTGGCAGCTGCAGTTTCAGTTTCCGTCATTGTCACACTAGAAATTATTCTGCAGTTACTGACGGATTTTTTTTTAATCTCATAAATGCACTGGCAAGATTTAAATAGAGCTAGTGAATTCTAGCGGCTGAATTTTTTAACAAATTTGCTCCCTAAGGTATGATTTTATGCACTAATTTTGCCGTTCCTCGCGGTGCGACAGTTCTAGAACATGCCATGTTAGATTCTCCGCTGGCTTGGCTTCGAGTGCACTGTACTGGAAGCCAAGAGATTGGAAAGTGTGTTCCATGAAAAAATGCAGAAGAAACGCTTCAGGGGTGCCACCTTTTCATTTTCAGTCAGATTTACCATCACCACCTTGGTGCAAGGTTAAAGTATTTTGTTCTTGCTGTGGGTGCCAGTCTTTCTTGATCCTCATGTGTCGTGGCAAGTGTGTCTTCCTGATGGTGAGCACTTACATGCGTGTGTGTGTACGCACATGTGTAGGCTGGTGTTTGAAAGGCGGCAAAGCCGGAGATGGTGCTGCAGTACCTCAAGCTCGCAGGTTTCTGTGCTTTGGAAGAGCACGCAGTGAACAATACAGACAGCACGATCGACGACACCAGTCTGTCAGATGGAAGGGTGCAGATGTGCAATCTACGAAGTAGTGGGATGGACGTTCCTGCCACAGTAGCGTTCTACATGTGTGGAGGATAATGCTGCTTTGTGCGTTGAGACCATTTATCACGCAGTTATATGCCTGGTTGTTCCACATCTGACCACAACAGAAACTGCCAACACAGTGACTGCTCTGTTTGTACAGTGCGTAAGGGGATAACACCATGCTAGCCAAAATACGAGCAGATGTGATTGCCTCCAAGCCTATTACGAGGGAGGGCAGGGTTAGAGCTTTCTTGAAGCCACCCTAAGCCTGATAAGTTTGATTTTCTTGGTTAAGTGAACTTTGTCAACTGCTAGACTTTCCGGACCATATGGACACGAGCGCGCATTTTGATTGCTTGCAGGGAATGTCGTTATCACTTTCTGTTACGCGCAGCGCAGGCCGCGTTTATCTTGCACGTGGCTTGGGAACCGTGTTGACTGTTCTTGAAAAGCTTTGCATGCCTGACGTGCACATTTGAGTGATTTCTGGAATTTCAGAGGTAATGCGAGAACACGTTATGACGTGTGTATAAAAGCCGGTGTGCTTTCACCGCTTATCAGTTTTTCTGTCGGCCAACAACCGTTCACACCACTACTGCTGTGCAGTGGCGTTGGTGTGAACTGGGCACAGGTTTGCCCAATAAAAGTTTTGCCTCACATCATCTTGAGTTCTTCTGCTTCCAAATCGTCTCGACCACGTGGCAATATTTCAGTCCCTGCCAGGTCTGGAAAACTGGTTGGCCAAGAGCAGCTGCTGCCGCTGGACAAGAAGGCACTATTTTGTTTTTTGGTGGTCTGCAAGTGGATGTGCAACACTGAGCTCCTATCGTGCTTTTTTCTGCACAACATCAAACAACAGTACGTAGAAAGCATTTAATTGTGACGTCGTTTTAACACATGAGCATTTGCCAAGGCTTGGCAAGCCTTTGACACTGCATCCAGTTCTCACGTGCAACCAATTTTAGGACTCATTTTATCAGGAGGAAAATGCGCCTTGATTTTTTTTTAATGCTGCGACGAAAGGTTTGTTTACAGCTCCTCCATTTAAATGCCAGGTTGTCATCTTTTAGAAATAGGTAATCTGGTACACTTCTCTTGAAGCTTTGCAGCAGTGAAGGCTCATATTGTGAGCTTATTCGGGCAGTCTGTGCCTGTTTTTGGACAGTATTGAGTGTCACAGCTTATATTCTTATTTTTTCAATTATCCAATGCCTGGATTCTGCAGTTTGGCACGGTCTCCTTGGGGTCATATAATGATGGCTGCTCTAGAAATGCTTACTTACATAAATAATAGCTACAGAGTACACAAATCAACATAGTATTACGTTTTTTTCTTTGTGGTATTGACCCTTTCAGTGTTTACAAACAAACACGTCCCTCGCATACCCCAGGCTACTTCCGGCGAGAGGCGAGTGCTTGCGTCCCTTTGTACTCTTGCTGGGGGTGAGGACAACAACAATAGAACGCAGGATCGCAGCGCTTGGGGACCCCAGCGACCGGAAGCATCCTAGGGGCACGGACCGGTTTTCCCGTCGTCGGGAACCCGCCGGTGAAAGGGTCTATAGAATTGAGCGTACTTTGAATAAACTTTTGCAAAAGTTACGCATTTAGTGAACATCCAGAGACATGGAGGCAACTAGCCTTGGTAGAATCTTCCTTGATTACCCCCAATAACGCACACGTCTCTTTCCTGACAAAACGAGCTCAGGAACCACATTTGCAGCGTTGGCAACAGTCTCCCATCTTATCCATCAAATGCGAAGCTATGGTGGAACTACTAGAACATTGCCGTCACAAAACGGTGGCAGATCACATTCTCGTTGCCTTGTTTTGTCTTCGGCTGTGGCCTGCGTGCGTCTATCTGCTACAGACTAAGTACAAATGGCGATGTGCCGATTTTGTTATCAAGCTAGTGTCAAAAGGGAAGTCGCTTGCGCGCTGAAGATAAATTTGCATCGTGTCTTTGCGCACCCGAACCATGTGACGTGAGTAACGTGAACAGAGTAGATCAACTGGATGTCCACTGGAAAAAGTTTCTACAGGTGAAAATGGGAAAATGACCATACCTCGAAGACAATCTTGCAGTCTTTCTTAGGTAACAACACTTAACTGGCACGCGTTTGTGGCAAGCTGTGTGTGCAACTCTTGTGCTTTGAAGGCATGCTTACATTTTTTTTTTATTCGCTTTGTATGTGCCATATCTTTAGCATGATCATGTCTGAGATGTTTGTCGTAAAAGTAGGGACACCTTGAAAAAATGTTCGGTATATCTGGACGCAGCATCAGTAGGTGGCATAGGAAAAATGTAAGTGCACTGAAATGTGGTGGTTACATCCACGATGGTTAAAAGTGGGTTCGACCATAGTTGCATCTTCGTCTCTTCTGCCGTCCTGCATCGTTTTCTCGTGTTAAGACCTTAAGACAACTCCCTTTGCTGTGGCAGGCCCTGCAGTGTGCCGAGATGTGGCCCTGGGTCGAGGACTTGGTGCTGTCGCTGAATGGCATCAGCGTTCTGCGGCGGCCACCCGACACGCTATTCCAGCAGCTCGAATGCCTGTCGCTGCAGGACAACCCCATCTCCTCGTGGGAGACCATCTGTCACCTGGGTCACTTGCCGAGGTGAGCTGTGTGTCTAAAAGACTGAAGCTATTTTGCCGGCTTTCAGTGCTTAGCGAAAATAAGCGGTGGCAGACACAACCCCAGAAAACTTGTAGAACATTTAATTTTGCTGCCGCTTTTCACGCCCAAGGCTTTCGTTTATACGTGGGCACCGTGAGGAAATGCACCAAACATATTCAAGGTACAGTAGAACCCCGTTCATACATTTTTCAGCGGACCGGGGCAAAAAAACGTAACAGCCGGGAAAACGCAAGAGTGAGGAAAGCTCCGAAAATGAATGAGAACAGGGCCGCTTTGACTTCAAACAGTTTATTTCAGCAAGGCGAGCCATCTACAGTCGCCGACCAATAATTCGGACAGCCGCGCGGTACCGCCAGTGCCCCCATAGACTTAATGTGTTAAGACGACCGATATTTCAGGACAGTTTCTAGCTCTAAATGCGATAATTCGGACTCCGTTCGCAGCTGTCGAGCGCAGTGAATCGGCCGCCATTATAGCCTCGGCGCCCCGATGAAAGAAAGTATGGCCTCAGAGATCGCAATCAAAACTGTGGTCATCGAGGCTTAGTTAAAGCGTGACGCACCAATTTTGGAGGCAAGTCGCTCTGTCACTGCGATCACCGCATCCTGTTCCGGCACCCCGCGCGTGGTTTGTGATTGCGAGTACAGCTGGTCGCTTCAGGTCCGCGATCGCTTGATAGCGCTTTTACATTCCGTCTTCAGTGCTTGTTTACCGTGTTTACCCGCATAATTAGCGCCCTCGCATAATTTGGGCACCCCTGATATTTAGCCAGCTTTACAAAAAAAAATTCCTCGCATATTTTGCGCTCGCCGTCCGGCCTAAACCAGCTCGCCGGCGCGCGCACTGACAGACTGGACAGCCGCGCGGCCGCTCTTTTCGCTGCGCAGGCGAACGCAGTCACACGCAAGAGGGGCTGCGAGTGTGATGTCCCCTTTTCCAGTTCTTTTCTCCGGAAGTCCCTGGAGCCCAAAGTACGGTCGCTAAAATAAAAGCACGCGAGTGGGGGCGACAAAAACGGCTGAAGCAGAGATCAAACGGGCCCGGCCCATCCCTGTCTCTCGGAGGCGATGACATCACCCCTATAGGGACGCCTGTCGTCGAAGCGGGGAGGAAACGCCCCACCCGTCTTTAACGAGCATGAAAAGACGCAAAGGCGGGAGGGGCGGGGAGGGGGGAGTGTTGCTCTTCTGCCGAGCGATTGCGTGGCTGCGGAGATAGCGCTGGCGCTCGCGCTATCTCGGCAGACATCAGCGGGCGGCAGTTCCTGCAACCGTGACCAAGACTGCCAGAAGTCAAATCAAAATAGCGATGCCCGGGTGGGTACGGCGTGCCAGGTTGCAACGCATCATGCGGGAACAGGCCCACAGTTGCAACATAAAAGCGGGGTTCGCAATACATGGGATCCTATGGGAGCTATGCCGGGACCGATGAAAACCAACGTAACAGCCGGGAAAACGCAGCAGTGAGGAACGTAACAGCGGGGTTCCACTGTACCGTTCTGGATTATTGCTACATGTTTTCGCTGAAGGATGCAGTTTCTCTCCTGCCCCTCTTTCTTTTGCGCTCCCTGCAAACGGTGCACTCGTCACTGGTTCAGCCGGGGGACTTGTAGTTTCCGATCTGGCCTTTGTTCTGCATTACATGCATGCAGGCTAGCCCATCTTCCTAAGACAGAGTACTCGCATCATCCGCAACATGCTCGATCAAATTCCATAAGCACTGCAGGTGTCACTGCTCGTCCTGCCCCTCTTTCAGGGGCTACATTCTAAGCTGAAGGTGCAAGGTCTCAAATATCATGGGTGTGGGCGTTCCTGTTTGTAGCACACATTTGCATGTGGTTGTTTGCTCGTGTGTCGTGAGAGCCGCCGTCTCCACTGCTCTGTTTTTTTTCAATCACTTATGTGTACCATTGCAAGATGAGTGCCCTAATGGAGAAATGGCCCACCCGTCACCTAGGAGCTTGGCTTTCATTGTGCACGAAAGAGCAGCCCTGGACTCTGTTCAGACTTGTGTAATATCTTTAAAAATATATTTTTTTTTTTGCGAGTGACTGTGCTGTACCTACCGAATATGTTGGATGAGGTGCTGGTGGAAAGTGTCCAACATGGTGATGGCAATGAATCTTTGGAGGTCGATTCTAGCTATGCCTTCCACGTTTTTGCCATGAAATGAATGTGTTCTGGGCTAGGTAAACCCCCGTTGCCCCTTTGTTTCATTTGTGTGTTTCTTTTTTCGAATTTTCATGCGGAAACTGGATATAATGAAAACCTCTTTATAACGAAATTTTTGGATCATTTGTCAGTTTCGTTATACCGAGGTTTAACTGTATTTTTCTATTTTGTACAGACCAAAAGTACCCTCCTCGCGTTTTGTTCGAGGTCGCATTATTTACGTGCAAGGTGCGATACTATGCCCTCTTGAAATGTTGTATGTAATATGCTATTGCAAATTTTCACACATTCTCAGATTGGAAGTTGTACCATGGATGTGTATGGTTAGAAGCAAGATGACAGCTAAAAGCTTGAAAAGAGTGAACAGCTTTTGTCAATGAAAAGCTTCCCAAACCTTGCACAGACTCCATCATTATCGTTTGACTGCAACACTTTGCATATTTTGATCTGACCTTAGACCAAAGAAGGAACACCTTTAGACTTTTTATTCTCCAAGTTGTCCATACAGCAGTATATCTCCTTCAGGCATGAATAATGACAAGCTATCAGTAAATCTGTCGAACTTACACAACTGTATTTCAAAGTACTGTACATTCTATTGGAAGTAATAGAAGATGGTAGTGTCTTTATTTGCACACTTTTTATTGAGTAATTTTAATTAGAGTATAATCAAAGATTTTATTTTGAACTCGGTCATGTTCCAGTTTTGTATAATGGTAATCAAATTTGAGTCTCAAAATACGTGGGCAATATTTTATTGGTAATATCCATTTCATATAAGAAGTTATAGATTTTCATGGCTCCCATGAAGCAGCATGTCAAAAGACTCATTGAACATGGTAGTGTCTTCAACAAAATGATCTTCTGTAAATGTGGGCAACAAATTGCAAATAAGTAAGTACTGGCTTGCACATTTGGGAAGTGTACACGAATGTGAAAATCGTGTTTTGAGCTGCTCGAAGTGACACACATTGTGTGAACACTCCTTTAGAGTTGTTGTGTACATTTGCACACACAGTCACTGGTGGAAATGTGCAGACCAGCATCTTTGTTTAGGTGCCCCAATGTTCCTTCCTGTATTGAAAGCAGTGGAGTTGCATCATTCTGTGCACCTTTTGTTCTCCTCTGATCAGGTTAAAAAGCCTGTCACTGGCCGACTGTGACCTGACCAGCATCTCATTCCCGGACACACCACCAGGCCAGAAAACTCCGTTGTTTGCTCACCTGGTTACACTGAACCTTCACAACAACCGCCTCGAAGAGGTGAGCAGGAACTTGCCATTGTTGCCTTTATTGGAGGAACTCCACAAGGAATTTGAAAGAACTTGCTCGACAGTAAGATCGTTAGTGTGTGTGCCAGTTAGGTGCACATCATGCAGTGGATGGGTCAATCTGAGACACTGTGATTGTTCATCAGTTGCAATTTACGGTTGCACAGTGTTGCAAGTATTTCGATTGAACTAAGAAAGTAAGAGTATATTGTAAGTTTTACAATCATTTCATATGTTTCCTAGCTGTTGTGGCAGCTGTGTGGAAAATGCAGTGAAAGCTCATTAATTCGGATTTCGCGGGACTGCCGAAAATTTCACAATTAACCAAATGTCAAAATTATCGAGAGCACCAAGGAAACAGCGAAGAAATGTCTGCTGCGTCGATGCATCTTTATTTTATGGATAAATAAACACATCTTGCTCTCATGTTGCTTAACAGCAGTGTACAAAAATTCCACAGTCACCTTGTAATATCTTGTGTGCATGTCTGGCCAGTATATGTGCTCCGTGTATTTTGAATCAGTTTATTGTTGGCAGTGTGCACTCATGTTTGTCTCCTTCTTCATTGTCCAATCTTTGCACATTTCACCTAATTTAAGGCTATGGTGACGATAATATAGGATGAAGTGCTTATGCTAAAGTGAAGCTTAGCGTTGCATTCTCATTTGTGGAATAAACTGGCTCAAATGCTGCGTCCAGCAATAGTGCAGCGAGCAGTAGTAACCACGGTGTCAATGTTGCTCATTGTTTTTTCAGTGGGTCAGCATAGCCGAGCTGAACAAGCTGGCCTCCCTGGAGGATCTCGTCGTGAAGGGGAACCCGGTGACGGTGCGCGAGAAGAGGCACATCACACGCTGCCTCCTCGTGTCTCACCTGGGAAAGCTGCAGCTTCTCGACCGCATGGCTGTGAGTGTCCAGCGGACAGCAGCGTAGGCCTTACCCAGAGGGCTCACCGTATTTGCACGGATCTAACATGCACCCAGTTTTTGTGGGTTCAGATTGAAAATTAACCTGAGCGCATTGTTTTAAAGGGGCCCCAAACCACCCCGAGATTTTTTTAAAAATATTTCAAGTTAGCACGCACATCGAGTTGAGAATGCCATCATGATGAATGTTGCCAAATGTGGCAGCATTCATCGAGAAGCAATCCCGTGCGCCTCCCCGGACTTTTCTGGCATACCAGAGTTAGCCGTGACATCACCAGCTTGTTTTTGGTGACGTCAGCAGGCACAAAGCTCCATCGAACGGTCGAAGGAGAACCTATGACTTCCAGTTAGACATGCTTTCCCTGTCTGTCTGCTCTTTTCCTCCATGCTGCTCTTCCTCGTCACTGTGCGGTGTGCTGTTCGCGTGTGCACGCTTGTCATGTGACATTCAAAGGAGCACTTGTAACGCCTGTAACTTCGCTATCACGGCACCGTCTCAAAAAATTCTTATGGCTACATGCTTGTTGTGGACATCAGCAACACATCAACTAAATTTTGACCTCTGAGTGCTTCAGGGGCCCTTTAAGAAAGAAACTGTGGCACACCACTTGTGTTGATGTTCAGAAGAAAGAGGTGAGTATTACCTGCCGTTGTAGAATAAGAAATTTATTCTTCCAGTAGTTCCTTTTCTGTTGCGATCCATTTTTATTGCTTTGAGATCACCTACACACATTCTTCAATTGCACCGCTTGTTAGCGTGACAAGCTCCACTTGCAGGGAGTTGCTCAAGAAAACCAGCAAGCTTGTCTTTGAGTTGCGGTTATTTTCCCATTTTCGGCTCATAGAGACTTTTCCCTGTCGACGTCCATCTGGTTATCGTAGTGCTGTGTTTGTTTACGTTATACCAGTAGGACGCGGGCACTTTTGAATCGTGATCTGTGCGTTAAGCTTTGGCCAACGTCATCCCAGCTAACTTCATCCCAGACTAGTCTGGACTATGTAGCTGCGACCACTGTTAATTGCAATCGGTAGATAGGACACGGATCAGCGTTGACTACAATGAACAGCGCCCATGTGATACCAGCATTACTCACGATCATAGGCCTCGGGCACCCGAAGCGATGCGGATATCTTCAGTGCACAGAATGCCTTTCTTTTGGAACGAACTTTATGATAACACTGGCATGCTACCATTTGCGCTCAATTTAGAACAAGTACAGCACAAACCGGTCGCGGTTGAGCACGAAACCAACCAACGTGAACTCGCAACAAAACGCACTCTGCCACCATGAGTGCCAGCATTTCGCAATGGTTATGACAGTGAACTCCGCAAACATGGTTTCGGTTTCGCACTCAATTCAAACGTGCAGGCATTCTTGGGGCTCATTTTACTGGAAAAAAAGGTGCATGTTAGAATCGTGCAAATACGGTACTAATCTGTGTGTGCCCTCATTGTTATTGAACAAGCACAGCCCACAGTGCGTCTTGTTGTGGGTATGATTAATAAAACATGGTTGTAATGAATATGGATAACATGGAGTAAATATGACATTTCTTATGGCAGTGTTAGCAAGCAGTTGACACTTATCCTCTTTACAAAGGTTTGCATGCATTCCTTAATGTGGGGTTTAAATACTGACAATTCAGACGATCCTGCCAATCGTTGGCCACATTGATTGGCACTCAGGTTACACTACATGATGTTGCAACCATTGCAGTGGCAGCCTGGTCACACGTCGCTCAGTTAATCGCGGTGCATGTGTGGCAAACGCTCCATGAGGTGCTGTGACTCCGGTCCACGCTGATGTGCATGGTGGATGAATGCGACAGTTTGATTTTGGAATGATTCTGAGCTGCTTATTTTTCATATTTGAGGTTGCTTCCCGATGTTGGAGGGTTACGTGCATTAGCTCTGTTTCAATTAGCAATGTGTAGGTGAGCAGTTTTACTTGAGGCATTCTAGAGGAAAGTATAATGTTACGGGCATCTATACAATTGGTTACCTGATAAGGCGGCGCTGCTCACATGCAATCATTCATTCGATCAGTAAATAAATAAATTTAAATAGGAACTGCCGTTGATTCCTCCAATGGCTGCCCAGGTCACCAGAGATGAAAGGCGTGAAGCTGGCATCTTCTACGTAAACCGGTTTTTCCCGTTGTGGCTCCAGTGTGGTGGAACAGCTGAAGGGGGAACACCTTCACCGGAGTTCCTCCGTGAACATCCTAGGTTCCTCAGCCTTCTCAAAAGTGAGTCCTTCATCTCTCTCTCTGTTTTCCTGAACCAAAAATCTTGCTGGGCTAAAGGTTGTTCAATGGAGACCCAAATGAAGCGAGCGAATTTAATACTACGAGCTAGCGTGAATACCGTATGTACTTGCATAATGGATGCACTTTTCTTTTACTGAAAAACAGAAGCAAAGTTGGGGGGGTGCGTTTATTATGCAGGGTAAACTTTATGAAAGCTTTTTCAGGTTGAATAAAACATCTTAACGCGTAAAAAAGGACGGCATTGCGTCCCGCGGTAATGCCACGTGTGCAATGAAATTTTATTTAAAAACAGGTAAAAAAAAAATCTATATGGTGTCGGTACCACGCTGCGACAGCCTTTCTGGTGGCTCCATTTTGTTCCATTGCGATGGCCTTTCGCTTCCGTTGAACGCATGGTTCGCCCACAGCACCGCGCAACTGGAAAAATGGTGACGCTGTCGAACGGTCAACAGCGAAAAAACAAAGGAGCGGTATGCAATGGTCATCATCGCACATAGAGTTTATATATATAGCTTTTATGTCGTTGCGAGTCCCGCCCGTAACAACGCCATGACAATGATCCTGGGAGCGCCCGCTTGCAGCCAACCGAGGTCGCTATGTCACCGATTCGATGCAGTCGCGGAGACGCCCAGTGCAAGATCATTCGGTAGCGTTTGCGGGTGTCCGTAATGGGAGACTATATGTTTCCCATAACTGCACGCAAAACGGCTCACCATCGCATTTATGCCTCATGTCTGCCTCATATCAGTCTCAAGTGCTTTAGGCACAGCGTCTGAGATTGTGTCGTGGCAATCTCGGAGACCCCGCCCCGACCATGCTTAGGCTTAGGTGCGCTAGCTGGCACAGCATGCCGTGGCGAGTGGGAGGGAACTGTGATAACACGGATGAACACACATTGCAAGTAAATGATGTTACCGCTGCTTGCACGGGGCTACATCCGGTAGCATGTGGCTGTTTTATCGGTATGTGGGATTTACGAATCGCCACGCCAGACGGATCGCGAACGCCGTGGATCGAATGAAGTGGGAAAGCCACAGCGCAGCCGCTCACGGGACTGCAGGGGTTCAAAGTTGGGGTGCATTTATTATGTGAGTGCATTCATTATGCGAGAAAATACGGTATAAACTTCTTGGTTCAAAGCGAAGCTGCAGTAAATATTACTGATGAGCACAGTGCACGTGAACATAGTGGTGGCTTCTCAGCAGAGATTTAATTTCTTCTCTGTTATAATGGATTTGTTTTAACAAGCTTCCCTGCAACACTGTTGGCTTTAACTGTTTTGACCTCAATGGGGCAGTCCGAGATACCATTTTACCGTAATATAGTTGACTACCTGATCATGAAATGCCTAGCAGCGACGATCATGTAATAACCCTGCTGCTTCTGTTATATAATAACTCTGTGTATTATAAATGCTTGATAGTGCTAGCTGGAAGCAGATGTATTTGCGAAATCTTTGGTGTTATAGTCTTGCTGTCTATAAACATAGTTCTGTACATCTGATTGATCTTTGCTGGTTGTAATGATTGAGCTGGAATTGTAACTGACCTTGTCAGTATTATTCAGACGTTTACAATTTTTTTTCTTTCAGCATATGGAGCTCCAGAAACAGTGCCTGATGGCAAGGTTGCATCATTAAACAAAAGGGTAGTCAGTATCCTTTCTTTTGTGAGCCATTTTCGTAGCCTGCCATATCACAGTGAGTGCAGTGTGAAATTCTGTTGTAGTCCACAGTAATGGGCCTCTTTTTCTTACTTGAAAGGCCATTTGCAACCAAATTTCATTTTGGTAAGTTTGTTATGAATGAGAGGCTGAGAGGCACAATTGAATCTCAATATATCAAACGTTGGATACAGTAAACTCTTGTTAATTCAAATTTGATGGGAGCCCAGAATATTGTTTGTATTAACGGAAGTTTGAATTATCAGATGCAAGCAGAAGCATGGCTCATTGCAGCATACCAGGAAAAGCATAGATGTCCCGTTATGGCTTGCGTTGTTGCCACCTCACGTCATTCTTTTTTTTTTCTTTTTTCTAGTGGTTTCGAATGTTTTCACAAAGCCCCTCCATGGTCGTCTAGTGGTTATAACACTCGGCTGCTGATCCAAAGGTCGTGGGATTGAACCCCGGCTGCAGTAGCTGCATTTCGATGGAGGCAAAATGTTGAGGCCCATGTAATGTGTGACGTTGGTGCATGTTAAAGAACACCATTTGGTCGAAATTCTCTGAGCTCTCCATTGCGGCATCTCTCATAATCGTATCATGCTTTTGGGACATGAAACCCCAGAAATCAATCAATCGATGTTTTCACAAGTGCCAGCAGATGATAGCCATTCCTGGCTGTTAAAGAATATATGAGAATGAATGTCCAGCTAGAAGGAACTAGAGTAGCACATGGTTTTGGTGAGGATAAGAAGAGTGTATGAATTAGAATTGATTGTATGGTACAGTCTGAATTAAGCACCTCTTACATACGACATGGAAAGCATAGCTGGCCAACCAAAAATCTCAAATTTGTTTGAAATAATTAAAAGCTTGAACTATCAGAGTTTCAGTTATCGAGAGTCTACGACATATAAAATTGTTCCCCTTATTGATCTGTGCAGGTTTAAATGATTTGTCTGCAGTGTCTTTGTGAAATGAGTTTGAAAGGCATATTTTCACATAACTGTTTCGCATGTGTGTTAGACGTGAAAGAGCTGGCGTTATTCACACCCGACCTTCTCGTAGAGAGTCCTTTCGGTGAGAATGTATTCTGCAGACGTGATAAAGCTTCACAAAAAACTGAACACTTTTATAATATGTTATGATGCTGCACACTTTTCAAATGTGATTTAACAAAATTTTCCATCGACATAAAAGACCAGTGGCTCTAGGGGTGTAATTTTGGCACGTATTTTAATAATAACTCTGGTGCTTTAGATCAATTTATTCAACTTTCTAGCAACATCTTTAAAAAATAATTGCACTCAGTGGGAACAACATTCTTGCATCGATGTGTTTTATTGACATAATGAGCTTAAATTGGAGTTTCTAAGAGGATCTCTGCTGATGTATTTCCGATATTCTGGCGGTTCTGCTGATTGTTACGAGCTCCTTGACAAAAGCGCCCCTCCCAGCTGTTGAAATCCATGCGCCACAGGAACCTGACCGGGGACCAATTAGGAAGCGCCTACCATGTAAGTACTGAGAACTCTGTACTGAATTAGTGGTGAGCATCATTATCATCACCTTATTTCATATGAGTGATCACATTTTCAGGTCTGGCTGCATTTTACAGAGTGCTCTTGATGTTGCAGTGAACTAATTGCAGCACATTTCCAAGTGCAAGGTCATTGCCACATAAATCTAGTTGTGGCCATTGAAAAACTGCATACAGTGCAGTGTGCGCCATCTTTGTTTGCAGTTCCTCGTAGCAAATGCTCTTCGAAATTTCAAATATTCGCACACCACTGTACTCGGGTACAGGCCAAGGAAAAAAGTGGCTTCTGTCTGTCAAAGAACCCCCCCAGCCAATGGTGCTGCTCTGTCAACGTGACTTCGCAGTAGACACTCTGCGCCGCACTCAAGAGAGAAATCAGAGGGCGGCATGGAGAGGGTCTACAGTGACGTCACGTTGAGAGAGTGGTACCAGTTGGCTGGGGGGGGTCCTTTGACAGACAGAAGCCGCTTTTTTCTTGACCTGTACCCGAGTATAGTGTTTTTAACAGCGTGCTAGGAACTGTACTGCAGAATGTGCACATGCAGTATTGTTGAAAGGAAATGCATGTCAAGTGTGCACGTCCATGTGCGATTCTCACGGGCCGGCAAGTGCATCATTTCCGTCCCGCTCCTCTTGCCATGTTTTCCGGTGTAGTGTCCATGTCGGTGGAGAAGTTGAAAGCCCTGGTGACGCAGCTGTTTCCTCGGAAAGGGAGCCACTTCTGCCTTTCGGTTGGGAGTCTCGAGGTAGGTGTTGCAGGCCGTTTCTCAGAAGAGGGGCATTCACTAAGTGCCAGAAAAAAAAAAAAAAAAAACCTCTTTTAACGATGTCGCTGTTCTTGATAGCCCAAGTTTCTCTGTTTATAGCAAATTCAAGATGTAGGCTTATCCTTGCCACTTGCCCTGTTCTTCACAGAGCTTTAAATGACTCGTCCTCTTGTCAGGTTCAGCGCACACACACAATAGAAGCATGAGAGGGACAAACACGAGGAGAAAAGCGCTGACCCTCATTTCATTTTTATATTCTAAGGAATTAGGAAGGGCAACGCGTATGCAATGAGCAGAAAAAATGTGGTTTAGTGTTTGTAGAACAGATGTGATGAACCACGAACAAAGCCACAGGATGTGTGTAAAAAAAATTTAAGTCATTGGCAGACAGTGTAAATGTGGGTCGGGGCACATTTTGTAATTTATAGGACAGTTCTGTTATATGCGTGAGAAAATTAGTCTAATCAGCATGCCCAAGCTACCAGTGTGCTGCAGTGTGGAATGGCCTCGCCTGCTGAAGCATGTCTCCCTGTTGGCTCCGTGGTCAACCTACAGGTGGCAGCACTGTCACCACGTTAGTGTGGATAGGCGGCTGGTGGCACACGTTGATATGTTGAAGTTGAAGTTGAAGTTTATTTCACCACATTTTTACATATTTTCTTTTACATATTTTTACATATTTTACATTTTTTACATATATTTATAATGTTTCATGAAGTGAAGGTACAATGCGTACATAGCGGTGCTCCATTGTGAGTGGTTAGCTAAATGAAAGTGTTGATTGCAGTCAGGTGGCAAAACAGCTGTCCTCCGAAGACAAGTTAGTTCACGAAGCATGCAGAACGTTCTTAGTGCATGTGAAAGAAGCATAATGTACCATTCAAAGTGGCACTGGCAACGGCCTGTCCGACTTCCTCGGAATTTCTCTCTCTCCTTTTTTTTTTTACTGCACTTGAGCTGTGCTACGCCTGGAGAGATTGCATTGCTATTATGTGACTTAAATATAGTTCAGTATTGACTTCTAGCTCAACTTTCACTATTGGCTGCAGAAAAACAAAGAAGCTGAACTAACACTCATTTATATCTCGTTTCCTTTCCCCCCATTTTCCACGAAATGCAAGGCCCTCGACTAGCTCAGTTAGTCAAACTACGTGACTGTAAGATCACTTCAGCACTATCGGAATGTTTGGCATACAGTTATAATATATTATATAAAAAATCTTGATAAACACCTAGCCTTCTTTGCATGATTACTTGCCTGGTGGTGACACGAAAATGTGCCAAATATTTTACATGTACCAACAACATGACTTCTTCAAGCACGAACTGTCTGCTGCTTTCTGTCATGCTAACAATGCCGCAGCAATGCTCAAATTAAATGCGGTCAACTCGGCTTTAGAGGTGACTGCCGCATCATGCATGACGCTCGTGTAATACACCATTTAATACCTCTTTGGCAGACATGTATATGCTTAACTTGTTTATACTTATTCCTGTGCCCTGAACTTGCGAAATCTGAAACTAACTAAACCAAATCTTTGTGTGTTCCTCTTTTATATTGTGCAACTGTCATTTACGTGCTGTTAAATTGTCATACCATGGTAGAGAAGTGCGATTCCACTACAGTAGAACCCCTCTGTTACGTTCCCGGCTGCAGCGTTTTCCTGGCTGTTACGTCATTTTGAGCCAGTCCCGGCATAGCTCCCACAGGATTCAACGCATTAGGAACCCCGCTGTTACGTTGCGAATCGACACTCCAAGCGGCCAGTGCCGACGGCAATATTGACTTTTCATGTAGCTTGACTTGGCCTGACTGTATTAACTGGCCAAGGGGCGACGCCCATTACGTTTCCGGCTTCCACCAGCAAAATTATGGCACAGTTGCGCAAACTGTTTGTGACGGAATTGCATACAGTGATTACGTTTCCATCGATGATGCCGTTGTCACATCCGATGTTTTCTCTGTTGACGAAATCGTAGCCGATTGCACAGATGCATGCACTGAAAGCGCTAGCACTGAATAAAATTGTGTGCCGATCACCACTCCTCTAATTTTCCCATTTTTCCCGTTTCTCGGCTCTTACGTTTCCCCGCTCTTACGTTTATTTTCTACGGTCCCGTGAAAAACGTATCAGCGGGGTTCTACTGTATATTGTTTGTTATCAACTTCTACTGTCTCTTTTGTAGAGGGGCCTGGAACTTATGACAAGTGGATTGTCGCTTTTTTCCCCTTTCCTCCTTTGTCATTGTGTGTTAATGGGAATAACCAATCATCATTGCCATAATGTCATCGTGGGGCCAGCATCTGCACAATTTGTTGCGGTCATGTATTTTTTTTTCTTTAAGTTTTGCACTGTTAACGTGGCTACTGTTTACATTGCAAAATATTTTAACTGCGGCAACACATACGGACAAAAATGCGGTAGACTGGACACGTGCAGACTCTGTGACAACAGCGCATCTATATTGTTATGGGGATTGCATGTATTTGCAGTATGTACAAAGAGGAGAGTGAAGAGCTGGGCTGGTTGGTTCATGATCAAATTCGACGGAAAGCCAGAAATGCAGGACACGGACAAGAAAAGAACAAACGCAGACACACCTTCGCTGGACTAACAACCAAATTTATTGAGGCAGCCACAAGCTTTTATACAGACACGCTGCGCAAGCGCCCGAGCTACAACCTGAGGACTAGACTGCCTGATAGTCGGGTACCGACGAAGGTGTGCTTGCATGTGTTCTTTTCTTGTCCGTGTCCTGCATTGCTGGCTTTCCGTCGAATGTGATGTACAAAGATGCAGTTGCCACCTAACACTAATGGTGGACCAGGGTCTTGTTCGATCACTTCGCTGCCATTGTCCTTGTCCTCCGTACAGAGTAAGCCCCTCTGCTACATTCCTCGGAACACTGCAGGGTAGGGCCCTCCACTACCTTGTGACATTACCCCCCTATGAAAAAGCACCGATTCTGTACGTTCCAGGGCAGTATGAAGGTGGAAAGCACGTAGGGCTTCTGTCGTCCGACATGTAAAATTGTGAAAGGTGGTCTCGTAGACTGGGCTGTGTTGACGACTCATTCAACTTCATACGCGAGGTCAGTGACCTTGCATGACAGCTTTTTGGAAAGGCCACTGTGGCATGATGAGGACCGCAGCAGGCCTGGGAGAGTAAGAAACATCACTGTGGTGGCAGTCATGCAGGGCTTTCTCCATTCATTTGAGGGTGGTAGGCTGTTGCGAACTTGTGTTTTGTGGAGCAGGAGTGAAGGACCTTCTGAATGATGCAGGACCCGGGATGATGTTTCATGGGATGATGTTTCATCCCGTTTTTCTCTGTATATATGTGTCACTATTCACCCATTAAACAGAATTGCGAGGCCACACATGTCCTGTCTTCTGCCTCTTCTTTGTACGCATGTGTTGGCGCAGTTAAAAATGTTTTGTGATGGATGTCAACCAACTAGCGCAACTTAGGTGCTTTACCGTTTTCAGTATGAACTCGTCGCCATACTTCACTCTGTCGCAGAGTGCAAGTGTTTCATATCTGCACTGACATCCTTTGCTTTGGCTACATCCCATACTTGCTCTCGCCCTCCTCCAGGAAGGAAAGGAGTCGGTGCTAGACAAGGAGCGGCGTGACCTCAGCTTCTACGATATCACCGACGGTAGCCGCATTTACGTACGTTGGTAGGGGGCAGGCGTGCCCCGACTCGACTGCAACGCGTTTCGAGCAAAGCATTGTGACGGCAGAGAGGAAAGTGCGCTCTGCTGCTGTGCTTGTGCCTCGTCGCCTAGACGAGTATGGTTTCGTCCCAACTTTGCTGGCACATTCGATGCGACAGAGCGATCCGCCATCGCGGTGTGGCCCGTGAAGTCTGAAGACGTCGACTGCATCTGCCATTTTATCTTGCCACAGCACTGCAAATGAAGCATTTCCTGCCCATACAAAATATATGTCTGTAGGATTGCGAGAGACCTTAGAAAGGCTTTTATCGATGCTTGCTTTTTTTTTTTTGTCATTCTTTGCCTATTTGTTTCATGCACAGACCTTCTGTGAAGGTCTGCAGTGCTTTTTTCTTTGTTTGGTGATGTATCAGTGTTGCGAGTCTTCTTCAGATACTATATATAAATGAAGTTTAGGTAATGGCCTTTGCTAAAGAAGTGTACCGCAAGCAAAAGGGCACAGGGGCCACTCTTTCTTGCGAACCATTTTAAGGGTTAGGGAATTGTTGCCGTGGGAGCGCCATGTCATAGTGATAAATGACCACACAGGCTTCAGAGCTCCTAACGTTTCCCGACAAAAACGGTTGCACCTTAAGAACTTTTGGCTTAAATTTTGAGCCTTACTTTCGGACAACACTTCTGTTATGCCATCATCTTTTTAAATATGACATAGTCTGCGTATCTTCTGTAGATGTGCTTAACATGAGGGTTAATTGGCTCACCTTCAAAGTTTCATGCATCGTACAATGCCAAAGGTCAATTAGCGGCATCACATTTGTCACCATGGCTACGAGCTGTTCTGGCCAACATGCCTAGGGTCAGGCCTTGTACATACAATATCCAAGAATATGGACTGGGGCACCACCTGCCATATTAGTTGAATAGGTGGTAGTGTTCCAGTGGCACATGTAGGTGCGGGTCCATTTCCCAGCGGCAAAAACTTGCTTCATTCATTCTCTTTGCCTCATCATTCTTGCACTCCATTTGAACTTGCAGTGTCTCGCATGCTTCCTTTGGCTTCATAGGGTTGTGAGTAACAGAAAAATCTGGCTTCTTAATTTCCTGCCCATGTCTCCACGTGTGACATGCGATTTCAAGGCACCCACAGTGTGAGGAGTCTGCAATATTTAATGGTTGAACAGGACTTTGGAGGTGTTCATGCCACTGTAAGGAAGATTACTACCTATACAAAATTTTAAGATTGTTTTGCAGTGCATTCTGTTTAACACAGTGTTTTTGACTGTCTCGAAATTTTATGTGGGCCTTGTCATTATCTCGCAATATGTGCACACCTTCGGATATACATTGCAGCGTCCCCAGGATATCCATGGAAATTCAATGTAGACACTTGCAGTGGTGACTTCAGTGTATTGTTCAAGCTGCATTAGGGTCGATTCCTTAGCTGGATGAAGTTGATAGTCTTCTCAGCCCTTTGTGCAAGGATCTGTCTTTCAGGCTTCCTTGGAATTTCTTATTAAAGGTGATTTACATTTATAGCGTTGTCTTAACCTTGAGCTCGAACATATACTAGTAGTTTGCAGTGAAGTCGCAATACATATACTAATCGATGCCCGTTAACTGCCAAGCAAATATAACTTCATTGTGCTGTGCCATTGTCGAGTGCAATGTTGCCTCTCGTAGGAAAACTAGTTGTTGCCATGGCAACATTAGTTAACATTGTAATGTATGTACTCTTGTGCTTGTGTGCTGCACCCGGCAAACTAGTTTCACATTGTGCAAACATGGCCTTTGCTGCTGCGGTCACAAGACGACACCTGTGATGAAATGTGTGTGTTTCTTAAATAGTCAAGCCAAGCCGGCAGCCACGGCATGGATATAGTGTAACGTGCGACAGTGTGCATACTGCAGCCAGGTGAACAGCCGTGCTTTGTTTCAGTAGAGCGGTCAGCTAGTCTGAAATGATAAGAGAAAAGCGCACATAATTTTGCGAAAAAAAAAATAGTCGTTGCTTTTGACAGGCCCTGATGTTTTATGGCATGTACCATGCTAAGTATTTTTGCTAGCTCTAGTGAGAGAATGTGACGTGCTACAGATGCAAGAAGCAAGCCGCCCGATGCATTGAAATACTCGCTGTTAGCGAATTAGTTATGAAAAATGCATGCTTTAGTTCTCTGAGAATGCTTAAATTTCATTACAGGTATAAAGCACAATATCTAGCTACAAATAATTACTGTCATAAGCACAAAGAACTAGCATGGAAGTCCTTCGAGACTGCTGTAAATAACTGATGTGGACCCTACGTTCATATTGAACATCTTCTGGCACTCGGCGTGCGGCCACCTCAGATCTGTTATTTCTGATGATGGCGTGTGCAGCACATTTCTCTGTCAGTGTTACGCTGAGAATATTTTAAGCGTTCTTCCTCACAGAGACAATCTCTGCCAAATGATGATGTGAATGTTGCGATCGCTTGCATGTTCATGAACAATAAAACCATACACAGTGTGTCCTTTCCTTTGAATCCTTTTAATGACTTTCACATGCCGTAGTTAAGAAAGAAGAAAACATGACACACACATTGAAAAAAAAACACACAGGCAAGAAAGACCACTGACAACTTGGCAGCTACAACAGCAAATAAAAAAAAAAAACCGGCACATTTGACAACATTGTGCTTGAAATGTAGAGATGTGCTAGCACAGTACAACAAGGAACACGCATGTGCACATTATGGGGTTAAAAAACGAGTATGTGTGTTAATGAATTAAGGATGCTGGAAAGTTATGTAGTGTCCAAGTTTCCACAAAAGGCATGAGCTTTCATTGGAGGTTTGACGTAAGCAGGCACACATTGCTCTTGCAAACCAGTCTTAATTGAATACACCAACCAAAAAAGCAACTTTTTCAGATATCTTGCACTTAGACAATGGAACACACTCTTATATGCCTAATGTACGTCGAAGCACTTCACAAGCAGCTCCTTGCAAACTCTAATGTATAAAATCCAAGTGGATAGCTCTCTTCTATCAAGCCTATGGGTACCAATCTGCAAGTCAATAACCGTGAAACAAAATTGAGCTGTAAATACACAGCTATGGGAAGTCACAGGAGCATAAAAGCATGCAGACACACAAGCCGAAATTGAAAAGAAAAAGTGTTCTGCAAGGAACATTTGGGAGTCGACACAAGGAAAAGGCTGGTTCTACTTACGACAAACTACAGGTTTAGCGAAGCTTGTGCTGTCATTTACGCTGTGAGATCATGTCACTACTTCTGTATTGCATTTGTAGTCAACAGAAACTCGAGAAAACAGTAACCAGGCATTCTTACGGCTAATTCAAAGTGGGCACCTTGATTGCATTGATGTGAACACCCAGCACATTTCTTACGGACCGCCACATTTCGTAATCCTTCTCACGAGATTAACCTACCTGCGATGTGCTGGTGTTTCACGGTAACTGCAGCTCACATTCCCCAACGTCGAAAACAACGTCAAAGGCAACAGGGTTCTCGTCTATTGTACAGTGCATCCTTTTCGGGCCTCAGCACACAAGACCGGGCTCAGGTACCGTAATGCAACATCATTCGTCTATCTGGTTGCCACACAGACACAGAGGTGCGTATTCGCTACAAACTAAACACACGAATGAAGAGTTCCACAACTCCCAAGGACTTGAAATGCCTCCAGTAACAATGGCACGGGTGGCAAGGAAAAGTCTCGTTACTAAGTAAGGCTTATTCGTAGAGTGCAGACAGTAGTAGATGTGAATTGAACACACTGCTGGAAATACTCCAGGAAAACCCTGTTCCACCAAGTAGCCGCTCTGCATGGAGCGTGCTTTCGTGGCACCGACACCTTGAACACAGAGGCTCCTTGTAGCAGTGGCAGGCCGTCGCCACCAATGAATTTGCTTCGGGTTTTACAAAGAGCACCACCGTGCAAGGCCTCTTAACCTCTCTCTGCCTCCCATAGACGAGCTCGGCACACACTGCGCATGCCCGCTGCCACGGACTAGCTTGGTTTGTTCACGGCAAGGACTACCTAGGCACGACAGCCTTACTTTTTTTTTCACGCACATGTGGTGTTAGCAATACCATAACGCTATTTCCAAGGAAAACTAAGCCATGCAATGAAGCAAACTTCACCATCTACATAGATCTTTCATCCACAATACCCGATAGAAAATACCGAATGCATTTCTTGAGTGTTATGTGGAGATTCCATGGAACGGTCAGTGAAAATTGGCAATTTGTTAATGTATATAAATGCTTTGATCCCTCGACGTTCTTTTATAATGAGTTTTGTGGTTGTATGTCCTAAAACAACGACATTAATTTGGGAGACGCCGTAGTGGAGGGCTCTGGAAATTTCAACCACCTGGGGTTCTTTAATGTAGAATATCGCACTGCACACGGGCCCTAACATTTTGCCTCCATCAAAATATGGCCGCTGCAGCCGGCATTCAGTTTACAGCTGCACTGAGCTCTACAGCTGACCTCAAATGTGGAGCTAAATGTCCTTTCTAAAACACTCGGGACATAAAAGGTTAATTAACAATGCCCCCCCCCTACACACCATTTTTTCTTTAGCTTGTGGAAATAGGCAATTAGCTGCAAGAACATGAAGACAGTCCCCGTGCGTTAACACGCTCCTTGCTACTACCCTCACCCTGTCTATGTTTCTGCTCAATGAAACAGCTGTGCCATAAGGTGAAGCAATCTGCACAGCTGTGTGCAGTGTTTGCATTTCAGATGTTCCCGTGAGCACACACTATGTGGTACACTTTTAAGAATAGAACACGGAAAATATAGCACACGCAAAGTTTTTGTTCCACTGGCACCTCTACATGCAGTGAAATTGACTCTTGAAGTGAACTCAATCAATATCGGCAAAACGAAGCTGCTAGGCTTAAGGTTAAACTTTGCATTGTGGCTTCAGACAAAAAGTCGGCCAACATTTGACATGAACGTTAACCCTATCAGACTTGCCAATGACACACAGTCATTGGGTAGTTTAGACTGTTTACTTTGTCCTAAGTGTTAAGGTGTTTATCAGGTGAAACTAGACGCATCCCTGCGGCAACGGTCTCGTCCAAACGGGCACTGACCTCGAGCACGAGCGGCGTCTTTTTCAACAGAGCCGAACCCCACTGTAAGGCGCTGGAGAGGACGGCCCACTACAAGGTTCCAATGCTTCTTTACATAAGAAACAATTCCAAAGCAATGTACCACTTTTCATGCTGTTCATGGGAGGAGAGATCGCAGTCAGCTTGTGTAAAAAATATAATACTGCACCAGGTTTATCACACAGCTCGGAGTCTTTACTGTACGGGTGTCCTCAAGTTAATTTTTAGGTCACAGTACTGGAACTTTTCCGACATTGATAGGTTTGCAGATGAGACTGTGCAAACCCTCCAAACAGCTACAGTGCTAAGCAATAAAGCAAGCAGCATTCACAGCCACTCTTGTTATTCCAGAACATGCATGCAAGAATTCGCAGTGCTGCATAGAAACGAGGCAAGTCTGAATGTAGACAGTGAGCAATAGTTTCACAGTGAGTGACAATGTGGCAATGCTTGTCTAAACATTTGCACAGCAGATCCACGGATACAATGACCAAGTCTCAAGTCCTTGCAACGCTACACTTCTGAAGAAACTCCTCACCTTTAATGTCCATTTTTGCCCAACTTTAAGGAACCAGTGGCCTTTGAGAAACTTCTAATATAGGTTTCGTGATAGCCCTGGTTACCAGAGAGGTGAACAGAGGCACCCGACCACTGACACAGTCACGTAGCCACTAAGTCCAATACTACTCACAATGTTTGAAGCCAACACTGAGTGTAGAAATGGGAGGTTAACGCACACCCAAGTTTGTGCGCACAGTTTTGTGACCTTCAATACCCTGAACAGTTAAGACATTCAAAGCTGCATGGAAATTGAAAAATGAATGAATATGGTCAAAAAGGAGCTGCTGTTACCCATTTTATCCAAGTGACGGGTAGTGATGGCCATTGACTTGCTGTTCTCGAACTATTAATAGGGATCCTATTCACATTCCAATCAGGTTGTCCGGGAAAACTGCTTGTTGTTGTGCCAGTAGCACTCCTACGGTGTCATTTGGTGCTACATTTCCTGGACCATACATTTGTTTCCCTGGTTCCTTGAATGTTTCAAGCATGTTTCACTGTAGTAAAAATTTACCCTTGCATTGCATACTCTCACTTCAGCAGCAGAGGCTAGTGGGGATTTGCTGGAATTCTCAAACACATTGTCCTATTTAATACTGTTAGGCCTAGCACATACATTATCATTACTACACCTGCTCAATTCCAGTCTACCAGACGGTGTCTTGCTATCCAGCATTGGACATCCATGTCCACTATGTGGGATGTTACAAATGTGGTAAGTCATTTATGTGTGCCATTTCCAAGAGGTTGAACACAGTGCTGAAACCGTCCTTAAAGAGCTTGTGCTTCTTTCAACACGGTCCTGTACACAGCAAGAACCAGACGACATGCATGGGTCCTGCATGGGTCTATGAATGGTAAGCACACACATTAAAGGGCGCAACATTTCTCGATGGCGTAAGCCCTGTGAATGAGCCGTTCACAGTCAGGCCACTCGCAACAATCCATAACATCTTCACTCCAATCGCCCATTCGGCCAGTCGAAGTAGCAGTAGGGTTCACCAAACCATACAATAGAGTATTGACAAGCGGTATGCAACTTTCATGAAACTCTCTTGAAACTCCAAACCAAGTTTTACTAACTTGTCTCGCTTCATGAGTGCTGTTGTAGAATACTTCGCTTACACCAGAAGTGGAGGAGAAACTTCTCGGTTGTGAATCAAGCGATGCTGCCGAGCAGTTGGGATACTTTCCAGTCGGCAGGGCTGCATAATACTTGAAGAGTATTGTGGACGCCATGTTGCAACTTTACACTCTACCGTGTCCAGTTGGCGGACCCAACATCCATCACCAACGCACTTGCTTCGGGAGCCGTATTCTGAGAAATGTCTCCAAGGGCGACAGTGTCCGCTTCAGTGGCGCGTTCGATACCTAAGTGAAACATCTACTTGCCCGCAACATCACGTTGGCTGTTGGTGTTTTGAACGTCTTGCAACACAAGAGTGGGCGGGCATGGAGCAGCCCGCGTGCTGCAATGTTTTTGTGTGTATACCGGCTCCTACACAGTGGCTATGCTCGGCTTTGGCTGTTCAAAATACAAGTACTGAAAGTAAACTGCAACATCACTTTCGTTATTGTTTGAAGCGTGCGACTTGTAAAGAATGCACGCGCCTGTCCAATGTGTTTTTCACTAGCTGGCAAGAGAGGCATATTCTTGCCGTACTCACTACTGCAGTACCACCGCTCTTGCGGCATGCAAGAGACAGCGCTAGCAATGCGCGGTTCATCGAAACAGGCGCACAAAAAAAGCAACAATCACTGCTGTAGTTGACAAAGGCACAGGAAAATATTCAATAAGAACTGCTGCGCACATTCGCAAAGAGACTAGGAAACTACAATTTATGCCACTGCAGCCCTGAGCTTCACAAACCAACCAAGATATGGTGCATTCATTATTCCCTCTATGGCAGGAGCACCATAAATCTACGCGACGTAAGATTGCCATGGCCGAAACACACCCCCCCCTTCAACTTTGCAGTTTGTTCAAGCAGCCCAATCAGCACCATTACATCACCAAAGGAGACACTGTCGCATTTGGTGACATACCTCTGAACATCGCACCTTGTCATACACATGCCCCGCCATCCGCTGCAGGGCACTCAAAGTTCGCAACAGGGAAGGACCATTACGGCATCACACACCGGTCCTGTAATACTGCTGTGAGGGCTCATAGGGTTTGCTTCAAGTTTGTGCAATAAACCTTTCTAGTGTAGTGCACAAAAATCTAGTCTACCGCTAAACAGTGCAATAGCTCGCGATGGATTGGAAGTGCACCTAAGCAACAAGCTGAACTCATTTTGTATACATCCTCTGCCTCATGCTAGCATTTTACATGCTAGTTTTCTACTGCACTCTATCGTGAATGTGAAAGGTGACTATCGTAATCTACCGGTAAAGTTGTGCAACAAAGAAACGATGACAGTCCCAACTGGCGGCTGCTTCAGATCCTTGCTTCAACCACTGACAGCATCAATACAGCATTTGTTGTGCAGATTCACTGCGAATAAAGCTTTTGCGCATAAGTGTGGAATTCAGCCAGCCCATACTGAACAGCATGACATGAGTAGCCGTGGTTAAAGGGAAAAAAAAAAAAACATTAAATGACAGTGTGCCCATTTATTCATTGCAAAACAAGGCCTACTTTGCTGCACTTTTGTTTACTACCACTGCTACTAATTCAGTAACAATCGGGTGCTTGGCAGTGAATTAACAAGTAGCACTCGCACTCAAGATGTCAATCGCCGAAGAGATTCAGCAATGTTGGAGGAGGGTACAAAAAGGAATGGAATATACAGAGACACTGCAATAAGGGTGGTCAGAATGTAGTCACTTTGATTTGCTAAACGGTACGTACTAGATGCCAGCACTCGCTCAATCTGCATAAAGCAACCAATTAGTGCCTTGAAATCAAATGGTGCTGCTCAATACCCAAGTGAAATACAAGGGCTTCGAGACGCGGTGATGCAAAGGGACCTTCAGATAAAATTTAGGGCGGTAATCGAAAACTCAACTTCAAACACGGCACAACGCAACAGCCACTGGTCCAATAGGTGCATTAGCCCCAAAATAATGTGTCAATACAAGGCAAGATCTGTACCATCAACATTAAAAAACCGCAGTCTACTCCTAATCACAATTTTCGTATGCTTGTGATAACTACCGTTGCCAACAGGGAGCTAAATTATAGAGGTGTGCAAATAGTGTTTGCTATTCAATTCAATTTGCACTGACTCGACTTTTATAATTTGAACTATTTGAAGCCTGTAATTAAGTGTATTACACTTCGCCACATAACACTCACGTGCTATGGCGAAGTTAACATTCGTGTACTGCAGAGAAGCTAACACTTGTGTCCTGCGGCAAAGTTAGCTGATGCATATGCACACTTCTCTGTTGGACTGTTCTTTAGAGCTTGACTGTTCTTTTTCTACGAACAACACATGGGAGTACACTGGTCGTACATTAAATCCTCTTTTGCCTGTGTTTAGCAGTACGTTTCTTCGCAGCTTAACATGAAATTATTTAAAAAATATTAGGACACTATTTGACAAACATTCTATTCGATTTGCACTTAAAACATTGACATTTGCATAGCTCTAATCATGTTATACTTGAAAGAGGAAATAAAGACCTTGGGGAAACTGTCCCAATTTTGACACCGCCTGTAGATACGGATCCTCCATTTTGTCACGCAGCCTTTTGCCTTTTGCAGTGCTACATGCAGGAGTACGGTGCCCCCTGTATGTGCAGTTCATGTAGGCAGGTTGGTTGCATTTAGAAAAGTGAGGCCTCTGGGATCCCAAGCACGGTACTATACAGGACTCTTTCAGTCATGCCAAAAAGCCAATGAAATATCCCACCCTTTTCCTTGCATTCGCAGAATGTGCTATTGTTAACTGCTATTTTAACAGTGATGTGCCATCTTGTAGACCATAGTAATCGCACAGAAATTGCTGAATTTGTAGTCTTATCACTGCAGCTAGGCTTCCTTGCCTTCATCGACAAGCAGACCTGAAAAGACATGCGGGAAGTCATTTGACACTGTTCAGTAGATGTACAGCTTAGAGTAATTACGTTAAAACTTGTCTTTACCAAGGCACAAATTGATGCTAACAAAGAGGTACCTATCTAATGAGCACAATTGAAGAAATTAGCGAGTTTTTATAAACTTAGAGTTTATATAAAATCTGATACAAAAATACACGACCATGCAACATACAGCACTAACAACATTGAAGGGATGAGTTTTTAATATAAGACCACCAGCGCTTCAAGGGTTGACTGAGACGAGTCACATGTAAATGCAAACAAAGAAGCAGTTACATAACATAAAAATACCTGAAGTATTTCGTGCGATACTTTGGTCTTGTATAGTAAACGACATAAATGCGGCCAAAAAATCTACGGCTTGCACACTGCGAGACCTACGCCACAGTTATGACTTGTAGCAACCACCAAGCTTGGTAGTGCTAGGTACTGACTGCCTACTGTGGTGGCTCGAGGTAACGCAGTGTATGGGGCTTGACACTTTCAAAGAATATTAAATGGGAAAACGTGCGCATAACACTAAACAAAAAAAGTTCAAAAGAACAAGCCAAGTTAAAACTTTCAATGTATATGAGAGGTATGGCATAAAACAAAATGCAACAACGTTAATACATTCGCAAGAAGAAACAAAAACAAATATATGTGTCGTGGCATCGCTAGGTAAAAATTTCAGCCACAGCAGTGGCTACGAGAATGCCCACAAACTCGATCAGCGCTTTGAAACCTATGCAATCCCGAAAGCCGTTTAAAGACGCCTTCAACGACGAGCACGATTTACCGCATCGTGATTGAGCCGAGTAGAAATTTCATCGTCAAACCCGCTATGCAGCCAGTAATGCCTGGCGGCAATCAAAGCATTCGCCGATGATTCAACGTGACCTTGGGATTCCGCTGAACTTGCAGCTTTCCTGTGCACACACACAACAGTCAACATGGGGCTTTCGGGAGTGTCACGCAGCAATTCCATTTCACAATAGATGAATGGCACAACAGGTGTATAGCACCAGAGGACGCCAGCTGGCCAGTGCGAAGTGTTGTCAACGAACGACCTTGTCTTGGGCTTTGACAACTGGGTTAGTGAATTGAACCTTTTTTTAACCCTCCATTTCTGTAATCAAAAGAGAGGGTGGGGTGTCAGAATGTGAAATCTATGCACTGCAGCACTTACGGTAGACAGCAATTTTGCTGTGGTGAACTGAACAACAATGAAGTTCCGACATTCAATTTCAGAAGCTCACAATTTTCAAGTCGCAACACTGCAAATACGAGGCGCGACGTGACAACTTGCTGCACAATGCGTGCAACTTCCAATTCCCTCAACCCTGAAAAAGAACGGGTGTGACGGTTGTGGGGTGTTCTACTACTACTAGCAGCGGCATCGCCGCTAGCAACCCCCTGTCGTGGGTTCGAGCACTCCACGAGCAGAGAATGAGGCTGTCGCGTCGGCGCACTCGCTCATCTCAGCCATGCATCGCCATGCACGTGAGCCCTCGGCCCATCTCGAGGCAGGACAGCAAGGACCAGCACACGCGGTGAAGGAAGAGAACATTAGGCGCCAGTCTCCCAGCATGGTAATTTAACAAACACGTTAATAGTACAAACAAAACAAGGCCGAATCTAAGGTCAAATTAAATTACAAAGGATAACGATAATGATAAACAACACGCAAACACAACAACACAAACAAAAAACAATAATCAGTGCAACGCGAACACGCAATAACAAAAAGACCATGCAGGGGGGAGAGGCACCTAACACCCGGCCAGCGCACCTGCGACCGCGTGCCCCCAGAAAAGGAAAATAGAAAGAAAAGAACATACAGAGATGGGAGCAGATCGCAAGCCGCTGCCGGGGATCGTTGGGGCCCGAGACAGCGCGCGCGGTCCGGCCGACGAGTTCGTCGGCAAAAGGGTTGCAAAAGCACGTACGCACTGTCTCGAGTCCCAGCGAGTTCTCCCAAGCATCTCCAAAACCCGAACGCGCAAACTTGCGAGAACTACCAGCTGCCCAATGGCCGACTGGTTAAAAACCACGTGGGCGAAGCAGGCAGCCCCTCCGCAGTGATGGGCCGCCGCTCCGTCCAGCTGGGAGAGGGGGATGCAAGGACACTCCGAGCAAAGCATGGAGTCGCGCGGGACCCGGTCCCCACACAGCGCAAAACAGAAAATGCTGCTACCGTGAACTGAGAAGCTGCGATTCCTGATAATGCCGTGTATTCGTGTGGTTCCTGACCGCATGAATCATTGCTTTTGCAGCTACGGCTTTTGATGCCGCATGGTAATTGTTCCGAGTTGACAGCTAGCGGTTTGGTCAACACATCGGCACTGCCCTCTAGATCAAGGAAACACCAAAAGTTTCGATAGCAAGGCCCAATGGCAGAATGGGCACAATGGCCTTGCTTACCACTTGTCACAGTGTGTTGCGCCTGCATTTTTATGAACGTTATGTGTGACGCACGGCCGCTGTGACAAGGCCTTCGAGGGCACATGATGTCGTCACCCACCACCGGATCGGCGGTTCGACACAAAACTTTTTGTAAGCGTTATTGAAGTTTTCCTTACTGCTCTATTATCCAAACATTCTGTGGCACTTGCTGGTAAAAAAAAAAAAATCCTTTGGTGGATGTGCTTTGCATAAAAGCCCAATCTCCTATATAATGAAGCTTCAGTATAACAAAGTAAATCGTTGATTTTACTGGCTCCTTTATTAAGAGGTTTAAGCATATAACTTTGCTGGGGAGAAAAAGTGAGTATGCCGATAGCAAACCATGCCACCGCTGCTGGAAAATTGCGGTTTTCCTTAGTAGGCACTGGTCCATATAGTCTAACGGTAAGAAATGCACATGTTTGAAGACAATCTGCTGGAATGCACCACTTACCACGGCAAGAGTCGCAGCCACCAACAGGAAACCTCTTAGTGACTGGCGATCAACGGCAGCAGTGGTACCGTGCTTCGCAACAATGGGGCTGGATTCCAGGGACAGCAGGAAGGTGTGGGTCGTTCCGTTTTTATACAGCCGGGGGCCACGTGTCAGATCCGGGGCACTCGCCTTTGCGACGATCGTGAGGGATTTGGTGCAGGCGGCGGTGACGGAGGGTGGGCTGACGAGGGACTGTGGACGCCGGAAGTGTTGCCCTCCTGGATACTGGCCTGTACAGGTGAACAGGACAGGTTGTAAGTGGGAGGCGCGCAAACAGTGGTTGTTGAGGCCGTATCAGATATGAACTAACAGTGGAAGTAGCGACTCGAATAGCCGTTCATACAATCGCAGTGTATTGATGTTCCCGTCCTCGCAATCGTAACTTCCGTGTTTAAAGCACAACTGTAGCATACGGAAGAAACAAGCAGAACCTTCACATTCACAGAAGTGATCGTAAAGCGCAAAGAACATCAAATGGGACACTATCTGATTTGACAGTGAAAATTTTCAAATATTTGCACACCCCATGTTGTAAGAGTTGCAACAGTGGTTGCTGTATACCATATACTCTGTTTCACACATCTGTTGCAATGCTGTAAAAGGTAGTTCTCCTGTAGCGCGTTGCTTGCGGTAAGCAGAAGACAAATGCATTGCCAGAGGTCTTAAAGCAAATACGTCGGTCGCCAGTATGAGAAAAAAAAATGCTCGTATTCCTTAGGAAACAAGCAGTTTCAATCTGCAACGTTTTTCATTAAACACATATCTGTGCTTCACAAATCAAAATGTTGCAAGTATGCCCCTTTATTTCATAATTACTGTATTCAATATAAGGAGTTATAAACCACAACTCCTATACCTTCGTGGCGTCACGTGGTTGTACAAAATAAAAGAAAAAGGGGGGGGGCGTACCCTCAATCCATATCCGTTCTCGTTCAACTACAAATTGTGTGTGTTACATCTGCCAAATCGTTTATCTGCACATGTGTTTTCAGCATGTGACATGCTGTTTGTTTTACTTGGAAAAGCACTTGGTGCATTGCAGCCTCTGGTAGAAAAAGAAAAAGAGGTTCTTTCTATGGGTAAGTAGTAAACAGATCCAGCTTTTTCGCTGCCTTTCATGTAATAAGTGATTCATATCCCGCAACATAAAGCTATGATACTACTCTATTGACACGCACACTTATTTTGGCTCGTTCAAAGGGACCGCTGTTAGCACTTTCTCGTGACGTGCAGCGCACACAGAGGTTTTCATGCATGCTGCTTTGCAAATAGTGTTGACCGCTCTGCAAACTTTGCATGCCCAATGCGCATTTTTGAGCGCCCTTCAGAACGTCGGTTATAATACCAGAATGTGCCGTGACAAATGTGTAAAAGCCGACATGTTTCACCGTTTGTCAGTTTCTAACGTCGACCGATGGCTCTTCTTACTGCTGACAACTTGCAGTGTGATTTGCTTTGCCTTTACACGGCACAGCTTCGTCCAATTAACAGTTTGACTGTCAATGCTTAGAATTATACCGCGTGCATCATTGTCACGACCGCAGTACACTACCGACTTGCGTTATGCCTGAGCAATGGCCCAGCTGTTATGGTCTCATGTACAAAGCGTGCAAGGTGGGTGAAAGATGGGCTCAAATCGTAATGCTGATAGTAGATGGCACGTGCATAATTAAGGACTGCTTACTACAGCCCTTAAAAGTGGTCCCCTGCCAGCCTTCATGTTTCACTGCACGAAATGGCTGTACTGCAGAGGAGTAGACCTAAGAAAATTAGTTGCTACGCAAATTATCAGACTTTTACCTCAAGTCCACACATGAATGCATGTCTCTTTGTGAAATGAGCACTTCACACTGCACCACACTTTTTGCACACACGAATTAAGCGCTACCAATCACAACATATGCATACACATGCATGCACACAGACTGAGACAGAAAGGGGCATCGATGGAAAGCTGCAACCCCAGGGTACAACAAGAGGGGATGTTTCGTGTGCGTCTACACAAAGAGAACGAGGAGAGGGGGCTAGCCTGGAGAGCAATGGGCGTCAGCCACTCCCGGGGCAGGCAGCGCTGGAGGAAAGGCACGCAGGAACTGAAGTAGGCCAGTCGGTTCACCCAGGCCGGGATCTCTTCACCGCACAAGATCTGCAGGCAATACACAGGAAACATTAGAGATACACACCCGCAATGTCAGTGTGCTAGTGCCCATCATCACAATGTGTACATGAATGCTAAGCTAGGAATAACAGAGCCACACAGTGAGATTTGGCAGGGAGAGGACTATATATTGGTGCCAAAGACAAAATACTGCGCAGGTGCACCCACCCTCAATGCGAGGATAGTGCAAGACATGTTGGGGAGCACCCCCTTGCTCGGAACTTCTCCAAAATTCAAGATGACAGCTAAAAATGCTTAGCCCCCTTTCTTTAACACTGTGTGGGAATGTACCTTGTGAAGCCACAGCCATGCCTGCCACAATGAAACGACAATAAAAGAACACATTGACGGCCTAGTTTGTGTGTGATTAGCAGATATATTCAGAACACGAAAATGAAAAAGAAAGTAGACACATAAGAATAGACAAACGAAGCACCTGCCCTGTTTTTACTGCTGCTTTGTGTGCATAGCTTTCGTTCTTTATTTTTTTGCTCTCTAAATACACTACCTGTCAAACAAGCAAAACGGCAAGTGCCATGAAGTAATATACGTGGCCCGTAAATCAGCTAAATTCTGGATCAGATGAGGGCTTAGCCAGAAGTGTTTCTGGCATGATTTCAGTAGCTCAAGGACGATCCCTTAAAGTCAAAGGGAGTGCTGAAGAGAAGGGAGAGGGGGGTCATTTGTTTGGTAATGCATGGAAACTCAATACCTTATGAATTAGAAGGGAGGCGCTTGCACAAGTGGGGGCATTTGATGGGCGTTGTACGCTTATTGCACTTTCATTTATGCTCCCGAGTAGGGAAAATCTAGGCTCATTAACGAGAAAAGCATACGGCACTACGAAGCAAATAGCTTCTGCCAAAATACTGTCCAGTATTCTACAGGACCTATCCTTGCACATACATACACACACGTGCACATGCACTCCTAACGCGTGTGCCAAAGGAGAGAACATTGTCGCACCTTGGTCAGGGCGCCCGAAAAGTGGTTGCAGTTCTTGTTCATCAGGTGGTAGCGGTCGCCGCGGTATTCGTTGCCCAGCTCCTCGACAATCTTGCGCACGTCTATCTGGTTGAAGTCCGTGTGGCCCACCAGAATGCTCTGCCTGTCAAACAGAGTGACTGCTTGTAAACGATGGCTGGAATATACAGACAAAATGAATGGCAGGCAAAGGCAAACTGCCTCACTGTGAGGAAGAATGTTGCCGCCAGCCACCCTGTCCACACTGACACAGTGCCGCGAGAGCCACAACGACTACAATTAGCAGAACACAGAAGACACTGCAATGGGCCATCTATACCTAGGCTCTGCTGCCACGTATCCTTTGTTCAGCGAGTCGTCATCTTAGTCACACCATTGGCACCATGACATGCCACGAATGTCATGGTGCCACAATGCTGCGAGCACTACATCGTCACAGTGCCACAGAATGGTCAGCACTTGCCACCAATGCAAATGCTATTTCAAAGCCATGTTTGCTAATTCCTTCATATTCCCTTACATCTCTTGCTGCACATATTGCACAAAGCTTGTTCAGTTCCGCTTTGTATGTAGTTTATCTCCTCGTCACTTTCACCGTAACCCAGGAGTAGCGAGACCACCACAGCCACAATGCTACCAAAGTCACAACGGCAAGCACTGCTGGACAGCACAGCATCTCCAGAGATAAGATGGAGAAAGAACCTGGCTTCAATGCATGGGCCAGCACTTTCCGTCGCACAAGAAGCAACATGGTGTCATTGCATTACCTGGATTATAATCCCACTAAAGTACTTTATGGCTGTCGTGAAATAGACTGCTGCTAAAATGACTTTTTTTCCTTCCCTAAACCTTCATACTACGTCCCATGCACAACATGTAAAACACATAAAATCTTTCCACTCACTTGTACTTGAACTGATCTCCGAGGTCACTCGCAAATTTCGGCGGGATTTCGAAGATTCCCGAAAATGGGAACGGGTGGCCACCGTATGCATATTCTGAAAAGTAACGCAGGGCTTGGTGCACTAACCTTCCCGGTTATTGCGGAGAGGAAAAAGAAGAGCAAGACCGAAAAGCTCCCTTCGCAAATAAATTCATTCCGCACTTTGTCATCTACAGGCCACAGGCACTTAAAGAAACAACGGAAACCAGGCAAGGAAGAACGAGTGCTGTTCTGTAAAAATGAATGCTCACCTGTTCCGTAAATTTCTACACCTGTGTGGAATACTCCAAGGCCAATAGGAGCTGTGTATTCGTTGATCCAGTACTGCATTATAGAAAAAAATGATAATAAAAACAGCATATCTAGATTAACGTGGTTCTGTGATGTAGAAGAGGAAGAGATGCATGCATGTTGTGGACTGCGAGTTATATACTTGATGCTTGCATGCTAACAGCAAATACGTATAACATAATCAGCTATAACTCCCAATAATTACGAACTATGTTTGCACACCCCATGACAGCATTCAAGCACATTATAAGACTTCTGAATCACATTTGCATTTCACATGAAACAAGGCAAGATAGATTGACAGTGATGAACATTCTCACTTCATCATCATCTGCTCCCACACTGGCATATCTCAGTTAACAGTTTCATTTTTATGGCTACACTATAAGCTTAAAAGAAAAAAAAAATGACGCTGAGAACCATAATATATATATATATATATATATATATATATGGGAGGTCTGCTTTATCAAAAACAAGATGAGTGCTGCCTCTTACTTCTCAACCAAACTTGCTGTGCTGCACCGCAGCAACTTTTGGCCTGACGTTCACCACTGCTGCGCGATTACCTGATAACCACAGCAACGAACCTGGTTGGAGATAGAGATTGCTCTGTGTATAGTAGTGTACTGTCCTATGTGGCCTACTGAGTACCAACGCAGATATGCACAAATCAGTTCAGGTTCTCTAGTTTGTTATCAGGTTACTAGATATCACGAAGATGCCACTGAAGCAATTACCATGTCATAGACATTGAGAACAACAGGTTCCCGAGCCATGCCGTTCCACTGGAACACCAGACCTGCAGAGAGGAGCGAGCAGGGAGAACTAGTGTCAACGAAATTACATAACCACAGCATTCTTTAACAATTCTGAGCTAGCACTACTGAAACATTCTGACTTCACCGTGAGCACGTCACTCTTTCATGACCGAATACTTTGTTTCCAAGGGGTTGCCCCCCCCCCCCCCCACTTTGAACCTTCCACTAACTTTTTCATTTGCAAAGGGAGTGACCCAACGAGTGAAAGTACTACATCATGAAATTCCTAAAGAAAGGGCCACTCCAAAGTGAGGCCCCAGTGTGACGCTGGATGTAGGAGCCTAGGTACAGCCCTATGTAAGTGTATTCAAATGCCCAACACACTGTGTAGCATTATAAGGCACATTCAAAACATATTTTGGAATGAAATACTTGCAATGCAACACTGCAATAGGAAAAATATTGCACAAACCTAGTAAAAGCTGCTGTACAGCACAACATCTGGCCTTAATGAGACCTTTTGCGTCCCTCATGATCATTTCGTCGTTCTGGGGCGTAAAACCCCAGAAACTGTTATCTACGGGACCTTAGGAATGCACTCAGCCTTTATGCAGTTGGGCTTAACAACAAGATGCACTGAAACCATGTCAAGAAATTCTAGGTCACGCTGCCCAAAGCTCAAGCACTAGCGAGAAAAAAATATGACAAGCTTACCATAAGCTATGGAAATGTCTGATGTCATTTAAGCATCATGAGATTCACGACACAACACCACATGATGCACTGGCACCGTGCCACCGTAATGCTCTCTTCAAACGTACGATATCCCCAACTGCATTTTAAAGGGAAAGTCCTAACATCGCCTTCAGATGCCCCTTTAAAATGGCGCCCTTAAGTTGACATCTGCACTTCCTCTTGCATTAAAAGCAAAGCTGTTTTTGATATTTTTCTATTTCGACCTCATAGAAATGGCAAGTCACATCAGGGCATGTATATAAAATCGAAAAGCTCGTGGCTTACAGTTAGAAGTTCGGGCATCTACTGGATCAATGTGTTTGCCAACGAGGGAGAGGTTTGATACAGGAGTCCTCCAAGAGAGATTCATATCTACCTGTGCAAATGTTGAGCAACTCTGCCTGTTCTTTATTGCGTCTTTATATAGTTTAAAATAAGTTGTGCATGTCTACATGCCAAAATCACAATGTCATTATGAGGCACATCGTAATGGAAGACTGCAGACCAATTTTGACCACTCGGGGTTATTTATTGTCCACTTACATCTAACCACACAAGATGCTGTTGCATTTCTCCCCTAATAAAATGTGGTAGCCATAGCCTGTAATCGAACTACACTCCCCATGCTAGCAACAAAACATTGTAGTTACTAATCCGCCACAATGGTTATTGCAAAAATATGCACACAATTATCGAGGAACACTAAAAATGCATTATCAATCAGTTTTTTTAATGTACAGAACCACAGGTGTGTGTGGGGGGGGGAGACGGGGCACCAAATCTTCCCCATACTTTACATTGCACTGCGTTTTCACCGAAATGACTTCAATGAGAGGGGGCTGGAGGAGGAGGGGGGCTAATGGAGAACCCTGCGTCCAGCTATGCATGGAACCGATTAATCTTCTGTAACAGTAAATACTGTGAGGAACACTGTTCTAGTGGAGCCCCCTCCACCATATTCCTTTCTCTAGGTATGCACACAGAACTTATACTTTCCAAAGAATCAAGTAGAAGCACAACCTAGAATTCCTCACCCCACCTTTATAAAGTTAAGAGAACTAGGAATAAAAAAAGAAAAATGTGTGTGCACACACTCACTGACTGATTCCCGTGAACACACTCACTAACAGCGCCTGACAGACCATCCCTTAGTCAGAGAACCATTAATAACAACCACAGAACAGTCCACACACAACTGCTTGCAAATGTCAAGTAGCCTTTGTCGCTGCAAAACCAATCATACAATTCCTTTATTAACTAGGGTATTTCACAATTTCACACGTGTACCGATAATGAAATGCAATAACGAGACCTTTCACTCATGATGCAAGCAGCACCACATTTTGACATGTTTAATTACTGTTCTCGCATGCGACTGCCATCGATATGTTGTCATTTTACCACACGGCTTTGTCACGGGTGCTGCAACAGTGCCCGGTATGTTGGGCCAATTGATAACATTGTATGCACAGCAGCAATAAACTCTCCAACTGCTGCCATATTTATAACGATACCCTATAAATAGGCTCCAGCTACAAGAGGCGTCATTTGCCTGGAGTGCTTCCAACTGCGCTTGCCCTTTGTTGCTGCTGCTGAGTTGTCAAGCTGTGTATGTCCGAATGACTTCATGCTGCTCATTTGTCTGCTTACGTACTCACAGTGTGACAGTGGACTATACTAAGGATTTCCGGCTGTGACGCATTAGAGCCGGAAACTGGGCTTGGTAGCACAGCACTAAATTTAAAGTTACCCAATGCTCTACACCTGCTGCATTTTGCCGTTCAAGTTCAAGTTTATTGTTTCTCAAGGTATTACACAACGGAAGAAAGTATACAGAAAGAGGTCCCACAGTTAAAAACTGTACGGCTAAACCAACATTGACTGTACGGCTAAACCAACATGTCTACATACCACAATACAGCCTTGATAAAGTTTGCTAACTTGTAACAAAGCATGAATTTACTGCCGGACATTCGTATCAAATTCACCTTTAGCACAGACACATGCGGGCGGCCTATCTACCCCTATGTGCCAAGTTAAACATCATGGCTTTTGAAAGTAAGGGCTATGCAATTGACCACACCATGATGGCGGTGGTCAGCACATTGACAGTTTGGATATGTACGCACACTCTTTGAGACTTATACATGTAGGTATATGTACTCAGCCATCATAGAAGCCTGGAAACTAAGGTCCTTTTTTCATGTATATCTACATGTAGTAGAGCTAGCCCCACAACACCGTGTGATGTTTTCACATCCAAGAACACGTATTTACAAATGAGAAACTTAAAGTGAAATTCGTGGCATGTTTGTGACATGTCGGAGCTGTTTCACATGTGGATAGCTCAGCAAACCACTGAGTGCCTTATTACTTCATGAACTTCACTGTTTTCAGGTGTGAAAGCTCCCTCCATAGGAAGATATAAAAATAATTCAGTTGCTTTACTTTTCCATCACTTGGAACAATGTTTGGGCTTCCTGGCATCACATTTCAAATTTAAATTATGCCCTTGGCATACCAATATCTCTGCATACTTCCAAGAGAGAAAGAAAGGGCATTAGTCCAACAAAATGCGTGGCAGCCTTTATGATGAAGGGCAGGAGACGAGGTGCTGTTGCTTAGTTGTAAACAGGGGATGCCACAGCAAGAGATTACTGAGCACAGCTGTTCAAGCAACTCAAGAGACACTTCGAAAACGAAGCAACAGCTTTATCAGTGAAGCCGCCACATTTCCCTCCGAAGTTTATTACTCTCTGTTATCAGTGCATTGGTCAAGGAAGCTTTCACTACAGCCTAGCACTGTCCAAACACATGATTGTGTGCAATGCAATGACAAAATAGAAACAAGAAGATGGCATCAAGTAGGCAAGTCTTCACAGAGGAGGACAGCCTGCCATAGTTTGGACGCTCACCTTAGAAAGTTAAACAGCAAACCGTTTTTTAATGCAATAAATGGGAAAGCCAAACAAAACAAATTCCAGTACTATTCAGCGGAAATTTATATACAACAACTAAAGGATGAAATGAAGGTAAGCACGACACACCTGGCAATACAGTGGTGCTTACCTCACAAAGTCTGCAATATTGCGTTTTGCTGTTGTTAACACTGTCTCAAATCAAGCAGCAAGAAACCAACCACTGAGATCCATAGGAGGGCATAAAATGCCTCACTTCATAAGAATTATGCAGTTCAAGCAGAATATCCAACAGTGCAAAATGTATTTGTTACTTTCCTTTACAACAGTAAAGTCAAAATGAACCAAAGGTACTCAGTCATTAACGAAATTCAGAAACAGCGGGTAGTTGGTTCTTTCAATCAAAACATGATCAAAATGTAACCTGCATCAGAAGCCATTCTGTTAGCCCAAATAAGGCATCCTTAAGCAGCTTCTGTGTAGAAAAAAAAAAAAAGAAAAAGATGGACCCTTTGAATGCTTTCTGTGCTTTGTCTCTCTCTTCTTCTATTTTATTCTTTTTTTGCACGTTTATATAGAGTTGGCTCATATTGCCTTCTTTCCTGGGACTCCTATTCAAACACTTCATATTACCTAGGTGTCTGCAGTTTATCTGATAAGTGAACTTTTTGTCATAACATTATGACATTATTTTGCATTTAATAGATAACACAATAAAAATTTGCTTCCTTACGACAACCACAGACCCAAATGACTGCTGTTACTACAGGTGCTAACCTCAGATATGCACATCACAATACTTGCACATGTGAGTAGAGATGTTAATTTTTCAAACGCTGATGTCATAGAAGAAGCATAAAAGAATCAACCTTTAAAATTGTTCAGTTCTACGACTATCTACACAGACCCAAGCAGCTCCAGTCTAAGGTAAACCAAAATAAAGAGATGAAAGCTTAGCTACAATACTGAAACAAGAACAAAGATAAATATTAAAATGCATGCACAACTTTATGGCAGTCAGAGCAGCTGTTCAGAATGCAGTCATTTGAAATTCATGAAACAACAAGCTGCACTCGGTGGGCGCATCCTCAATCACAGCCAAGCTTTCGTTCGATATAGGTAGGGCTGGGCTTCATTTTTATTTCAAACTGCAACTGCCTGTCCCCAAGGCCCACATCTGAATGCTGCATGCAACATTATTATAGCATGCAGCATTTTCTTTGTTTCTTTAAGGTCATCATTTATCTGGTAATTGCACCTGACGCATCATTTCAGAGTAGCATGTTACACTCTTAATAGGACTTTTTGAGGGTATAGTTGGTGCATACTGACGAAAAATTATTTAGCACCAGTAAAACGGAGAACACGAGAGAGACACATGTGCTCCATTTTGCTTGCGCTAAATAATTTTTTTTACGTTACACTCTCCCGAGGTCTCATAAAGCCAGGCCAGGTAATGCATACTCATTTAATTTATGCATACAGCTAGCACTGCCTTTTAAAGTAATAGTTAATGTGGCTTTACGTGGCACAACCAGCTGTGACACTATGAGACACGCCCCGTAGTTGAAGTGTTTTTCCGCATTTACCCTCCCCCATCGAAATGTGGCCACCATGGCCAGGATTCAAACCTGCGACACAAGCTTTGCAAGCCAACACCTAGCACTGGGTTACCATAATGGGCTCGCCTTTTAAAGTCAGCATTCACTAGTCGAGGCTCACGTACAGCATTTGTAAAGACCACAGTGGCCACCTGAACAGCAAGAGGTTTTTGACATCATGCTTTATCCGCCCTTCTGACTTAATGGTTCGGTCGTTGCCTGCTCGTACATCGAAAACTGAACTTTGAAGTGCAGCTGAACTACCAAATGGTGATCCATTCGAAGACCAATACATGAATCCACGAGCACACTTTCTGGTTAATCCTATGCTAACTGCATTAGCATCATACCTGAACTTAGAAGAAAAAGTAATGCAAGGGTAACTTGACAAAACCACAAAAATTACCATCAAGTGTAGGCTACTGCAGGCACAGAGTCTTCCGTAAAAGTGCCTTGGGGTTGAGTCGCTGGAGCATATATAACTGGCTACAAACTGATTTCTATGAACAGTCAAAGATAAAACTATGGCACTATTGAAGAGTGGAGGGTAACTCTTGAGTAGTGGTGTGTAACTCTTGAGGAGTAGTGGGTAACTCTTGAATGAGAGGTAACTCTTGAGGAGTGGTGGGTAACTCTCGAAGAATGAGGGGTAACTCCTGAAGAATGATGGGTAACTCTTGAAGGGAGAGGGGTAACTCTACCTCATGTGCCCTACCCTGCAGCGGGCCCCTTTGGCGCCGATCCAAGTCAGCAGAGGCGACGGCAATAAAATTGCATCCCAGCACGATGGTGCCAAGTGGGAAAACGCACTACCACTGCACGCACACTCGCGAAACGCACGACGCCTTCTTGGAGCAACGCGTACTTGTCGGTAAACGGGGTTCGGCCGTCGCCCGACGCAGCTGATTCCGAGTTTCCTGATTGGTGCGTCACAGCCGTGACAACGGGCGACAGCATCCTTGGGAGCGCGCCGCGTCACGAAACAGCTGTTAACACGAAAACGTCAAGGAGTACAGATGAGCGCAGGGGCTGCATGCAGCCATATGCGCGACTTTCAAATGCTTACACATAGTCCTTTCCTCTTCTTGGGCGCATTCAAGCCGATCGGCCGTTGCGCATCAAGCTACAAAAAAAAAGGCAAGATCGTCATTTTACAGGGAGAGCAGTAGGCAAGGGGTAACATCTCCTTTTACCTAGGCGCATTTCACGCCGTACTGCTTGCGCTTTTCATCAGATCGCGTGTACAGCAGTGACCGCGGTATTGCCCGCACAACATACATCCCGCGAATACTGAACAACGCACGCGGAGGTGAAGAATGCGGTGGTTCCATATTCCGAGTGTGTCGCAATGTAGCACACATGTAGCATGAAATCAAGAAAGTTTAGAGTGATTTAGACTATTCTGACTGCTCTATTCTCGGTCTCTGCGACAACACCAGTCACGGAAACGATAAATTTCACGTCGTTGCGAACGGTGATCAGTCGAGCGATGTGTTCTCGTGTGGTGCTAACAAATGAATGAACGGCACAAATCGGTAACTCGAGTGTCAACTTGCGACAAAACTCGGAACGCGAGTGTGTCGCTGCAAAAAGGAAAGCAAGAGCACCGCTTTTTACCCCGAAAGGCCGCGACGTGACCACCACGAAACAATGAAACAAAGCACGGTAACCCGCAAGCGATACATCAACGCGAGCGGGGTCCATAATCTGACACAAGAGAGGCAAGAACATACATATCGAAGTTTCCCACCTGGCAGGAAAACAATACGGCGGCCTCTTGCTTGGCTCGCGATTCGCTGCCGTGGTGTCTGCCGTCAACGGTGCCTTGCCTAAACGAGGGTCTTTACGCAATCAGCCGCATTGTGGCTACTCGGGATCAATTTTGACTAGCGATCTCCACTTGCCTAGTGCCGGCGGCCATTGCTAAACAATAGCACGCCGCTGCGATCGAGGCTAGTTTAGGAACTCGGCGAAAAGCCCCGATAAATATGCATGCTGCGTTTGAGATTACGCAAGCTTTTGAACTTGGCCGCTAGGCGCTTCGCGCGAACGAAGTGGTGGGCGCGTCGTACTGCTGCTGCTGCTCGGCCGATGTCGAACTGAACGTGCACGTCTTTTGTTGTGCGAAGGGAAGTTTTTAGTTGCTTCGTGCTTCTGGTGCTTATCTCCGGCCGCGGAGACACCGTGCTTAGCGCCGAAACGATGGTGAACGACGTGGTTCTGTTTGTGTTTTCGCTATTCGACACGGGAGCTCTGCTATTCCTCACCGTTTATGTCGTATCCTTTTCCGAGTTTGCCGGCGGGCATGTCTCTTGCCGGGTTAACCGGCTTGTTTTGCTCCTGTTCAGCTGCTACCGCAGTGAATTCCGAGTGCATTACGGCCATTCCCGTGTTTTTTCGAGTTGCCGATCCGCCATGAATGCGAGAAACGTTGAAATGTTTGTTCGCTGCTCTGCTTTGAAAAAAGAAATGCTCGCTTACGGAGCCGCTATGAGAGAGAAAGACACACACTTTATTGCCTATGAACCAAGTGCCTTGTTGCTAGATCTGAAATTTGTCATCGCGTTAAAGTACCCATTCTCTGGCGCTTCACGTGGCGGCATGACAGGGCTTGTTTATGAACATCCCGCATTGTCCGCGACACTGACCTTTTCCTTATCTGAAGCGCAGGTGATTACGCTTTCCGATTTAGAATGCGACTACCTGAACGCCCAGCAATGTTGTTCCAAGCTGAACGGGGTAAGTGAACGCCGTAACGGCGAGGTGAAAAACAAGTCGCGCTCGGATGATCCTTTATGCGAAGAAAACACTGCGTGTTGGGCAACCTGCGGGGTGCTCAACGAACCGGCAATCGCAGCATTTCAAAGGAAAACAGAGGAACAGACCAAGGAAAACTTCTCACTTTACTGCCGACTTTCCTTCAGCATTATGGACATTTTTCTTTCTACGTAGCATTTAAGTACAGATTTTTCTTCGTACGTACCCTGTGCTTTCACAAAACTTCAGCAGCCTAGATCATTACCACATTAAGTTGCTTACCACATTAAGTTGTATTACCACATTAAGCACATGACATTATGGGTGTGGTGTTCACAATGGATCACTGTTGCTGGTTTAACCTGCAAAGTGCTGCTCAGTTCTGGCTCTCACAGTAATGCATGTCTTATGTGTACACGAGTTGTTGACCATTAGCTCTGCGGTGAAACAATGTCTAGGTGCCGGCTGTCAAGTGTTGATGCTTTTTGATTTCAGTCAGAAGGAATATAGCATCTTCGAAGAAAACCTAAGGTATATTTTGTTAAGCATCCGCTTAAGAAGTTAGATGTCTTAGGATGTGCAAGCACTGCACTTAACCTTCTATTAGGCTGTTAGTCTCTCTCTGCTGTCATTGCAACAACAAATGTGGAAGGCGCTTCTTACCTTCTCTAAATGGATGAGCGACCAAGTGCTATAGATGTTTCATAATTTTTCACTGTTTCACGGTAACCCGCAAGAGGTAACAGAACAGTTTATTTGTGTTGTGCTTTTGTAGTTTCTGTTGTCTGGCTCCTGGCACTAAACATAGTGTACACCTTTGAAGAAGGTGCGTAGTGAGTGCATATATGGATGAACAAGGTGGTAGAACACATCTTTGTTTCTTGTAATAACCGGTGTAATAACCGGCGCCACTTACAGGCATCATTTCCATAAATATTCCTCATTAAATGGTGCTCCAGCGCTATACCCTTTGTTGAAGAAAAGTGAGAAATGCATGATTGCACATCTTTTTGAAAGAAAGCACCAAATTCGCATTTTCCTTTTTCCAATTACCTTTTCAGGAAACTTTTCACTTGCCATTTCCTCACTTTCTTTCACTCAAATTATGCCGTGGAATCTTCGTGAATTAGCCAACGAAATTTGGAAGGCCACTTATTGTTCATTGTGAACTTTGGTTGTTAAACGGCAGTGAAATAAGTCTGCACTTAGCTCACTTCTTCAGAAGTGAAGTGACACAAAGGAGTAGGAATTAAATTTTTTTCAACGGACCAAGAAACCAAGTATGACTTTGTCAGCTGATAATGAAATTCACAATCTCCATTGAGCACCACAGTCATGGCTCATTTGTCATCCGTTAAACTTCAGGCAAACTTTATTGTCACTTGTATTGAACAAGGGGGCCCCCGCTGTGAAAGTTGGGGCCAGTGCTGTTGTGCTGATTTCATGGTGCAGGTTATGCTGGGTGTGAGGCAAAGGAGAGGCACAGAGCCATGTGAGAAGTGGGAAGGCCTTCTTGTAGAAGTGTACAAGAAGAGGGTGTGTACAGAGAGCGTGTACACTTGGAATGTCAGTTCAAGTGGTATTCCTGTCACTAGAACTAACCAGATATCTTGGTTGCCTTGGATCCATTAATTTTGGGAAGCTGCACATATGCGTATCAAAGGGCAAGAGAGCATGTGACTGTCACGGCCAGACCCCAAGTCTCAGTAGGGCCAATATCCGAGTGCTGTCACTCAGGGTGCCATGCTTGTATCCCAAAATTGTCATGGGCTTTGTTTAGTCGTACCCTGCTCTCCCCTCCCAGTAAAGTTGTCATGAATCTCTGGCTTCTCCTTCATTGTGGCTATGGTCTAAGTCAGTGACCGCCCCTTGCTCATCACACAGGTCTTGATTGGCTGGTTCAAGCCTTCAGTTTATGTCAAACGGCATAGAAGCTCATGTGCTGCAGTCATTAAGACTGGATAAAGCACATCAAGCTGGCCTGCACTTGAGCTTATCATCATCATCATCATCATCATCATCATCATCCTATTTTAGGTCCACTGCAGGACGAAGGCCTCTCCCAACAATTTTCAATCCACCCTATCCAGAGCGAGTTGGTTCCTCTTTATGCCCGCAAACTTTTAATTTCATCACTCCATGGCTGGAAACTTGCCACTGTCTCCAAAGCGAAAAGTATAATCGCTGCATTCTTCTGGCACTAACATACGGTCCAGAAACGTGGAGATTAGCGAAAAAACTAGAGATGAAACTAAAGAACACGCAACGTGCAATGGAAAGAAAAATTATAAGTGTAACGCTAAGAGATAAAAAACAAGTGCAATGGGTCAGGGAACAGACAGGAGTAGCTGATGTTATTATATCAATTAAAAGAAAGAAGTGGACCTGGGAAGGACATGTCATGAGGAGGAAAGGATGACGTATGGACAGTAAGAGCGACAGATTGGTTATCAAGAGAGGGGAAAACGCAACAGAGGCAGGCAAAACGTTAGATGGAGCTTCTCATAGGATGGAGGAATAAACCGAAAACACTGAAGGAAGACTCCCAAGCACATTAGCAGTATGAGTGTTATCAACATACACACATACACGAGTGTGAACTTAGAGAGAAATCACATGGATTTGCAAGAAAGGGAGCTCGGATACAACAACCCGGACAATTAGTATTACACTTTGGACATATTGTTACGTAAAAACAGTGTGAATAATGCAATCTCTCTGTTGGAAATGGCCAAATAAAGTTCGTTTTATGGCTACCTAAGGACCTCGGAGGACTTGTTGTATGGCTGATGTTGGAAAGTGTTGTCTCGGCTGCTGCGGGCACCAAGAATAATACTGAATAATGCTGTAATAGGCCATTATCGAGTGTCCTTTGTTGCTATCACAATTTAATCCCTGTCTGCTCGCTTTTAGTTTGTGGCAGTTTAGTGGCAGTGCTGTACAATCACATTGTCCTTTGTTCTAAGCCGAGCCCCCTTTGTGAATATAGTAGCTGGAAGTTCCTTACAACACTTTCACCCTCTGTAACACACTTTGTTTTCGTGCTATGGAGAGAATGTGTCTCTGATTCAACGCTATTGTCGCACATGAAATGAACAATGCAGAGTGTGAGCACTACATCACATATTAAGCCTTTAGCACATGAATGTAATGTATACAAGTGCACTGTACTGTCGGCATACGATGAAACACAAATAGCGCAGTGTGCAGCCTGAGCATTAGCACTGTTATGGTGCAAAAACATGGCACTTTTGCGGAAACTGCATAGTGCTGCTGAACCGTATGTGCGTGCCTGTGATGGTGATGACTGGGCAGCGTGCACTATACCATCGCTAGTGTTTGGGCTGTACGGTTGTCATGGTTTCACTTACTGGTCACTGCAGTTGGCTTCCATTGAGGACAGAATGTAACAATACATTACCACTTTTGCATGTTTCACACTCTTTCATTGAAGGGACACCAAAGTGAGAAAAAAATTTTCTGATATTCGCAAATTACGCTTTCACAGTACACTTGAGTGAATCAGAAAGTGCACACTAAGAAAATACCAGTGACCTCGCCACTTCGTGGTTCTCACACTGTAAGGAACTTGGGGGCACTGTATGTTCGGAGGGGGTGAGATGACAACAACCCACCCCGTGTGCATTAAGTGTGGTTTGCACCGGCTGACCGGTGATAGGGTCCACACCTGATTGATCATGAACTGGAGGCAACAGACAGGAGGCACTGGTGCTAACAAGAATTTCTCGAATTTAATAGTGCAAGAACACACTACGCGGGGTACAACTTAGTGTCATGGTGTGACGAACAAAGAATACCATGGGGGGTCTCAACAACAAAAATAATAAAGGATAATCAATTGGCAGAAAAAATACTCATGACAGTACACACTTGAACATTACATGGAGATAGTAATACAAGGTTAAACATGCGATGGTTAATATAAAGAAGGATTGGGCATGATTCGGTAAAGACAGTCTTAGTGAGAGAAATGAGAGCCGCTGGACGCAGAGGCTTCGCTGCTGTGGTAGCTTGTGGGAGGCTCGAGCGTTAGCGTCGGAGGTGCTCGTTCGTTAATATACGCCGTGGCCGAAGACGAGCAGAGTTTAGGGCTAGATGCCGTCTTCCTGGAAGGCGACACTAACTGAAGCCCTGCGCCCAGGTGCGATCCTCCTGCTTGCCGGCCACCGTCGGCCGGACCTCCGCGGCACCGACCGGTCACCAGCATGGCCCATCGAACTCTGGCGGGTCTCACGCCAGCTTGCTCAGACTCCCTCTTTCCCCATATTTGTACCTCCGCGATCAGCGAAGGAACCGGTTCAGGGCTTCCGGGAGGAACATGGACGGCATTTTTCTGTGGCCTTCCTCGGAGTGCCCCCAGCGGGAGCGCGGACGCAGAAGCGCGGTCTCATCGAGTGCGCACATTTTGTGACACACACGTGTCATCATAGATTTTGGCGGCACCCGCTCAGGCTTACGTAACTGCTTACCAGTAAAAGTGATATGCATTTTGTTATGAGGAAACCAGAGACTTAATATACCATGTTTCAGAACATTCAATTGACATAGCACAGCCAGGCTGTGATAAGTGACTGGAGTGTGTGGAGGCATGTGCTGTGAATTTCGGCACGAAATTAATAAGACTGTCACGTTCATTTCTCCTCTAATGTTTAACGTGAAATGGTGCGATTGATGCTATTGGATGGCATCAGTCCCACCATCTATCCCAGCCATTGATCGCAGCAGCACAGGAAATCATCCAAGTCACACCATTTGCCCCATCTAACGAATGTAATTGAAATGCTGAGATCTTACTATCTGTGCATTACACTGCTGGTCAAGTAAAACATGTTATGGAGTGGAGTGCGATCACTGTCTTTGGTTAGGCAGCCTTTGCATCTTGAGGTGTCACTAGCGTTGTTGCCGATCACGTATACTTCTCCGATAACGTCTAATCCACAACCATTAAGAAGTTTGTGGAGGTGATGAAGTTCTCACTTGTGCTTCTTGATGCAGTGGGTCCTACCAGAGGTGATCGCGCAGGCTGTCCTGACAGTTCTGCTGTTCTTCGTCAACTTCCATTGGATCTTGTTTGCACTCAATGTCCCCATGGTCGTGTGGCAGGTTTACAAGTGAGTCATTTTTTTTAATGCCATCTGCCTAACTTTCTGCTGCCCCCTGCCATGCTTGCCTCCTCTAGGAAGCCACTCTGTTACCCTTATTGACCAACAGTTGTCTTCGCATTACATGACCTGGCCACGTCCATTTCTTCATCTTAATTTCTATTATGTCATTGACATGCATTTGTTCCCTGACCCACTCAGGGAATAAATGCATCTTGCAACACTTGTAAGAGAAGGAATAAATACTAGCACCAACTCACAACTAATGTTTATTGGAAAGAAAGGAACACATATATACGTAATTGTCACGTCAGCAGGACGCGTTCTTGCATTTTGCATTTTTTTACTTGTACCCTGGGCGAGAGGAGCCGGATGACGTGACAGTTACATACCGTATTTACCCGCATAATTTGCGCCCTCGCATAATTTGCGCACCCCTGATATTTAGCCAGCTCTGCAAAAAAAAAAAAAAAAATTCCTCGCATATTTTGCGCTCCCCGTTCCCAGCTCTCCGGCGCGCACGCATAAACAGACTTTGAACAGCCGCGTGGCCGCGCCCCTCGCTGTGCAAGCAAGCGCAGTCATACGCAAAAGGAGCTGCGAGCATGACGCCCCTTTTTCCGATTCTTTTCTCTGGAAGCCCCCGAAGCCCAAAGTACGGTCGCTAGAATAAAAGCGTGCGAGTGGGGGCAAGGAAAACGGCTGAAGCAGAGATCAAACGAGCCCGGCCTATCTCCGTCACTGGGAGGGCGGATGCGATAACATCACCCAGATCAGGACGCCTACCAGGGAGGAAAGGCCCCGCCCGTCTTTAATGAGCAGTGAAAAGACACAAGGCAGTGGGGGGGGGGGGGGGCGGCGAGATAGCGCGCACACCAGCGCTATCTCGGCGACCATCAGCGGGCAGCTTGTAAACACTTCTACGTGCTGCGCTCTCAACGCGAAGGGATGCGAAAAGTGTCCGTGGGGCGGCTGTATTCTCCTACACCAGCGTTTTGCAGTGTTATGTGAGATCGTATCCAAAAGAGTTACCGCGCTAGTTGCATATTACAAGTTATTTGAAATGTGTTTGTGAAACCTCCACGTAATTTGCACACCCCCTATTCTGAGCTCTAAAAAATTGCAAAAGGAAGTGTGCAAATTACGCGAGTAAATACTGTGTATGTGTGCGCCTTTCTTTCCAGTAAACTTAGCTGCAAGTCGGCACTAGTTGTTTTCCCTTCTCTTGCATGTTTTCGTGTGTTCGTGTTAACCCCATTTCTTCACAATGAACAGATACCAGCTAGCCCAATTATCCGTTCTACTGCAGGTAATGTCCCTACATATACAAATGTTTTTAAGTATTGAAAACATTTGATGTGCTGCCAATGCATCTTATTGGTTGGCGTTCCTTTTGGCAGCCGTGTTTGTCCTAGAAATGTTCCCCAGAGCCACTTGAACACTGCTGCTAGAGGACGTCGGGGAAAGCTGTGTGCTTCATTACACGTTTCTTCTGTATTTGGCACGTTCACTATCGCACTGAAGGGAAATGTGTATGTTGACGGTCGGACATGGTGTCTGCACACACTTACTGCGCTACAAGAGTTTGGAAAGAGCGTGGCAGCTGACGTGAGCTGCGTGCAAGAGGGAGCCAAGGCAGGAGGTGGTTGTCACTACTTAAAAAAAGAAAAGGAATATCTAGGGACTTTAACTGCAGGGAGAAAGCTCACTTGAAGAGGGGCTCATCCCTATGACATTAGCTAGCGTGACGACATGGAGCCAGAAGTAAGAGCACTTGAGAGGATGCTGCAAAGGAAGGGTGGATCATCGTGCTAAGAGAGCGCTAACCTCGACCATTGCATTGCCACTTCCTTGCGACTCCTGGCATCCGAGAAAGCACACAGCCTGGCTCCAAGCGCTAGCTTATGGGACAAAGTACGAATGGTCACCATCTCATTTCCCACAGAGTTCAACGGAACACCAGCTAGCCCAACTTGGTGCCCTTGCCATTGAGTATACTATAGTAGGTACTGGGTGGTTGTGTCGTGCAGGTACCTCACGGTACCTGACTGCAACTTCGGAGTGTACGACCCGACGGAGATCCATAACCGGGGCAACCTCAAGCGGCACCTTCGGGACTCCATGATTCGCTTGGCCTTCTACCTCATCTTCTTTTTCATCTATCTGTACTGGTAAGCTTCTGCTTTATCTTGCGCCCTTTATCATGCAAGGCGTAAAGGGAATGTGGCAGCGGTTTCTTCTGAACAACAGTTCATGTGGAGCATGTTACTTTGCATCTACAAGCGGCACTGTCTCTAAAGCTCCTAGCTGTTAATATTTATAATGCAAGAGTTAATCAGCTAGGCTCACATCATAATTAGCCTTAGCAAGGTCCCTGAATTTTTTTTTGCTCGTGGGTGAGCTTTGTTAAGGGAGTTCAGCCGAAGTAGTTCTCGAGCTTGTCTTGCAGGCTTGTTTGTAATTGAAATTGATGGCTCAGCTGAACTTCAGGTACGGCAATGTCTCATTTTTGAAGTTCGCTGTGATGTAATGCCGCAGTGGTGACCTTACTGTAATTAAGTAAAATAGGATGCCAAGTGATTAACACCATTTTATTGTTTGCCTGTTTATAATACACATCAAAACGCACATTCACCAGGGAGATGCAAGCATGCACTGACAGTCAGTGTACAGTTGTCATCTACGTTAAAGGAAGCATGCCGACATGTGGGGCCTGTGCTCTGCAGCAGTTGCTTGGAGCACCGGCATATGGCTTGCAAAAGCAGTCACGTCCGATTTTGGCACAATCTGTTGGCGGTCAGAATAAGCAAGTAAGCAGGCGTCTGCTAGATGCCTTCCCTTGCTGGATCATCTATGGGTAATGTGAAAAACAGGTGTACAGGGTCATCGACTCTTCAAGCGAACACTGTGCAGCGTGGCTGCCTTCTTTGGAACACCAGCACTCTCGACATGGCCGTGCATCGAAGCTAATTCAGTGAAGAAACACTGGGGCCCCCTGTGCATCTTAGAGGTCCCTGTGGTTTTCTTGAAACGAGCACAGGGACCTCCAAGATGCAAGACTCCAAGGCTTTTGAAATTACTGGCGAGTGCTGGCGTTCCAGAGAAGGCAGCCACGCAGCGCCGTGTTCACTCGGAAGGGTGGGCCACTTTGTACTTCCCCCTGTAGCCACTCGTCAATGCTCTACGCAGCCACTGCAGAGCACAGGCCATGTGCTGGTGCGTTTCCTTTCATAGAGACGACTGCTTTACATATGCACGCCAGTTATTAATCACTGACACATTCCTTAAAATTAAAGGTTATTGGCCGTAACTACCTTTACACAAGAACATTCCTATCCTGTGACAGACAATGCCGGACAATGCCCCCAAGTGAAATTATTATATGCCGTGCAAGAACAGCCACCATGTGGTGAAAAAAGAAGCACAGTTGTAAAGGGCACAGTGCTTTAACGATTCACTGCGAACTAGTAGCTCGCAGAGAAGTACCTTACACGTCGATAGCCTTCCAGTTGAAGTTGACCAATAATTGAATACACTTAAGCCTGCCTTATAATGGACCTTTATACAACGGATCACTTGATATTACAAAGGTTTTCCATTTCTCGTCGCAACTCCATAGGAGGACATGTATTTGTAACCTCTGTATGAAGAAATGGCAGTGGGCGGCATCCTTGATTATAACAATCTCCTCATCACCGATCACCTAGTAATTTCACCTTGAATTTTTAACTTTAGTGACAGGCAGCAGCCGGATCCACTCCTGTGGGTACTTTATTGACGACTGAGTGCGAAGCGATATCACGAACTGCATGCATGCAGCTGCGGTGGCAGCCTTGCCTTCGCACGGTGCAATGCGAGGAGGGACGATGCTAGTCTGCGTAGGCTCCACTTTCGCCTCAGCTCCCCTGTGTCACTTGAGCCGGCGACACAATTTTTACCGCTACAACCGTGTCCTTACCTCCTCTCTCGCAACTACCAGCAGCACCATGCCTCAATATGGTAGCTTCTTATGTCTGCGCACTCACTTCTTTTTTTTTACACGCTGTGCGCACGTTCAAGTTGACTCCCCCTTGTCCACACATTCAGTCATTTAGCCGTTGCAAGTGTGAGTGCCTCAACGAAGAAACGACCTGCTCATCATTTTCATTGCGTGCCTGTAGAGCAGCCCTGGAAAGTTCAGTGTTGCTTTCTTTTTGTTGTTTTTCTATGGGCAACAGCGCTGTCCCTGCCAAGGATATGTCTGATGCTGTGGCGAGTGCCCAATATGACTGTGATGAACCTTTAGAGGTCGATTCACGCTACTTGCTTCACGTTTTTGCCGTGAATAAAATGTGTTATGGGTTAGGTCTACCTATGTTGCACATTTGTTTCATTTGTGTATTTCCTTTTCGAATTTTCCTTCAGGTATTGGATATAACGAAAACCTCCCTATAACAAAAATTTTCTAGCATTTTTCAGTTTCCTTATATCTAGGTCTAACTGTAGTATCTTATGGCTGTCACCTTTTGAAGCCAATACATATACCCGCTGTGGTAGCTTAATGGCTACTGTGTCATGCTTCCAAGCCCGAGGACAGACATTCAATTCCTGGCCATGGCGGCCACATTTCAGTGTGGACAAGATGTATGAAACACCCATGTACATACTCAGATTTTGGCACGCCTTCCTGTGGTGTGTCTCATGGTCAGAAATTTGATGTAAAGATTCACGTAGTGGGCATTTGTCCCTGTTGCCAACAGCTTACAACATCGTGTGCGTCGAATGTCTGCTCAGCTAACCGCTACACTCTTTCTGTCGTGCAGTATGATCATCGCCTTGCTGACGTCAAACCCCGACACAAGGCGGGAGACCTACTAGGAGGTGTGAACCAGCTCTCCTCTTCCTTTCAATGTCTCCCAAATACAAATGGTAAGACATGCCAATTGTATCCACGTTGAAACTGTCTGCGCTGCATGTGCCCTAATAAGTACTGCAGCTGACTTTGCTATTCGGCATGCGTTGCACAGAATTCAGTGCATTGAGGCTTTACTGACTCACCGCATTTGCTTTGAGAAAACAGCATGTGCTGCTGTGGACCATTGCTCTGTTAGTTTGCACTGGATCTGTATCCTGTAAGCATTTCTACATTGGAGCTGCTAAGCTTGTCGTTTTGCCATTTCTCACTGACAGAAAATTGTGGGCTGATTCTGGAGGCAGTGAAGTCAAACAGTTCCACTCCAGCTCCAACTTGCATTGCATAGCAACCACCTGGCATAGCTGCGCTTGCATAGCATATTTTAGTTACAGCTAGTGTGGCCGCATAGGATGACATCACAGCTAGCTACGAGACTTACGTTGCGTAGTATGACGTTACATCTGGTCACATCGCCTAGAATAGCCGTGGCTGCATAGCTGGCTTAGTGACGGGTAGCGCGATCACGTAAACTCAACATGACCCAAATGATGTAACTTGACGCCACAGCTAGTCGCATGACATGTTCCCGCTAAAACCACGTATGAAGACATCACAAGTGCACATTTCCCACCAAGCCAACTTTCACCGTACCCAAACCACGTAACGTGACATCACAGCTAGTCATGTGACTTTGTCGAGCTTGTAGAAGCCATAATAATCTAGGCCAGCCACAAGCTCTGCTGTTAGTACAACCTCGCGCTACTAGTGTGAGTTGCCCAATTTTTTTTTGCATGTCCCCTAGCAGCAGTGAGCTGCTGCACGAAAAGCAGTATGGGCCCTAGTCATTTCAGCCTACTGTGGCAAAGGAATCCTATTTCATTTTGTGAAGTTGGCCCAACAGTGTACAGATACTGCAGTATACTGGCATAGAGACAAGAGGTTAAGAAAGGCGGACAGGACAGTGTATGAAGATTCGTTTGAATGTGGCAAGTTTGGTTCCCAGCAATGGAAGCTGCATTTTTGATGTCGAAATGCAGGAGCACCCATGAGATTCTATTTACGCTTACATCAACGAACCCGAGATGGCCAAAATTAAGCCGCATCCCCCCCAACTACGACATGCCTCATGATTAGGGGTTTGTGAACATTTAAGCTTTCAAATAATTTATAATAGCGTTAGCTGTTTGATTCAATTTGCACTTTTACTATTTGAACTATTCGAAATTGTGACAAGTGGCCCATTCCTGCATACAGCATGTCTTGCTGCACAACACTTGTGCACTGTGGCGCAGGTAACACTACTGTACTTCAGTGAAGCTAACACTAGTGTGTCGTGGTGAAGCTAACACTCATGTACTTTGGCAGCTAACAGTAGTGTGCTGTAACAAAGCTATCACTTCTGTACTTTGACAAAGTTAGCTCATGCATATGCATAGTTCTTTGGTGTACTGTGTAATAAATTTGTTGTTTCTTTTTGCCCACGTTTAGCTGTACATTTCCCGGTAATGTAACGTGATGTTATTTGACAATATATTTGAACACCATTAGAAAAAATATACTATTCTATTAGAAGTCAAACATTAATACAGCCCAACTCACTTATAACTATATTGGAGTGTGTAGAAAATCACATTTTTATGACTGATAATTGTTATAACCATGACCATAGCACAGATCATGGTGCATTTTGCCACTATGTGTGCTTGCACTTAGTAATTCTGAGGACCAGTGCGATGATCATCTGGGAACTTCACCGGCAGTCATAGATTGTTTCACTGTCGGTTTCTTTCAGATGTGTTCCACACTGTCTGCTGGGCTTTTTTCACATGTCATACGGAAATCTTATGCCATTAACTAAGGTGCCAAATTGTTTAGAAGGCGCTTTTAGTGTGGTATTCTTGCTCCTGAAATTCTTTGTATGTCAAATAGCGCATGCATGCGGCACACCAACTCCCCACGGCTGCGCTGCAGAAGCAGAAACGCTGGGGAACAGACATGAACAGATGCATATGTAGAAACTTGTGCTCGTGGTGCGTCACTTCCTTGTTTCATTGCGTGCCAAAGAAACGGGCTCATAATTGTGAGGGGTGAGGTTTCGCATTACGGTGCACGCGGCTATGTGAACCCACACCATCTTTTATGGGCAGCTACACCTATCTGCTTGTCAATGGAAGGACAAGAATGGGGCGGAGGTGAATTCGGCAGGCATTCTCGTATAATGAATGGCAGCTTACTTCGTCTTTGAAACACGCGTCGCATGTTGCTTGAACTTGGCGGGTTCGTCGCACCATGCAGCACATTTTATTCCGACTTGGGCTTGCAGTGAACGGGCATGGGGAGGCACCGCGGCGCCGACGCCTGCCGGGCATCTCGGAGCCCCACTGATAGCCAGTACGGAAACGCTCGTGCGTGTCGCAGTCGACGCAGGCGCCACTAGGATATGCTGCGTCCATCGCATCGTGCCGCTAGCGCTGCTAGCGCCATGGGGGCCACTGTGACAAATGTGGATAACACCCATTGCTGAATAGGCTTCGCGCTTCGCTCGGTCAGGTTCTGTCGCTCTGCTTTGTGCTGTGTTCGCGCTTGCTTCGGCATTGGCTGTCAAAATGAACAGGCGTAATCAGTATACGGCCGCGTTTAAAAAACGGGCGATCTTGCTGGCCGAAGAGAGGGGAAATTCAAGTGCGGCACGTCATCTCGGACTGACCGAGTCAACCGTTCGAGGCTTGGAGAAGTGCCGTGACCGCATTTTTGAAGCCGCACCGACTCGTAAGGCGTTCCGTGGGCCCAAGACGGGCCGTTTCCCGAAAATCGAGGAGGACCTGGCAGAATCCACCGTGCCACATTGCTCACTGATGCTCGCGAAGCGAGCATCAGTGAGCAATGTGGCACGGTGGATAAACAGTGCCTGGGAGGCTTTGTCGTCAGCAGTAGTGTCGTGGGCATTCCTGAAGTGCTGCCTCTCGGAACAGTCCGAACGGCACGGACGACGACGCAGTTTTTGCCGACAGCGACAAGGACTCGAGCAGCGAGAAAGAGTAATCGGGCATTTTCCGACGGCTGCAAAGGTCAATAAAGCTTTGCGGGTGACCGCCTTTTGATTGCTGTTTACAGTTGCATCACTTCGCGCTATAATCGTAATATCATTTTTTTTTTTTTTCGTTCGGACCGAAAGTACCCCCCTCGCGTTATATTCGCGGTCGCGTTATTTACGTGCAAATACGGTAACTACAGGGCAGAAACTTCGAGGCTCACTAAAAGGCTTCAACTTAAATAACTTGAGAACAACTCAGCGAGCAATAGAATGGAAGGCAATATGTGTAACATTTAGGGAAAAGCGTGGAGTGGGTCAGGGAACAAACACATGGTAATGACATCGTAGTAGAAATCAAGAAGAAATGGATGTGGACAGGGCATGTAATGTGAAGGCAAAATATCTGTTGGTCATTAGGGATGACAGAATGGATCTCTAGAGATGGCAAGCAGGACAGGAGGTGGCAGAAAGTTAGGTGGGGAGAGGAGATCAAGTTCGCGGGAATAAAGTAGTCGCAGCTAGCTCAGGACTAGGATAATTAGAGATTGATGGGAGGAGTCCTTTGCGCTGCTATGGGTGTAGATGGGCTGATGATGATTATGCTGCTTGTCTGCATGTGCCTGCCCTTTTTGCCTCTGCAGGAGCACCTGTCCCGCGGACCGCGTCAAAGGCGCTCCCGTTTGAAGAGCCCGAGTCAACGAGACGTCGCTGCAGACCCATTCGCGGCCCGTGTGCCCACGCGCGATGGGGTGGCGAACACCGCTACGCTCGGAGAAGACGAGGGAACTGGTCATTTCAGCTGTCGGCAATACTCCAGTTTTGTTTCTTTTCCGAATTGAAGCGTTCTTTCTTTTTTACTTCCCACCGTTTTGCCAGGTTTACCACTGTCTTCATTCCAAACCACGCCTTCCTTGTGGCACTGGACACGTGACGGCCTTGTGGCTCCACTGCAGCAACTTATAAACCTTGGTCCTGGAGCATGAAATTTGAGTATCTTGATGTTTTTCTCCTATGAGATCTTTAAAGCAAACGTGTGTTCTTAGCTGCCTTGGCAGTTTCTTAAGAGTTGTCATTTTTATTAATATTATGCGACGTTATTACATGGAACAGAGTAAAGAATAATATAGAAGCAGTCCATGTCCAGGCTATTCTTTCTTCTCCATTCAACTGTGCTGGGGACAGAACCTTCATCGTGTTAGCCTTGTCTTAGCCTTAATTTAATCATTTCGGTGGCCTCACACCCGAGCCAAGCATCAGAGGGCAGCTTTGGTTACTAAGCCTGTACCACTGCGATCATGGCGCTGCTTATCGGAACAAGTATGGCCTCTGCGACGAGTTCCAACTTTCATTTGGCTGTCCATTTCTCGACTGTATGTAGCAAGTCGAAGATGTATAGTTCCAAGTGACTGGCTTGCCATCTTAAGAGTGATAATGTCAACTTGCATATACTGTGCTTTTTCTTAATCGATTTGCAAGCACTTTAAAATTTTAGCTTGCATCACTTCACTTCTTAGGCTACATGCACATGAGTTTGTTGCCAAAGGTGTATTAGCTATAGAAACCAAATGTGGATCCAGTGATGTCTTGCCGTACAGGCCCTTAGTACCGTGGTTATTAATCTGCTGTCAAGGCATGTTTTTTTTTGCCTTGCAGTGTGCATTACCAAAATGCATTTTCGGTGATATTTTGTTGCATGCATTGTGAGTGATGCGGTTTATTCTCTGGTGAGTAGCTCAGTTTCTTGTAACCAGCTATACTGCGAGTGACCATTACACAGTGACATTTTTTTTTTTTTTTTGGCATGCTGTAGCATTGCGGCTAGTCTAGTACTACTCAAAACACATGCTTCCCCGAGAGATTAATTATGGTGATGGCTTCAAATAGTGCTTGACATTGCTATACTCTAGTTCAGATTGCTTACAGTTAGAGATGGTTAACATTTGCAACGTAATGATTAACTAGTCCAAACAAGTTTGTCGCATGTTCCTGCAAACTAGTACAAGGTATGAAAAAGACAAGGTTTTTGTTGTCATTGTTTCCTCTGAGGGCATTCCTTTAGTTGATCCATGACATTTGTAAATGCAGTGTGGCTCTGCAAAGTACTAGCTTGCGGAAATTTAGAGCAATTTAAAGCTGCGAATGTTAGGTGATTTACACTTTGGGTGTGTTTTGTATGGATGAAGTAAGCTATGACTGAAAGCAGCTATGTGAATATCAACAGTTTCTTCCAGTATGGGCTCTTTTTGGGTCCCATGTGTGAACATGCACTGTTTGAGAGGTCTTGCCAAGTAGTGAATGAAACTGTCATTGGAATTGCAGTCGCCGACTTGTTTAACTGAGGGTTGTGCTGTAAGTGGTATGTCCCCTCTCCCATTTTATTATTTTTATCTTTAGGAGGTGTGTCAAAGGAGTGTGCACTTTTTGAGTGCTTCGGTGCTAAATAGGCCAGAAAATGTAGTGTTGCATTCAAATGAGAAGTGGTAGCTGATGGTTTGTATAAGCTATTGTTAGTGTATGTCTGCCCTTCTTTGAGTATTAAACCAGCTATTATGTCTGGTACTTTGCCAGACTAATGCTTCTTAGGCATGTAATTTACATGGTACCAGTGCTTGCAGTCATGAGTGTCTTTACAGCTGTGTCCTGCACCTTCTTGCGGATTTCGTGTTGCCTGGGGAGTCTGGTCTAAACAGGTTTGACGAGAAGGCAGAACATTCTGCGGCACATTTTGCAAACACCTTGTTTAGGCAAATTAGTGGTTACTCATTTCACTCATAATAAACCAGTGCTACATGCCTGCACGGAAGCCAGGCTCATGTTTTGGATTTTATTGACAATGGATGATGGCTCAGCACATCCATCCCATTGTCGCCAATTGAAGTGTCCGTCACACAATTGCATAACAGACATTGTGTAATTAAGATTTAAATGTGATTTCAAGCAAAAAGAAAAGTGCAAAATGATGCATCTGATCAAAACTTAAGCGAAAAGGTAGCGTGTAGTTTATTCAGAGCCGTTGAAACCTGGACTTCCCTCGTAGAACATAGTCGTTTTGAAATGTCAAGTACAAGTGAAAGTTGTGCACATGTGAACGGGCACCAGTTATGTCAGTAAGCCTTGTTCCTAGGCTGGTCTGTACAGCGTGTGCTGTATGGCACATTGAACTGCAGCATTTTTGACAACGTTCAAATAGGAAGTTTGTATGATTCGTGGTAGTTGTTCCTCCTCTGCTTTTCTTGGCATGAAAGCTCTAGCATACCTTTCTCTCATGTTAATCAAGCTTGCAGTCTGCTCTTGTGAAACTTTAGATTATGCTTGCGATCTAGAAGTTGGACTGAATGTCATATAGTTGTGTGCAGTCAAAGTTCGGCTGTGTTCTCTTCTACACTGTGGGTACGAGTTGGCGTTTGTCTTGATCATCATTTCTTAACTTTAGCGCTTCTGAAGCGTGCTTACGAGTATTAAAGCTTACTGAAGTTCAGTCTTAATATTATCATCCTGAATGAATACACCATTATTCAGTTTAGGCATATTTCTCTGTGTCTTCCCTTGTATGTCTCATTCATGCTGAAATGCTTGTGCATGAAACCCCATTCTGTAGACACCATCTTGATGTACATATGGCACCAGCAGACTTGACCATCTAGTGCTATCTTTTTTATTACTGCTGCCTGCATGCTACTTAGCTCTACTTAGCTGTTAACTTCTTTTGAGATTGTAAAACTGTCTGTGAAGCTAGCTTTACTTCTAAATCTATATTGGTGATTGGTATTGCAACCTGGTTTTGCACTCATTGATTGTTCATCCAGGCATTTCTGCGCTATTACGGTGCTTTCACGCAGTGCTTCCGGTTATTCTCTCTAGTGTGTGGCATCACATACCACACTGTTTCCTTGCATGACTGGCCCCATATCGTGCAGCGTTTCCTTACCTTTCATTCTGACCTTATCAGTAGTTGCATCGAGCAAGTGGTGAAGACGGTACAGTACAGTGGCATGTAAGCCACTACAAGAGCATTAAGAAATTGTAAAAGAAAGAAAGAAAGAGTTGTAATGAGTTGGTCTCAGTTTTGCTTCTACGCAGCAGTCATTTCGCGCAGTTGTAGCTGTGCTCTAACTCAGTGGTTTAGTTGCATGTTGGCAGATGACTTTCCCTGACACGTACGAGTCCATGTCTTTGGCTTCACTGATATATCAAGTTCATAGAACATGAGCAGTGATGTTGGTTATGTTTCACTCCAACAGCTTTGCACTACTTTGTGTAGATGCAGTGCCTAGGCTATTTTATAGTGCTAGTCTGTATCAGTGCCAGGAAGCTTTCAGTGTTGGCACATTTTGCAGTGCTACAACCACATCCCTCTGTCATATTTGTCGCTCCACTTTTTTTTCCCATTTTTGCAAATTGTGCTTGGAACCTGGCCCAGCTGTGCAGTTTTGTGCGCAGATGCGCAGAAACCTTGAGCTGCTTTTAGGTCATAAGATTTAAAATTGGTAGTCTGTGCTAGTTCACTCGTAATAGACTTTCAAGCTCAAGAAGCAAGAATGTATGATGTAGTACCGTGGCTCAGTACAAGGAAAGTTTGTGTGTGTGTGTGTGTGTGTGTTATGTGATGGCCGTCAGGCATGACTGTGGAGTCTTTTCCCTCTCACTCTCCTTCAATGATGCATGTGGTCACATCTGCGGTCAGGGCTTGAGATACCTCCAGCAGTAGTTTTGATGTGTCCGTATGATGTGTCCATCTGCCTGAGCTACTTGATATCGGTGGAGGCAAATTGTTCAAAATGTCTGTTCTCGTATCATTCGTCTTGTGCTTGCAGTGGCATCCCACACTCGTTTCGTGGCTGGTGAAACAGTATTGCTATTTTATACAAATGAACGTTTCATTCATAGCGGCTATAACGGCTTGCAGGAGCTCAGACCAAATTGACATGTAACATTTTAATATAAGACTCGTGCTTTGCTTTACTAGCACCTTTCTGTTGGTAACAGCTGCTTTCAAAGTTGGTTGGTGGAGAGGTCAATGTGCATGGGCAATGCTAGTGACGAATGAATAGCAAGTGCAAATCAAAATGCAGACTTGGTATAGAAATGGACGTAACAAGCACTGTGAGTGCCAACTGTATTCGTCAGTCACCTTGTGCTAATGCTGTTAGTTAAAATTTTACCTGGAGAAAGATGTGGGTGTGTAAAACCCACGACAATGTTTTGCGTGCGGTTGACTTGTACTTTGTGTGGCTCAGTCTATGTGAATACAGCGGTTGTAACCTGTGATTGCGTGCGTGTTTTAAGCATTCTCTGTACTGTTTCATGTGAATAACTATGCATGTCATTGGGTCGTATGCATGTCTTCAGGTCGTAGCCCTCCATTGTTTCTTGTTTGTAGGTCTGTGCGCTTCCCGTTGTCTTTTTGTGTGCTGGTGGTTTCATAGGGCTGCTGCACAGTGTTCGATTGAAAATAAACCTGTTTCTTTTTTTTTTACTATTTGTGGCTGTTTTCTTGGGCAACACTGAAATGTTTAATCACCTTGCTGTGGCACTGTGGAGATTCTACCACCAGGTTTGGGTACTCCAAACATGTGTGATATGTAGATTGTTTGCTCGCGATTGTGTGTATAAACCATGGAGAGCAGGGGTTCTTGAATAATTTTGGAACAGCATTTGCTATTCAATTCGTACCTTTTGCTATCGGAACTATTCGAAGTCGGTAATTGAGGGGGAAACAATGCTGTCTCATGACAAGTGGCACATTCCCGCATGTAGCACGCTACGCAGCGTAACGTGTACAGCAACAAAGTTAACACTTGTGTACTGTGGTGAAGCTAACACTCGTGTACTGCAGGAAAGCTAATGTGTACAGCTGTGAATCTAATGCTTGTGTACTACAGCAAATCTAATGCCCGTGTACTCGGGTGAAGCTAACACTCGAGTAGTGCAGTGAAGCTAACGCTTGCGTACCGTAATGAAGTTGAGTTCTGTACTGTGGCGAAGTGAACTCGTGCACACTTCTCTGTTGGACTGTTCTTTAGGACCGGACTGTTCTCTTTTAGGGACGGCGCTGTGGGAGTACACTAGTCATGCAGTGAATCGTTTTTGTCCATGTAATGGTGCATTTCTCCATGATTTGACTGTGGTATTAGTAAGAAAATATTCGAATATTATTAAAAAAATATTCAGCTTGGTTTGCACATGAACATTAATATTTGAATTCGCTTCACACTCAGAATCTTGCTGTTTGCACAGCTTTAATGAAACGACTAAGCCAAACCTTGTTAAAACAAACTCATTGTGACATGGAAATAGCTTCTTTGCATCCAATAATTCATTATTTATTGTTACCCTCAGGCTTGGCACATTAAAGTGTGGAGGAGACAAACTGTAAATACAAGTAACAATAGTACAAGCGTGGACAGGCTGAGAAGTTAAACAATGGATTGGTGGATTCACTTCAGGATCGCTTATCAGTATGATGCACCAAAGTCAGTGCCTACAGTCTGTGCAGTCGCAGCACTCTTAAGTAATGATTACGACACACAATAAAACAACAGAAGCAAGGATCGGCTGGAGAAGGTGAGGACTGGAGCTAGGTGTTGCTTGTCTGTTGGCATAAATTTCTCATTTTGAAATGAAATGATCATGGTGAACAATGCTTCTAAGAGACTGTGGGACGTAGATCCGGTCATTGCTAGTGTGTGAAATGAATGAATGCAAACAACAGTAGAGTAAAACCTCGTTATAACGAAGTTGAAGGGTGAGTGGTAATTACTTTGTTATAACCATTAGTTCATTATAACCAATATCAATTTCATCTATGGGAATTTCAAGGGGAATTGCAATTGCTTTATTATATCCAATAGTTCGTTATATCCAGTTTCGTTATAACGAGGTTCTACTGTATAGCAGTGTGCAACATGTACTTTTACTTTGCTGTTAAAACAAGCTGAAAAAATTGAGGGTGGTGTTATCAAGCGAGAGTGAAGGGTTGCGGTAGTAGCTTGTGAAAGAGCTATGGCTACCTATCATAGATGTCTAACACTTTTCTAACGCCACTCATACTTTTTGTGTAATTCGTTATAACCGATGATTCGGTATATCCACATTCTTTGCAGGCTGCTATTGAGAAAAAGCATCCTTAGTTTACCTCATAACTAACACTAAGTTCTGACAACGTTCACAATACTTGGGCGAGACTATGCAGCAAAGACGCACGCAATTGTCTGTCTGGAGAAACCGACTTTAAATGTAATGTGCAAAGCTTTAGTTTGGTTCTTGGCTTGTGACAGAATAACCTTCACATTTTTTGCAACACGTTATATGTGCAACCACTTGCAATAGTTGATGGGACAGTGATGTTTACACAGATTGTAATTTAACAGAATTGGTGTACAGCCTCAGGGTTGGTAACGAATTCACTTACGATATCACTAAAAGTTGGTAATGAATATCATTTGCATCCATTTACATACTCCATGACTATCACAAAAGCTGTAGAATTCTGTCAACCGATGCTCTGGAGCAAAGAAAGGCGTCTGCAATGCAAACGAGGCAAAAGTACGAATGTATTTTATTCTGTGCGTATTTGTAGATACATAACCGGCTCAGACAATAAAATCTCCTAGCAAGTGTTTTAAAAAATCATATGCAGGCAAGTGCCAACTTAGCTGCTTTCTTGTCCGACTTTCCTCATAAAAGTGCCACACCTCCCTGGAGAGAACGTTGCATGTCACGCACTCTTTAGCCCTGCATCATCATCACCGTACAAAGCTGCTGATCACACTTAAGCACTGTCGAAGGCTTTCAATCGTTCCAGGATGTTTTGTACGTTTGTCTCGGACACACTGCCATTGCTGACCATGTGCTGAAGGACCAGATGGAGCTTGTAGAACTCGGCGACAATCTGGTGTCACTTACAGTCAAGGATGTATGAGCAACGCTGTCGTCAAAATGCTAGTTTCTCGAAGTACTACTTTTGGCACAAATACTCCTCTTTTGGAGGAGTATTTGAGATAATACTCCTCTGCTGGAGGAGAATTCATGCCGCCCTTTTAGCAGTCTATAAAGGAATGTCTGCCTAGAACAGCTCATGATGTAGTTGTCACATAAAACTTCTACAGTACACTCTCAATAATTCAAACTCTTGCCCAGTTATTACCAATTTTAAAATTTTAGTTGACCTGTTACATTTTCAATGTATTTAAAAGCTGATTAGTTAAAACAGCCCTGTTCAGTTAATTCAAGCGGTTCGTACTTTTTCTCGTCTTTACCAGAGATATTGGCTGTATTTGTTCCTTCTAGCTGAAGATTCATGCTCATATATTTTTTTAACAGCCAAAAAGCAAGCCAATAGCTTATCAGCACTTTGGAAAGCATTCAGAATGACTAGCAGAAAAAAAAAAAGAAAAATAAACACTCCAGTTACAATGCACAGTGATACCTGGCCGTATCTGTTTTTCCTGGTATGTCGCGCTGAGCTACATTTATGCTTGCATCTGATAATTTAAATAAGATACTGGGGTCCCTTCAAGTTTGAATTTATTGAGAGTCTGCTGCGTCTGACTTAACCGAACCTAATTAAATGCAGCAATATGGATTCCAAGAGAAGGCAAATGTATCAGGCACAGTAGAAATTTATGTGATGGGCAGATGAAGTTTGCAGACAAGTAACATGGATAGAATTATAGCATGGTTTACACATAAGGTACAATGCTGCAGAGGCTATGCGAGAAGTTCAGTCGGCAGAATGTTTGACTTCATGCATGTCAGAGCTACTTTTCGTTGTCATAAGTGCTCGTGCAAGTAGAGCAAGGGCTCATGCATAAAGCATTGTGACTGGTAAAAAGAAAAGGAGGCGGGGTGGGGGGCACCAAACACTACAAGAATATGAGATGTAGAACATGTTCACAGCCGTATACTGGGGCTATTTATTTGTAAGGCACAAAACATTTTAGTTTGTTACCGTAGATAAAAAAAAAAAAAGACAAAGTAACATTGTGGTTGCGAAAAATAAGAACTATTTGCTGGTGTGAACACGTTAACTGAAAGGTCTCACTGGCTTCCAGAGCACTGCGTCTGATGTACGAGACAGAGTATAACACTGGGTTAATTGGAGAAATATGGGAGAGGTGCTTGCTTTAGAGTGGGTACAGACAGGCTTGTGGTGATAATTAATGTGTAACCTATCTAAATGTAACCTATACTAGGTGGTATTGTGTTGTTGCTTCAGTCACACTGCACACAGCATTCAGCAAAGTAAGGGATTATGTTGGGCTTTGAAGGCTGCTTATTTTCAGACGTCCCGTGAATATACTGTGAGCACACTATGAATTTACTTTAGTTTCATCCTCTACGGGTGTATTATTGAGAAGTAGTCACTGAGTCTTTCATTGTCCATTTGTGGAAGCTGTGTATACAGCTTCCAGTATACAGTAAAACCTCGTTATAACGAAGTTGACGGGGGATCGGTAATTACTTCGTTATAACTATTAGTTCGTTATAACCAATATCAATTTCATCTATAGGAATTTCAAGGGGGATTGCGATTGCTTCGTTATATCCGATATTTCGTTATATCCGGTTTCGTTATAACGAAGTTCTACTGTATATGTATACATATACTGGAAGCTATGCATACATGCACGAACTTAACTGATGAAACATACCACGAACCTCCACTTTATTACAGCAAAGCTGTCCATGAGGAACCTTTGCCATCATTAGTTTGCATTCGTTAAAACAATCTTCATTATAATTATCAACAACAACCGGAACCATCCGTATTGACCACGCCCTGCCACTTTTACAGTGGAGCCATTTACACGGGGCCTGTGCCATCAGGTGACCTAGCAAAAGAGGTGAGGGAAGAAGAGTGCAACACGGGGAGAATGCTTGGGTTAAAAAAAACGCGACAGGCTTGCCGACCACTGAGAATGCTGCGAGAGGGTGCAGGTGAAAGGAGAATGGAGAGGAGGGATGGACGTAAGGCACCCTATGATTTAGAGCAGGGGTCAGAAGGTATGTCGCCGGCACTGGGGTTTGAACCAGGGGCCCCACGCACAAGGATCTTTACCACCGCTGACATCACACTTTAAAGATAATACAATACTATGAGGACCACATGAATGGCTTGGATTGTCTTTGGGTTCAGCCACTGACTTCCGGAGGGTGCATGTGCCCTTAGTTGGCTCTTAGGCCCACAACTTCACTGTCTAACCATGTTCACCGAGTGTATGGGCCTGCGATTTTTTTTTTTTCTTTTTGGCAGGCCTAAACTCGCCATCTCCTGTCTTCTGAAGAGTACTAAGGCCACTTGGTGGCACACTAAGAATGGATGGGGCAGCCTAGGCACACCAAGTCTACGCATCGTTTGATTCTCACGGAGCATGCTTCAATTGTGCGTGCAAATAATGAGGTAGCAGACTGGCCATCAATACAGTATGCTTGCTTAGTTGAAGAAGACTACTTCACTTTATATGGCTCGCGCCACTTTTTAAAATGGACGGTATGCAAACGGAAAGTACTGTATGTATGCACTCTATGACACAGACCATATGGCATGGATGGTAGTCGCTGCCTGAGGAGGGCATTGAAGAAGCATAAGTTTTTACTATTCTTCTGGTTCTTGCGCAAGCAGAAATAGACGAATGAGAGGGAGGCAAGGTGTTTAACTGGAGTCGAAACGTCTGGTTTTTGCTCTCTGCTAGGCTTGAGGGGTGGGACAGGAAGAGGGAAAAAGACTCAAAGAAGACCACAGACAAAAAGCTGCCGTAAAACTAAAGATCAGTCAAGTCATTGTTGCATTTATTGTGTGGCAGTGGCTAATTAAGGAGATGGTAATGATCACATTCCTCCCTCCTCACATTTTTCACAGATCACACTCGGAAGTGGTTTACAGAGTATGCAAGAAAACTTATATGTCCCCGGACTTCGATACCTACAATTCTAAGCTAACCCCGTTAGCGGGTCATTTGACATGCGTTGCCCCAGGAGTAGAACATGTCCTCGGGAAAGACAGTTGCATCGACGAGTCAATGAAGAGAGAACTACCGGAACAGAGATGAACAACACCTTCACAATTTCTAGCGTGCATCATTAACAGGTGGCTGCTTCCTAACCTGGCTCCATTTAATGTAGTTTTTTTTTTTTTTCAAGTAAGGATACTTTCTTTTCAGTCTGAAATAGAACATAAAGAAGGCATTAGAAGCACGCGAGGATTAACCATGCATTTTATGTTCCTTACCACTCCTGAGAAGTAGGCATCCAGGACTTGGATAAAGGCACGCACAAACTCGTAAACAGCAAGGTTGTTCTGCAATGGACAAAGTCGACACATTTTTTTCTAATGCTACCAGTAATGGTGCTCACTTTCATAGATAAACCTGAGCACAAAATTAAGTGCATTCATGATTATGCACTTCACCTCTACATTTGTATGTAGTGTGGGCAATGTGGCTGCAAGGGTAGCAAGTTAGGTACTTTACATGTGGCACACGGCTGAAATCAAGAAAAGAAGAAAAAAGTGGACAGGAAGAGTGACATTGTTTTTTTCTTATTCTCAATTTAACCTCGCAGTACATTTTTTGTAGAATTGCATATCAACTAACCCAACACAGCACTTTGTTGAAATGCCCCGCCACGGTGGTCTAGTGGCTATGGTACTCGGCTGCTGATCCGAAGGTTGCGGGATCGAATCCCGGCTGAGGCGGCTGCATTTCGACGGAGGCGAAATGTTGAGGCCCGTGTGCTGTGCGATGTCAGTGCACGTTAAAGAACCCCAGGTGGTCGAAATTTCCGGAGCCCTCCACTATACGGCGTCTCTCATAATCATAGCTGGTTTTGGGACGTTAAACCCCATAAAACAACAACTTTGTTGAAATTGGGCACTATTAAAGCCCATTTAAATTATTCCACTCATATATGCAGTTTGTTCTTTTACAAGATAAGTGACAGTTATAGAACAAAAAGAAAAGGAAGGAAAAAAAAATGTGGAGCTTATGACACTCAAAGTAGAATTGTTTCATGACAGCTAAGCACATTTAAAGAAATCGGTGAAATTTTAATGTTTTTTGCGCAAAAACAATAACCTGGGGCATGCCATGGTGGTATACTATTTTGGCTGCACAGCTTTCCTTAATCAGCACCTAAATGTTAGTACATGGGTGTTTTAACATTTTCTTTCCACTGAAGTCTGGCCACTGTTGCCAGGAATTGGACCCATGGCCTTGGCTTTTGAGCACAACACAGCATCCACTTAGCTAAGCAATTGTGGTGGGTAAAGGAATTGCCAGGTGTAACCACTACAGCGGAACAGTTCACTGAACTTTACAGATAATTTTCCAAAACAGCGCCTTATCTTTTTTTCTGAGCTGATACCAACACTGTAGCTTTTGCTGGCTTGCACTACTCCTGATAACCTTTATTGTTTATCAGGGGGATATCTGCTGCAATCAGGTGCATGGTATAGTCCCCATTGTTGTGGTAAGTGTAGAAGAGTGCTCTTGCAATAAATGACATGGCAGACATACACAACAGAGGCACTGCTGTGCCAACAAAGGGAGATAAGGCTGTAAAATGGCATATGCTAGCTGATAGCCGAGGAGACAAACAGCTGTAGGGCAAAGATAAGATATAAAATGCCTAATATGCCTCCCAGAAACCACCACAGTTCAAACATTTGTGAAGAAATGCAGCATCACGTAGCAAAATGAGTTTTCCTCTTCTACAAAATAACGTAAACAGTTCGATCAGCACATATGCCCACATTATTTCAAGTGAAAAAAAAAAAATGCTCTTGAGGGTCCTATTGTTGAAACAAAAATGCTTGAAATGAGTAGCTGTTGCAAGTACTTTCACTTACGACAATTCCAAAGTTAAACTAATCCTATGTGTTGTGAGGTGTTATAAGAGATATTCAATGTACTATATGTGTGTAAACATGTAGAAGTGGAACAGCAGATAACTACACAATTAGTGTGTGTACATAAATTAGTGTGTGTACATAAACATAACATTTAACTATTACATTCTGCCACGAAGCCTCAACTCGGTCACGAGGTAGAAGCATTGGCCTCGACATGCTTGTTCAGGAAAAGTGAACGACTTCATTCTAAATAAGTGTAAAGCATGACAACAAAAAAGCAAGTAACAATGAGGTGGTTATCAAAGCCCAAATGTATGCATGTAGTGGGAGGTTACCTATCTATGAAACCAAAGCAGGCTTCTGTGAGGCTGTTCCATATCACAGTAAATTGGCAGAAGCACCATTTCACAGCGACACTGAGCTTTATTTGACAAATGAATGAAGTTCAGTTTTAGCTCTATTATGGCTATCATTATTTCTTGCTCTGAACCAGCTACAAGAGCAGATTACAGCAAAGCAGTTCTGCGGAATCCCGTAAAGCGGAGTAAAGGACATACCGTCACATTACAACCACTTTGTCTTAAAACTGATTACAAAAACGTGTATGCCGCATTGACCTCACTAGTCTGATCAGCACTAGTCTGATCACTAGTCTGAAGCACTAGTCTGATCAGCAGTCTGGTGTGCAGCTGGCTCTTGTGGCATGCTAGAAGTATGATATATATATATATATATATATATATATATATATATATATTCAGTGTGCCAAGCATGAATTCAGATAAAAATTGTGAGTTACCTCATCGTCATCTGTGCCGATGATCAAAATGAGCTGTCCCGTTCGACGGTACACGATATTGAAGCCGTCGTGCAGGAAAAATGAGCACTGGAAATCAAGTGAAGAAAAATCATGCTGACACACTGCAAGCTACCACATTTGTTTCAGACATTCTTAGTTGTAAACATGCTTTTTCAAGTTCCCCGCTGCAGTCTTGTGCTTTCGGATGCTCATCCGCTTATTTGATGTTGCTGAACATTGGTTGTAGCAATAAAACACTGGTCGATTGATTAAAAAAAGTATGCTACATCCCACAGGCAGCTTAAAGTTAGTATCCTTTTGAGCCTGTCACCGACATTCTTAGCTGTTTGTGTGAAACTGTATTTTCTGTAACATTAAAGAATAGTAAACCTTGGGAGATCAATGTTAGGCAGTTAGTATTGTTACTGCAACTTTGCTTGCACCTGTTCTTGAAAAGAATATTGATTGTATATGTGCAGTGCACGCATACTGAATTAAGAGTGGAGCTACCCTTCCTTAAGATGGTATCTGTCTCATCTTCACCTTTTAAACAGAACATCTTGGCGCACAAAGCAAAATCGGTCACGTGAGCCAGTTGGGACAGAAGTTTCATGTTGTTATACAATAATTTGTATATATATATATGAGTATATTGAACGACACAGTGCTTTACAAATGAAGCTGACAGGTCTGTTTGCTCCATAAAAATATTCGAAACTACAGCACAGACAAAGAATAACCTTTAAACATCGACAACATATATACAATCATCTGACAGATATCCGAGATGCGTTGTTAAGATGTTCATTTTCAGTTCATCTGAATTTGTCCCGATATACTCAACCGACATGGCAAGATCTCAGGAATCCGGCGAATTAGTGTAGCCTTAAATTATTATCATTTGACCGTCGTTATCACTAGCGCAAGAGAAAAGATGCAGCGGCTCGGCCCACTGCAATGGTAACCTTGAATTCGATACGAAGGTGTTTATTAAAGAAACAACAAAATGATAAGGATAGATCTATAGCACAATTATGCATGATTGCGCTCCTATTCGCGTGCAGCGGATGCAAATTTAGCAAACTGTAATCATCGTTACGCCCGCCAGATCGATTGCTGCCGAATTTCTGTCCAACACTCACGCTGTTCTGATTTCTGGAAAGGCATTTCTTGATCAGCGCGGCTTCCAACGAAGGCCTCTTCGTTTTTTCAACCGGATAGAAGTAGTAGGCGTAGCGCAGTCGCTGTTCGCAGTTGGCTATCAACAGGAACTTGTACATGTCTTCAGCCTGCGTCCATATGCTGGAGGTCGCATAAAAAGGGACAAGCAAAGGGGAATTGAACTCCGTTAGTACGACTTTTCAAAGGCAACAACTAGTACTGAAAAACGAACTCATGTCACTGGCCTGAGTATGTAATTATTCGGCTCAAATCATAATCTAGCGGTGATTGTTCTCACAACTACATGAATCCAACATTGTTTACACAAAATAGCATTTGAAGAACTCGCCCCCTCTTCCTCCTTACAAGCTGTCTTCTCCGCGGCCTGAGCACTAGTGTGGCAAAGCGTGCTTTCAGGAGGCGATTTCTCGTTGGCGTCAAAGGGCTTTTTGCCAAACGCCGTTTGTTTGTTTACAAGCACGACGACAGATATAAGCATAACTATACGTCGCTGTCAATTCGTTTTAAACACGTGGGACCTTAACAACAACGCTAACGCCTCTGGAACATTGGAGCGAGCGTTATTTACCACCACATCGGATGCATATGAAAAAAGACGTCACAGGCACGTACCTCGTGTTGTGAACTTCTCAGCATTAAATCACGTTTGTCGCGTGTGACTACTATCAGTAATTATTACACTAAATGTATGGATAACGTTAAGGAACGATAGACTTCGGCACAGGTTCCCCCGCCCACGCAAGTAGACGAAAGTGCGCGCAGGGTGCGGCTAGACAAATCGAAACGCAGAACGCGTGGACAAACTTTTCAAGCTGCGAGTCCGACGTGTCATGTGGCGCCCTCGTGCAGCCACGTCTCGAACTACCAAGCGCTTGTCGCGCCACCTGTTCCCAGCAAAAGCAAGCAACCGTGCAATGACGTCAGCCGCTCGGCGGAAAATGTATCCCGGCATTCCGCGTGACGTCGTCGGCCACGGCTGGATCCATGTAAATGGCGACCATGCAGTGATATGGAGGACGTCTCATCAGCGCCGAATCACACCGGTCAGTTGGGGCCGCCCGGGGGCCCCATGGGCATGAACGCGAAGATGAATCAAGAAGAACCAGCGCAGAGGCCCCAGTACTCCATACCCGGGATATTACACTTCATACAGCACGAGTGGGCCCGCTTCGAAATGGAGAGGGCCCAGTGGGACGTCGAAAGGGCCGAGTTCCAAGTGAGTGTGTTGCGCTGGTGACGCTTTGCGCCCCTGTTTCGCATCCCTCGGAACACCGCCTCGCGGGCCGTGCCTGCCCGTCGCACGCCCTGTCAGCGACGCGCCGCGCGTCCCTGCTACGCTAATAGAAACTCACCCGCGTGTGCCGACGGTTGACAGTGTCCGTGGCCTTTCGCAGGGTCGGAATCCCGGAACGCCGCTTCTTTTTTTCATACAAACCGTGGTTACTGCCTCTGGCAATGGCTAGCGCTGGCTTAAAAAAGCAATATGGCGCTCAGGTTTATTCCTTTCCCTTAGGCCTAAAATACGTCGAGAAGTGCCGAATTAGAGCGGACAGTGCCTCGGAGCGCAGCAGGAAAGCGTACGCGAGCCGGCGGCGACCGTGACGAGACCGAGGAAGCGATACGGAGTCGTTCCCGGTGCGCCTCCCTGAGTGCCGTGCTTGGCGTCGCCATCTCCGGCACTCCTTTGTCGAAGTGGGGGTTTCCTCCGCTGCCTCTCTCGTGCGATGAGCAAGCTGTCGTTCGTGTTTGGACACTCGCGACAGCCGATTTGCGAGCTTGAGTAGCGCGTTAACGTGACCGTGACACTAGTGCGACGTTGGTTTCGTGAAATCTCGCGACGCTCGTTAAAGCGAGGCGAACCGGGCGCACCGCTTTTTTTTTCTACTAGTGTGGATGCACCGTGTCGACGCAAGAATTTGCCTCCGCCAGGCTTTCGGTCGCTCGCTGTTTTTTCCCCAAGGTTAGCGCTATTGCGATTGCTCCAGTTTCTCTGGATGCTGCTTTCTTTTGTGTAACTGCTTCGCAGAGCCGTTCGTTTAACCCTTTTTAAATGTGCTGCGTGGTTCACGGACCCGGCCTGCGTTCTGATACGCTGCCGCCGTTCCAGTGCTTTGCGCGTTTCATTCGATCGCTGCCCTGTAGACCTCCTCGTCGCTAGTCCTCGATGCATGCACATTCAGCGATTATCGACGCCGAAAGAATCCCGGCGATGTGATCTTGTTTGAGAGAAGACGGTGGGACGAACTGCGTAGTGTGGGGGGAGTGCTCTGTGTGCATGATGCGTCTCTTGTCATGAGCGGAGCGGTCTTTCTTTTTATTCTCGTGCGCTTGTGATGCTCTTGAATTCTTTATTGGAGCACCCACCGTGAGCGCCTGTCTTCAGGAAGTTGCTATGGGGTCGCTCTGTCGGAAGTGGGCGCCCAATGATGCGGCTACTGCTTTAAATGGCTTCTTTATTTTTTTTTGTTACGATGTTGCTCAGAGTCTTCCCGTTTTCGTGAGCGCAGCTCGCTTCCGTGTCCTAGCGATCTGGGAGCGCGCGCGTTGTCGGCAGGTACTGTGCGTTGAGGAAAAGTACAGCAGCAGCAATTTGCTGATCGCTCTGTTGATGTTTCTTTTGTCGTCTCGATTGCTTTGCTGCTTCTGCTCGTGCCGGGAGGAAACGATGTCGCGAGCTGCGTGCCACGCTCTATTGGTTTTTGCTGCTGCTCTCTGCACTATTCCTGCTGCGAGCACGGCATGTGTTCTCTCTTTCCCCCTGCCCTCCCGCTGTCGTACACTAAGTGCCGTCGGTTACCAGACGAGTTCTTTTTGCTGCGTCGTCTGCTATCTGCTAGTTGTTTCTTTTTATGTGCGTACCGTTACTCGCAGCTGATTAGCGGTTCCTGTTTCGTGCAGTGTGTTACCGCTGTCCCCCTGCGACGACTTTTTGCTCCTGGATTCTTGAAACGTGTTCGGGTGGTGCTGACCTAGAGCGACCTAGAACTGTACTGTGATCCGAATCAGTTTCGAAATTCGTAAGGCATATTTTTAACGGGCTGACCAGGGTGCCGCCATATTGCGGCATGGAAGGCTTGAGGGTGGCCCGTTAATGCGATCATTTTCACGAATTTCTCGCTCGCGAAGCTATCGCGTAACAACGCGATAGCTTCGAGCTGCGTTCGCTTTGACAGCTCCTTGTACGATTTCCCTTGCTAAGCGCACCACGCTTAGAAAAATAACCCCTCCGCTGCATCTACATTCGCTGCGACAGTGCGCGCCGCTCCAAATTGTAATCTTTCGAAACGGCCGAAGGCCGTTTAATTTCCTCGCGCTGTAAATGACGGCTGTAAAAACAAGCGGCGCGTTTTTCTTTTTCGGCTTGCCGTACACGTTATAATCTCGTCGTGTTTGATATAACGCTGTTGTCTCGTGTGTGTTTTACGGCTTTGCGAGATTGGCCGTAGTCGCTACCGACCTCCTCGCGTCAAATCTCCGTGCGTCATTCTGGCTTCTAGTCTGCCAACGTTAGCGCTAGAGAGTCAGTGCGGGGCCTTTTTCCTATCTACTAAGGTTCATTTTTTTGTTTTTACGACCCTTGATAAGGCTACTCCTTTTGTGGGTTATTACACGAACGCTAGCGCGCACCTCGGTGCGCCCGCTGCGCTATAGACCTTTGCAACCGTTGCGTTTGCGATGTCCGTGCGCCTCGTTGCACAAGCTCATCCCGTTCTCTTTGGCCTCCCTCCCTCATTTTTTTTTCTTCCGTTATTTATTTTTCACTGCGTGTTGCGAAAACGCGCAATGCATTACATCTACACCTCTCCTCTACCTTCTCTTCACGTCAAAAAAGAAAAAGGAAAACTTAGTCTCTGCTGTACTACGCGTCTTTGTGTGAAGCCCACTGTGTTTTTTTTTTTTTTTTCTAGCTTTCTCGTACTTCTTTTGCATCGTTTGCGCGGAGGGGAGCTCCGGGGGTAGCTCATAAACAACCGGGAGCAGCGAAAAATGGCAAAAGAAAAACCGTACGCGCGCGCATCTGGGTTTCGGTTTTCCGCACGCCGCGTCTTGGCTGAGCTCAGTCACCTCACCCACCGCACCTCTCTCTCTCCTCCAGCCTGGACTGCGTACATTTATACTTTTATTTTTCTTTTTTTTTTGCTTCGCACTCCCCGTTACGCTGCCGTTGCAGGTCTTGGAAATGCTGTAGTCCGTAGATACATTTTTTTTTTTGTTTCATAAAAAAGCGAAAAATCTAGGGACTTCAGGAAACGCGGGAGCGGAACACCGCCAGACGTCTATCAGTTCTGCCAATCGAAGATTGAAAATTGTCTTTTGGTTTTAACCTTCTATATCGTGAAAATGTAGCTACTGCAGGGCTGATAAGGAATTACGGGTTATTTGGTGGGTTCTGGCTGGTTTGGCGGTAGAACGTGAGTAGGTGTGTAGTAAGCACCGGTCATTCATTGCACAGAGTAAGCGTAGCTGACGACGGATGCCCTGAAAAGGAAGATGAAAAAAAAAAAAAAAGAACAGCTATGCAGCGACTCCGAGCTTTATTTCGCTGGTTTCCTGTTCTATGCAAGAAAGGTTTGGAGCGAGGATGTGGCATTCCGTCTGCAGGGCATATTGCTTTGGCAAGCGTATCGAATATTCGGATTTCCTTGAGCTACAATGTACTTGAAAGTGCGTGGCGTATGATAATGAAATATCTGGCTTGGCTGGCTGCAACGCGTTTGGCACGAAGCTATACAAAAAAAAAAAAAGCTAATAATTCGTTGCATGTTTCATTTCCGCGGGGACCAGTTTGCGAAATTGTAGCTTAACGGTCTCCAATTATTATTATTCAGTTTATACCCGTCAGTCACGACATACGCAAACGCATCTGGCCTTTTTCTTGATGTTTTTTTTTTTGTTAAGCGACATCAAGTCCTCGCAGTAACGCTTCACGTAAACGTAACACTCGACTAACCGCTAACGATGTCATAAACCAGTGTAATGCGATTCAGTGGCAGTTTTATTTATTTATGCCGTTCTGTGGAACAGCGCTTCACATCGTTTAGCACGACGCATTCGCATGCTGGCAGGATGTCAGGTGCGTACGGAAAAGTGTGGAACGCGGACGTTGGCTCGAGTGTTATGGAGCGTCCTCTCTCTCTCTCTCTCTCTCTCTCTCTCTATATATATATATATATATATATATATATATATATATATATATAATGTGTGTGTGTGTGTGTTACAGACAACTTAGTGAACCAACAAACATTGAAGTCTAGGAAAGCATAGGAGAAGTTATTCAAGTTCCTAATTGTGGCATTGTAATTTTTGAGTAAGTAGAAAGGAATTAAAGGTGGACGAAAAGGCAAACCTGCCTGCGGTGGGAACCGAACCCACGAACTTCGGCTAACGCGTCTGAAGCTCTACCGCTGAGCTACGAACGCGGTCGTCGCTCCGTCCACTTTATTTGGTATTTTACGTATATGTAATCCTGAGATATATATTCCTCAGTGGAGAGGGGGGCCCCCCAACATCGCGAAACCTCAATGAAACGTAATCTTGTCCTGAGAGGAGGTGACGGTTCAAGCTGAGAGTTGCCCCGCCTCGGTGGTCTAGTAGCTATATTGCAATCGCTGGTGATCCGAAGGTCATGGGACGTGTACTGTGCGGTGTCAGCGCACGTTAAATGTGGTCGAGAGTTACGGAGCCCTCCAATGTGGTGGTTTTGGGACGTGAAACCCGACAAATCAATCAATCCGGTGCGACTCGTATATTCGTGCACGCACGTCCAAACAATACTGAGCATTTTATAGCTTATCGCAAAAAAAAAAAAAAATAAAGCGCCTATCTAGCGGGAGGTCTTCTGTCATATAGGAATGGGCGAAATAGCGCGCTGCGCTTTTGCCCATGTTTACAGATCGGCCGACGAGGTTCTGATTCTCCCACGCAGATTTTTTTTTTTTTTGTTATCGGCAGAGCTTATCGTGAGAGATTACGGTATTTGCCGGTCATTCGCTTGCTTCGCTTCCGCCGCTTATTTTTCTTTTTTTTTGAACGTGCAGTATGAATTCGATTTATTTTTTCAAGTTGTTTACGTTTAGGAGTTACGTAAAAAAATAAAAAAGTCAGGAAAACCTCGCTGCGGTAATGTTCAGTTAATTGTTCGTCGTAGCTTAACGTTAATTACCCTGCTCATTATTGCGAGCACCTTGACCCGTTGTCCTCTTGTCTCCCCCAGCGACGGTGCATCTCGAGGCGATGCAGTTAATTTGTAACTAAAAGAAAACCGGTAAGGTCTGCCTCGTGATTCTGATAACGCGTTTCTGGACTTGACATGCAAATCTAATTACGTCAGCTGTGCTGGGCTGCCGAATCCGGAAGGCGCCGGTTCGGCTGCGTTTTGACGGAGGCCAAAACGGTAATAGGGGTGCCCCCCCCCCCCCCCCCCCGCATGCTGTGTGTGATGCCCGTACGCCCGTTAAAGAACCCTGGGTGGTCGAAATTTCCGGAGCCCACCACTACGGCGTCTCTCGTAATCAGAGCTTGTTTTGGGGCGTTAAACTCCACAAATCAATCATCAGTCCTGACGATTACATCTCTCTCTCTCTCGCTACCCCAACGTATTGATTCGAAGCGTGTACTATAGCACATAACTTCCGGTCGTCGACTTGTTGGTTGGTTGACCAGAGTTTCTCCTTCGGAGCCCTGCTATTCTCGTTAGCTAGCGACGCCGTGGTCCCTGTGAATGTGTGCGATAAAAGCCGATAAGCGCGATCCCTTTGGTCCTGCTTTCGTGTGTGTGTGTGTGTGTGTGTGTGTGTGTGTGTGTGTGTGTGTGGGCGCGCAGCGTCTCTTGACCCGACTTGGCGTTAGGCGAACGCGTTATTTTTAAACGTGCGCCCCGTGCACGTGTCCGTGTGAATGAGCTTGTAGTGGAAGCAGCAGCAACAGCCGCGGGGGGTCGCTTAAAATAAAAGAATAGTAAGGTGGTGTCACTGGTACGAACAGCACGAAACACCCGGTTCGATTCCCGTACGTTAGGTAGGGGAAAAATAAAAAGAATCAATGGGTGCAAATGAGATGGAAGGTCTGCGATGATTGTTTAAATGGTACGTAGAGCACTCACGTTAGAGTCCCAGGTGGTCGAAATTTCCGGAACCTCCACTACGGCGTCTCATAATCAGAGCTGGTTTTGGGACGTTAAACCCCACAAATCAATCATACGTAGAGCACTGACCTGAGACACAGGACGTCAGTAGGGAAATGGCTATGTGAAGGGAGAGCGGGACGCAGCTAATTGTTGGTGGTATAATTATGGCGCTAAGTGGACAGGACACAGAGAAGACGGAACACACACTGGCACACTTTTTCTTTTCCACATATTTTCACTGCATATATCTGCAAATGACTATCTTGACCAGCATCCTGTATAAGTTCCAGGGATGGTTCTTGCGAATTTGTCAATAGGCATTTCCGAGGACAATCGGCACAGGTGCAGGGAATCTGGAACTGGAAAAAAAAAAAGGGAGGGGGGGGGGGGGGGGCGACCCATTAACATTTCCACACATTCCGAACCGTTTACGCTGAAATCAAATTTTTGACAGGAATTTTCAAGTTATCGGTTGTGCAGTCTGCGCTGGCTTTCAGTATTTCCGAAATTTCCAACCATTTTTAATGTGTGGACCAATGTAAAATGAGCGAGGATGCAAATATGTATTATTTGTTACGTTATTAATTGATGTCATTATAAACTGCTAATCAATAATGTATAATGTAAATAAGTAAGATTCGACAAATATTAAAGACAAATAAGGAACACAACGTACAGACAATACTTGCCCCCTCCCACTTCCAAGGACGTTCCGGAGTCTCTGCACAGGTGTATACTTGGCATCAGTTTGTAGCCGGTCGCTTGTAGGGCTTGTGACCTTTGTCAGGCTTTCAAAAAAAAAAAGCCCATGGTCTTGGTTCAGGCAAGCCTTGCATGCGTCAGGGAGAATCTAGCACGAAGGCAAAAAAAGAACGAAAAAAAAAAATAAAAACAAGGAAAAGCGGCCCAATTATGAACCGTTTAGGGAAGTCCACTGTGTGACATATTGTGCAACAACGTGCAGAGGAGTTCAGGGTTAATAAGCACGCGAAGTTAAAAAAAAAGTAGAAAAGAAGGGGGGGCGGGGGGGGGGGGGGAGATAGTTGTTGGTTTTTGCGTTACCGCAGCGTAGTGTTATATACGTTCACGCAGAATTTGTGTCCTGGTAGAGATGCAGTCCGGGAGGATGTTTGTACCTTAGGGACGGGTGAGTTCATTCTCACATGTGTCAGCATTTCTTTCGCAAGACCTTCTGAAAAAAAAAAAAAAAGCGAGGCGAACGGAAAAAGGTTGAGCCGTCCATTCGTGGGTGGAAGGCTCGTACATTGCGTGTTTCGAAATGCAGGCAGTTTGAAAACTTGCTGGAGAAAAAGAAAGAGGAGGCGGTGGCGGCGTGACGTATGTGCGCATATAACCAACACCTTCTAGAAGGTGTTGGATATAAACCTGCCTTATACGCATTCCTTTTTTTTTTTTTTCCTTGTGGCGACGGTTGCCAACCGTACTCGACTCTCCTCTGCGCATGACGGTCTGCTGAACTGATGATGGTTGCTCGTTCACTTCCACCTTTTCCTCCGTAGAGCACAAGGCACACGTGTCGGACCCGGATCATTTATTTCCGCCACGTCGGGGGGAAACACATTTACACACGTCCGAAACACGCTCGGCATCCCCTTTCTTATCCACACCGCCACTTCTCGTCCGTTTTGGCTCTAGCCTGTTTTGTGTGTGTGTGCGCGCGCGCGTGTGTGTGTGTGTGTGTTTTCTCCGCAGCTTTATACTCAAAACTGGTGCCGCACGAAGCAGCTTTCCCGCATATATCTGGGGAAGCACGTTGGAAGTTTCTTACGGGAGCAGTTAGTCTGTTTCACTATTGGGCGCGAGGGCCACCACTGGAGATGCTGGCGCTGCGGTCGTTCTGACGTGCAAAGTTGGATCACGTGACCCCACGATCCACCTCGCGCCGAGCCTCCGCCGAAGCGGACGGTTCACACGCGCTTTCAACAGCCATTCGCCAGCGTTTTTATCTGCAAACATCGTCGCTTCGCGTTTATTTCACGTTCGCGGACACATAGCGACCACAAAAGCTGAAAAGTGCGCTCGGAGCTATTGGAAACTTGGTATTTTCTAAAAGGCGACGTCTGCAAAATGAGCCCAGCCAGTATCACTTCTTCCCCTTTTGCACTGCAGACGACGACGTGGCCAGCTTCAAACAGATTCTCCTTCTATCGGCAGCCGCGGAGTGTCATACGGCTTGTCAATGAAGGTGTAGATGCTGGACACTGATAGTTTCACTGAATCATTTAGACCACAATAAGTTACACCTTGCAGCGTACTAGTGCAAAGGGACTCCGAAACGTTTTTCTGAGTGTGTGTGTGTAAGCGGGGGGGGGGGGGGGCATTTATTGTCTTTGCATGTTGTGTTAATTATTAGTTTGTTCTCAGTATTTGTCGATTCTAATTTATTTAAATCGCATATTATATATTATAATTTACTATAGTATTAATGAAATCAATTATTGTTTTAATTCATTTTAGCCGTTTTAAAATTTACATATTTGCATCATCGCTTATTTCACATTGGTATTCACTTCAAAATGTTTGGAACTTTCGGAAGTACTGGAAACCTGCGGCAAACCGCGCAACCCACATGGTTGTGTGGTCCAGTGTTTTGGAAAGCACTGCACCACAGAAACACCACCTTGATTGATTGACTGATTTGTGGCGTTTAACGTATGAGAGACGCCGTGGTGGAGGACTCGGGAAATTTCGACCACCTGGGGTTTTTTTAACTACCACCAGCTTGAAAATTCTTGTAAAAAAAATTTGATTTCAGCGTAAACAGTCGGAAAGTGTGGGGGGCCCTGCCCCCTCTAGAAGAATGGTAGGGGCGCGACCGCCTCCCCCTGCCCCCTTCCCCGGTTCCGGAGTCTCTGCTAGTGCATTTTCGATCGCTATTGGCCCCTTTGTACAAAATACGGACTGGAGTCATTCGTCGAAAAATACAGCCATGAACTGGCTCGATCGCGATCGAAAATCGCCGTGTGACGACCGTCTTGAATACGCGGGAAAAATAAGCAACAGAAAGAGAAGCAACGGACAACTGTGCCCCAGGCTAGTGTCCTTGGGGTCATACTGGCGAGAACTTGAAATGTGATCAAGCCACAACGTCCTAAGGTGAACCCCCTGCTCGAAAATAACAAGGTTTAATATATGAGGCGCGCATGTGCGCGCAAGCTCTATGCCTGGTGCTTTCCGCAGAATGAAGCTTCGAACCACTCGCATCGCGCTGCACAGGGGTATGCGTGTTCAGCATGAATACAAATTTGCTAATTCGATTTCTTCGAGTCAACGGCGGTCCCTTTGTTGATGCAAACATACAATGAATGAATTGCACGAGAAACACGTAGCACGCCTTTCTTGCGGCCAAAAACTGTGTATTTACCGCAACCACTCGCTAAAACCATCTTGATGCTTACTTTTCATTCATTTCCATTCATCAAAATGCTATCTCACCTAAAAAAAAAAAAAAAAACAGCGTACTCCGCACGCGCGGTATCCTCGCCGGTGACCATAGCAGACGACAACAGCAGTCGACGCGGTGTCTAAAGCTTTGTAATGAAGCTATTCTTTTTCCGAAAGAGTTAATTACCTTGTTGAACAATCAACAATGTAGCTACAACAGTATTTTACAGATATCGTCTAGCTGAAATAAACGACAACAACAATAAAAAGGCGACGCGCAAAGCAGCTCCGTGCTGAGCAAGGCAGTGCTGTCGGAGCAATCCAACTTTGCGCGTCACACCGGTTGTCCCGCGTGGCGGCGCCACGGTATGTCCTCGCTCCCAATAGCCTGTTTCAGAAGTTCCGTGCAGCACTGTGGAAGCTACAGCCCTCTTCGGCCAATCCGAGGGGCGAACACATGTTAAACGTGTCCTTCCGCGGGCTTGTCACCTGCCAATGGCGGGCGCTGCATTGGCAGCTGCAGCCCTGGAAGGAAGAAAGCGAAGCGGGATTCGCGTGTCCGAACAATGGCATTTCGTCTCGCTTCGGAAGACTTCTGCGCTCGATGGCCTCGTAGCCTTGGCTCTGCTGCACGGAAGTCCTGGAACAGAAGTTCCGTGCAGCAGAGCCAAGGCTACGAGGCCATCGAGCGCAGAATTCTTCCGAAGCGAGACGAAATGCCATTGTTGCGAGCCATACCTTCGCTCCGCCCTCGACCTCCTCTTTCCGAGGCTGCTCCTGCCACTGTAGCGTTCCCCATTGGCAGACGTCACGGCGCGGAAGGATACGTTTATTACGTGCTTGCCCTACTGATTGCCCGAAGGGGCCTGTAGCTTACACAGTCCTGCACGTAACTACTGAAACAGACTTTAGTTTTTCTTTTTTTTCGACTACGAAGAGAGGGCATTTGTGTAGGGCACTGTTGTTCACGTACCTTCTTTGTGAGCGCGCACACTTCCGCCTTCTCTCCGTTACGTCTGCGCGAGGCACACTTCGAGCATCGGAAGGATGCGGAGTTTTCCTTTTCGGCGGCGGCTGCGGTGTACGGTTGTCTATTTTTTAATTTTTTTCGATGGGTTGGTGTGCGAAGTGAGAAGTCATTAGCATACAACTTTTTCTCATTTTTTTAATTTTCTTTTCCCTCGGATGACGGAGGAGCGAAAGTGAGCTGCGAAGTGTCGTTAGGGAGTCGGGTAGTCCGTGTAAGCGCAGCCACCGTCGGTTTATGTTGTGTAAGCCCTTGAGCAGTTTGTGTTTGACGTCGTCATCGCGTTGAACGTGCAGTGCTCGACGTCGCTATCGCACGGACTTGTTTGCCCGCGCTCGTTGTGTAGCTGCGCGGCGTCTTCGAAGGAGTCCTTCTTGAAAGTAACGGTTCTTGTGTAACGGCCTCATTTTCTTTCGACGGCTCGCCGTGTTTTTGCGTCAGCGCAGCCCTTTTTGACGCGTTGCGTGTTTAGTGCCAGCTGTAACCACGTACTTTTTTTCTCTGCACTACCCGTCCGAGGATTGTGGGCGATCGACCTGTGTTTTGCCGTAGTGCAGGTCTTTTTTTTTTTTTTTTAAATTCTGGTGTAACTAGTTCGAGCACCGGATTAAATCGTTCACTTTCTCCTGGTCCCTGATTAACCTACCCTTATTCCCGTAGAGTGGGTTTATGTTTAAGTATATCTAGAGCACCGATGCGGCATTCTTCGTCCGTGTTGGGCAGGCGATGTTCATTCATTCATTCATTCATTCATTCATTCGTGTTGTGTGCGTGTGTTCCAGAGACAGACATATACGGGTACATGGTTATGTGAAAGCAGTTCCACGCTGCCGTATTGTCATTTCCTTCCTTTTTGTTGTGCCTGGGCTTCATGCATGCGAGGGTGGAGTTCGTTTGTCCAGCCTGCCGTGTATGGGCCACAGCCGACGCCTGACTTCGATGTTCAAACAACACCACGCGCCCCCTTCGGGCTGTAAATATTAACACCTCCGACCCGTGAGTGAATTGAGAAGCGTGTGGGTGTTTTGATTTCGCGCTACTAAATTTGGTCTAGATGCCCCGAACGCTCGCGTCATCAACGTCACTGTGACGTGGTGCATGTACGATGTCGTTACCGTAACGCAGCCTTTAAAATACTTGGAAGTATTACAGGAAATTACTCGACACCGCGCTATGCCTTTGCCAGCTTTGCCAACCTTGTTATTAGATTGTTTTTGTGTTTTGTTATTCCGTAGAGCGCGTGTACCCTAGACATTGCGCAGTAGCCCTGCTATTGTGGTCTAGTGGCTGTGGCACTCGGCTCGTGATTTTGAAGGTCGCGGGAGCGAATCCCGGCCGCGGCGGCTGCATTTCGATGGAGGCGAAATGTCGAGGCCCGTGTGCTGTGCGATGTCGGCGCACGTTTTAAAGAACACCGGGTGGTCGAAAATTTCCGAAGCCCTCCGCTAAACGGCATCTTTCGTAACCTTGTTGCGTGAAATCAGTCAACGTTGCGTAATAAACTATTTAGAACGCCGCTATTGCTTGCTAGTTTCTTCTTTCTCTCTTTCCCCCGTTGACTCCCACGAACGAAGCTCACTCCTTTCCGTGTAGCTTGATACGGTATCCCGCTTTGCCCTCTGTTTACGTGACTGTCCACACGATGGTGTGGCAGCAGACTTTTGAAGGAGTCGCCCGGTGTCTGACGTTATCGTGTATCTGCGTTCATTGTTTCTGCGGTGCCATCGCTGCAGTCGCACCGAGCCCTTTCCGTTCTACATTTGGCGACCACCGTTTCGTTCCTGCACAACAGCAACAACAGCTACATTATTATTATTATTATTATTATTATTATTATTATTATTATTAAGACGGGCGTCGCTTCGTTCTGCGTTGGCGGCCACTTCTTTCAAAATGGCGCATATACGGTTGCGTGCTCACGTCACGTGTTCAACGGAGCCTCACTTTGTGTTCACGTGCTGCTGTACAGTTTCTGACGTGGTCCATAAGGTTAAAATTATGAGCCTCAACTGGTCAGGATTGCGTCCGCGCCTTGCTAAACAGGAAACGAGGCCTCCCGGTGTATATATAGTTCCCATTGTTTTCCCCTCGTTCGGCAGGGAAAACGGGCCTGAGAAGCGATGTGAATGGTTACCGCAACTGTGCGATGATCAAATATTTCATCTAACCGTTTGTAGCGCCGTTCGGCTAGGAAAAACCAAAACAAACAAAAATAAACGTAACTAAGAAAATGCAAATCTTAAACGCAGACGAAGAGAAACGCATTTCGAAGAGCTACGGGCACTTGTTGCTGCTTTATGGTTCCCTTGGCAACGATGCTCCGAGGCCTGCTGCCTAACGGCGAGACGGTTCTCATTATAACCCGCACTCCCCCTGGCTCTTTTCTATATTGGCGACGTTTCGGAGCTCGCCGTGTACTCCAACCTGCCTTCCTTCGAAACGTCATACATTGCGTGCGCGGACGGGCACTACTCTTATGTAGTCGCCGAACTAACGGGATTATCGTCATTTCGGAAGGCGAATCGCGGAGATGATTACTTTTCAAGTCAGTTCTAATTAGTGACTCATATGTTACGAACGCCAGAACTATTTTTTTTTCTCCCTTCTCGCGTGGGTGTCACGCGGTACACTCGCTTTGCCTGGAGCGCTTGTCCATTTTGTTCCCTTAAATATGCGAGCGTGCGTGTGTGTGATTGGGGAGGGGTCAGCGGCGAGAGGTGATTGACTAGGTGTGGATAGTCCCTCCGATGACCTGACAGTTATTTCATTTTTTTTTTTCCACTAGAAAAGTTGCGAGCTACAATTCTCACTGGTAATTTGGCCGGCAAGGCTGGTAAGCAATTTTGCAAATAAGACTTCAACCAAGAAAATTAGATCGCTTTACAGGCGCTTGGCTTCAAACCACTTGTGCTTGTTCATTTCATTCATTTCATTTTATTGTGCCCTCAAGACGGAGGTATTACAGAGGGGAGTGGGTAACAAAAAATACAAAAATACCAAAAAAGCAAGAACAGCAAACGTCGCTAGTTAATACAAACGATGATTAAGTCTGGGAGTGATGATGTCAGATATGGCGGCCCGAAACTTTGACTTGTCCTTTATAGCGACAAGTGTGCCGGGAAGACGGGAAGATTTTCAGGATTATGCCAGTGTGCGTGCACACGTGCTGTTGTGTGTAAGCCTTGGTACGAAGTGTCTTTTTTTATTTTTTGTGTGTCTTTCTACGTTTCTTTGTCGCCGTCTTGTCTTTATTTGGCGCTCTTTATCATTCATCATCAGCAGCAGCGGCAGCAACCTATTTTAAGCCCACTGGAGGACGAACACCCCTCCCAACGCGTCTCCCCTTCAACTTTAGCGATTTCCAATTTGCCCTATCCTGAGCGAGCTGGTTCCAATTGATGCGCGCGAATTTCTTAATTTCATCGCTTCCATCTGACCTTCTGCCTGCCTCTGTAGCGTTTCCCCTCTCTTGGTGTCCATTCCGTCACTCTTACTGTCCATCTGCTGTCTTTCCTTCTCGCGAATTGTCCTGCCCAGGTCCGCTTCTTTATCTTTAATTGATATAATATTATCATTCACTATGCATAAGATAGATTTCATTTACCGGTATACTCATGCCGCATGCTCATGTATCGGGTCAAAGCTTTCTCATGACCCAGTGAGAAGACGAGGCAGCGTAAGAGCAAGCAGTGTATGGTATGCATGTATCAACGGTCATTATGTAATTGCAGCCGTAGCCGCCGCATTTCATCTTCTACGACAACTCGACCGACCGCAGCGAACGACACAGGCGACACCGCTCTGCTCGTCGCGATTCGCCTGTCGTTTTCGTCCCTGATTTTGTTTGCAGGGCGAAGCAATATTACACTAGTTTTGTTTGATCGACGTCCTTAAAGCTCGCCGGCTATAATACAAGTGCCTCTTTCGCTATAGCTCAATGCGCAAATATATATTGAATGCGGTCTCTAGTCTCGAGAGCTGTGCGATATATATACAGGCCTCTATCTCCAGGCCCGTAGCCAGGGAAGAGAGGAAAGGGGGGTAGGGGTTGGGCTAGGGGCAAATATTTGTTGGGCGGTAGTCTTCATAACGTAGTAGTGTAGTGCTAATAACATAAAACACGAGCTTATTAAATGACGTTTCACTTAAAGCGTCGCTTAACGTACATACTGCGATATTTACCGCTAATAAATAACGAAAATGCATTTTGCCAAATAGTCAAGGCCTTCAGCAAGTGCCCCCCCCGCCCCAGAGAAAAAATTTCTGGCTGCGAGTCTCTCTCTCTCTCAATTCGGTCCCATTAATTCGGCGCACGCAAGGACGTCCCGCACACGAACCACCCCTCTGGCTTTTCGCTTTCTCAACATTGAAAAAAAAAAAAATACAGTTGGCGACGTCGGTAGTATCTTTCTACCCGTTTATATATATATATATATACTTCCTTGGCGTCTTCCTCGCGCGGACTTCTCGACGAAGGAGGAATTGACTCTCCCTTTTTGTTATTGCATTATACGGTCGATCTCTCTGGAGCGCTGTCGTCGTCGTCTTCTCGTATTTGCCCGGGTCCTCTCCTCTTTTTTTTTTTTTTTTTTTCACTTCGTCTGCTCTCGGAGCGCGAGTCTCCAGATCTCTGGATTGTTGACGTTAGGCTTTCGGTGTGTTTGCTCTTCGAAGGAGGCCTGACTGCACAGTAGGCAGGCGAAGGACTGTTAAACAACGCGCGGAAGTGTTCAGCTTATCTTTTTTCTTTCTTTCTTTTCTCCATCTTTATTTTGCGCCAGTTCCGTCTCTCCGGGGCAAAAGAGGTACGTGTGAGATTGTAGAGCTTGCTGGAGTGGCGTAGCCTTTTCGGCTTTCGAGTGGCAAGCTATACCATATTACGTATAGCGTCTCCTTACTCTGAAGCTCGGCAGTCACTTCAAGAGTCGCCCGCGCCCCTGGTTGGCACTCCGTGGCGAGTTTGATATCCGAACAAGTGTTTGGTGTTTATTACGGTTTATAAGTTAAGACCTTAAAGTGAAGCTAAAGAGCAAGACGATTTTTTGTGTGTGATGATTATTCTTATGTGTATGATGCTTGGTTAAGCAAGGGGCGCTAATTTCTGCAGCCCATCTAGGGAGCACGGCTAAGCTTCTGTGGGGGTAGGAGGAAAGGGACTGAAAGAGATGGAAAGGAGAGAAAAGCCGTAGTGGAGGCCTCCGCAAATTTCTGACCACTTGGACTTTCTTTGCCGTGCTCCGACAACGCACAGTACACGGGCCTCTGGCATTTTCGCCTCCATCAAAAATGCGACCGCCGCGGCCGGGATTGAACCGGCGTGTTTTTCTTTATTATTTTTTTTGTTTTGTTCTGGGGGGGGGGGGGGTGACTTTAGTCAATCTCTGTTGCATTTTTTTTTTTCCTTTTCTCGCCACGGTGGTCTAGTGGCTATGGTACTCGGCTGCTGATCCGAGGGTCGCGGGATCGAATCCCGACCGCGGCGGCTGCATTTCGATGGAGGCGAAATGTTGAGGCCCGTGTGCTGTGCGATGTCAGTGCACATTAAAGAACCCCAGGTGGTCAAAATTTTCGGAGATCTCGACTACGGGGTCTCTCAGTAATGACATCATGGTTTTAGGACGTAAAGCCCTAGAAACCAATCACTGACTGTCTGTCCGGATCGCAGTTCTGTCAAACCGACGTGTCATTTCCGGTATTGCAAGCATTATCGCCAGCAGTTCCGCGTCTTCAGGCGTTTGGAATCTGATGTAACTTCTTACAAGTGTCGAGCTGTATGACTTGCGACTATTGCCTTCAGATATGTGACAAACCTAACGGAGAGTTGCACACACGGAGGGTGTGGCAAATGCTGACATACCAAGAGCGTGGACGTGCCAAGAGCGAGCACGTTTCGTATGCGCGCCCTTGGATTTGGACGACGAGAACGGTAGCTTAGCGCTACCGGTAGCTTAGCGGCTGAACGCGTTGCTGCTGGGACATTTGGCATTTGGCGCACTTGCGTTGTTGCCCAGTGCCCGCGCTTATTATGCCTTGGCGTTGCGCCGCGTTCGTTGCCGCGTGTCGACCACAGCGTTAAAACGTCACCGAGTTCGCACTTGGGCGTCACGGAGGGGTTCGAACTCTCTCTCTCTCTCACATACACACACACACCGGTTGCCGACCTCTAAACCGTACCTACCAGTGCATTCCCGCTTTCCCCTTGTTCCAAGGACGCTCTCGCTGCTGGGAGCTCTCACTGCTATGTTCTACTTGGCACTCACATTTCCGGTCTTCATCTCCTGCCTTCATTACACAAGAAAAAGCACTGCAGGCTTCGCTTTTATATATATATATATATATATATATATATATATATGTATATGTGTGTGTGTGTGTGTGTGTGTGTGTGTTTAATTGACTTTTCCGGAAAATTTTCTTTTTGGGAGCACTTCCCCTTATTTTTTTATGGTGCAATTGACCTTAAGCCCGACATACCTTATGGTGGCGCGGGCGACACCGACATTATTTTAATTTTTTTTTTCATACCAGGGGACAAATTTAACACACGCACACGCGCGCACACACACTGCATTGATCCATTCGCCGTGCTTCGCACTTTGAGTAAAAGGATGTCAAAATAAAAATTATTACATTGTGCTCAATTGGACCTGGCACCGCTCGCGAGCGACGCTTTCGTTCTTCCGCTTATTCTAAAGCCGGGACGTTATCGTCTAAGTGGTGGAAGGTGACTACGAATGCATTAAAGCGTGCGTACGTGTGTATGTAATGCGCCCCGTGCGGCTTTTGCCGCATATCTTGTCTGAGCTCAGGCCATGGGCATTGCGCCAGCAAAACTCGTCCAAATTCTCTCTCCCGTAGTCACCTGCACGAAATGCAGGTGTGTGTACACAGTGGTTGTAAGGGTTGTAACTCTTGGCGTGCGTTTCATATTTTACGCGCCGCGCTCGAAATCAATGCGCAACCGCGTCTGTGCATCTTTAATATCTGGAACATGGGTACTTCCCCTTCTCCTCGCTTTCCGAAACACTGGCAACTCTGGCGATTTTTCACTGTCCATTGATCTTAATGAAATTTTTAATATGTATTCTCCTCGGTACTATAATAGTATATGCCACACCAGGCGGTTACAGGTAATTTAGTTTTCCCTGCAAATGAATTTTAAACTTTTTTTAGCGGATTCCCCTGCAGGCCACCCTGTGTTTTTAACGTCATCACCTACGTCATACTCGAGCCAGCGGGCCTTCAAAAGCAAAGCGGCGACACTTTAGCCCTCAAATCGTCGCTGTCAAGTTCAGAGAAACTGGCATAGCTCAGTACTTCGTCGGATGACCTCGCCACTGTCATTTTTCTGGCTCCAGCTCCGTAGGCGGGCAGCCTGTGACGTCATCGCATACGCTGCACGAAGTGTCTACCCGTCTCGGTTTCCGTTTTAACACACCTTCCAGTCGGTCATTTAAAATTATTGGTGCGTTTCTGATCAGATTGTACCTCCCTGACTTCTACAGGAATATGAGTACCATTGGAAAACATTATCAGAGCATGGTAAAAATAAATTACAGCATATCCACGGAGTGAATGATGAGTGGGCGAAGCTCGGGAGGTTCATCGTAGATCGTTCCGAGTTCCGGATTAATTTAGTTAACGCGCACGCTACGAATCCTCATGGTTCAACTATGCACAAGTGAAATCTCCCGCCGGCACTTCATTGCAAGTCAAGATGCAGTGCATATATATATATATATATATATATATATATATATATATATATATATATATATATATATATATATATATATATATATATATATATGGGTTTTGCCGGTGAACGCTTCTCCAACGCGAGCAGTCGGTATTTCTCAATCAAGAAACTCGCTAGGAGACGCTGCCTGCGTCAACGTTGTCTCTCGCGGGTGAGGGCGCGTTCTCCTTCTTTGCGAGCTGGTAGAGCGTTCATCTAAGAAAGAGCGTTTCCAGAGCCAACGCGCGCCTTTCGCTCTCTCTCTCACAAGACAGCAGAGGCGCGCGCCGGGAGGCACGCGCCGGGAAGCACGCGCCGAGGGCGAGCGCGTGCCTCCCGGCACGCGGGTTACGCCTGACGATTGACGCGTGACAAGGTTATACTAAGAGAAGCTTCGCCCCTTAAAAAAAAAAAAAAACGCCGGAGTTGCTATTTAAGTAGTAAATGAGACTTGTTTCTTCGCTGTGTCCGCCGCGGTGGTCTGTTATGGTGCTCGACTGCTAAGCCGGAAAGACCAAGGAAGTTGTTTTATTTAAAAAAGGAAAGTCTGGAACGGCAATTAAGGCGCATAAGTGAAGTCGGACCTCCGCCCTGTTAGGAGGGGCACGAGATGACGGCGTTATTGCGCAGCAAAACCTAAAGGAGCGTTTTCCTCCAACGCCTCACTAGTTTTATGGCCGACGTTTCTGCAGACAACTGCTCCACACGCGTCGTTGTGTTACTGGTTTTCCTCGCAAGCCCCGAAGTCTTGGGCACGCGATCTTGGAGATCACATCAGCGTTGCTTTCCGGGATGCATTGATTTCATCGGGAACAGCGATCTGTCATTTTACTTTAAACCTGGCGCTTATACTGAGTTATCAGACACAACGTCTAGCCGAGTACCACCTGCCAAGACTGCTTTTGAGATAAAGAAGGGGCAAGTGTTGCCCTCACCTTTGCTTGTCAGGCATCGCGAGAGCTTATGCTCCACAAGTATATATTTTTTATTAAAGATAAATAAAACCTGAAGAAAAACGTGGGCTCGATCCCAGCCACGGCGTTCGCATTTTCTATGGAGGCGAAAATGCCAGAGGCCAGTCTGCTGTGCGTTGTGAGTGCACGGTAAAGAAACCCCAAGTGGTCAAAAATTTGCACGGTCCTCCACTGCGGCGTTCTTCTGCTCTCTCTCTCTCTCTCTCTCTCTCTCTCACACACACACACACACACACACACACACACAAACGCCAAGGGCGCCGCGGTAGCGCGCCATGGCACGCTGCCGAAAGGGACGAAGAACGCTCATCCCGGCTGGCCGAAGCAAACGCATGAAAGTGACGCAGAACTGCGGAACGGCGGAGTTCATTGTCCGCGACCATTTCGCCCGCCGATATAGTCTAGAGCTGAATTCACCACGCCGATTCATTCCTGACATCCCGCGCAATCTCGATAGGTATATGGTATATAGCAGTCTTGGGCAGCAACTGGTTACTAGTAACGCGTTACCGGTAACTAGTTACTTTTTTCAATGACTTATAACTAACTAGTTACTTTTAATTAAGAGGAACTTGCACCTGTAACACTTTTCACTGGTAACGTGCCCATGACTGGTATATAGTAGTGCCTTGAGGTGGGGAATATGGGCCATACATACGGTCCACTTAAACTCGGAAATAAAACACAATGTCCTGTAACATCGCGTCAGTCCATGCTTTTAAGGTGGCGATGTCGAACGCGAAGGCCTGCCAAGAGGCGATACAGGACGGCGGGCAAGGGATGCCGGCTCGATCTTGGGCGCGCGCCGCTGGTCATCCGGTTCGCCGATCGCCCCCCTTCTCCCCTCCCCCGGCAGCAGCGCTCTATATGCAAATGAAGCTTCGTTCACACGCCCGCCGCTCGCTCGCTGTGTCGTCGTAACGATGATGATAATGAACGGCAGGCCATTGTGCCTTGCAAGCCACCGCTCGCGCTTCATTGTGCGCGCAGCGGCCGTGAAGGCCACTGGTCACCTTCCTCCCGCTGCTCTCTTCATTGGTTAATGGGCACCCCCTTTCTTTCGTATGCGGAAGCGTGCCTTCGCGCACCACCTCGATTAAGCGAACGGTGAAGGTTGAGGTGTGGCGTCCTCGTTTACCGTGTCTGCTCGCGCACTATCGGCAACGGTTAGTCTCCCTCCTCCCCAACCCCCTGGTAACGCTGCCTTGCGTCTACTATGTAGTATCGTCTAAATGACAGTAAATTAGTTTAACCTGGGCTATCCACTCTTGGAGCAGCGACCTTGTAGTCATTCAGCCTCAGTGCTTTGGTCCTCTGGCATATACGTAGGGTTATTAGTTTCTAAATCGGGTGGTATTTTTCCAGGTGGCGTGAGAAACTGCTGTTATTGTTGAACCATTCCGAAATTTTGTTTTTTTTTTTCTCTTTTTTGGTGGGGGGTGGGGGTGGAGTATGTTTAGTAGTTTATAAATGAGTCGTACAGCGGGTCCACAGTTCTGCAGTCACGCCTGTGAAATGAACGTTTAACGTCAGTGGAGCTCAAGTAAGCAAACAGGATGTAACTTGGTTGTCCCGACGACGGGTGTATGTATATAGCTGTAGCGCGTGCGCATCTCAAACTCCGTGGAATATAAGAAGACAGGTTCCAGGAAAATCGGGTTTAGCCCGAGTTTCTTGAAACATCTGTAGTGTGAGAATCAAGTAAATACCGTGTTTCACCCGACAACGAAATACGCATACACACTACGCCGTGTTCTTTCTTTCTTCCTCTTTCATTTCATCGTTCATCTGCTTTTTTTTTACTGCGCATGTACCTCTTAATTTTTCGGCCTGTCGCTTTCGCCTCTGGAAGCGGCCTTCGGCGTTTCGTTTTTTTTTTTTCCTCCACACTCCGCTAATTATCTCTCGGCCGCGGTGTCGGGTACGCGATGTACGCGGCCGTGTACACTACGTCAGCGGCACCAGTAGCAGCGCTGACCGCGCCGGTCTGTGTTAAAGGCCGTCCCGGGTCCGCCGGAAATGGCGGGACATCCCCGGCTCGCGTCTTTCGACATCACTTTCCCGGAACGGCTGCAGCTAGCACGGACGCGGAAGCGAGCGCCGCTCTCTCGCTTACGTGGCCGGATGTGTATGAAGAAGAGATGGGGGGGCTCTTCTTTCTTTCTTTCTTCCTTTCTTTCTTTCTTTCTTTCTTTCTTTCTTTCTTCGCCGTGATCGCGTTATTGAGGGCACGCCGAACGTTGCGCAATCGACCCTCGTCGTGCGGCCACCGAGTAGCACAAAACTCGCGTCAGCTCGTCGCTGATGCCGCAATAGGGAAGATGTGAAGTAAATGGTAGACAGTCTACTATAAAGGAACAAGGAGACAAGCCTCGCGACGGCAGCAGTCTCGATCCTGCGCCAAATCGAAAGATTCTGTCCACTGCGCACACGAGCTGATTGCCAGAAGACAATGGAACCGCCGTGTGTTAAAGCTGCACAGTATGAAAGGTTGGCTACCCAAAATCACATTCTTTGGGGGGTGTGAGGCTAGCGGCAGCGACATGGCGATGCGACGGGCTGCAGGCGCTGTCGCAGTGACCCGTCGCGACGCGGAGCAGCCACGTTGTAGGCCATGGTGTAAGAATACTCTCTATATATTCTCACACCCTTGAGAACCGGTGCGCCATGTCTCTGGTTCTACTGTGCATCGTCAAAAGTCGCCAGCAGTGATAACCTAGTTCGACCAACGCCTAGGAGGCTTTGGGGCAACTAGACGTCACAGCGGAACGATAATAGATAAAATAGGTAGGCTGGGGGAAAAATTTGTTGTGAAAATATGTGTGATTTGGGGAAACAAACATATGTAGGGGATAAAATAAAGGTAGAGCGTGGCGGCCTGCGGGCTACCTTCCTGTTATAAAGGGGACGCTCCTAACATCCATCCATCCATCCATCCAACCATCCATCCATCCAGGAGACTTGTATAGGAGGCGTTGGTTGGACCCCCATAGTTCTCCTGGGGCAGTATTCTGTGTCGCCTTTGGTGCCTCCGGCGGTGGTGATTGGCTAACTGAACAAACAGGAAAAAGTTGGTTTTTGTTTGGGGTTTCTTCAACCAGCCAATCACTACCGCAGCAGACACCAAACGTGACACGTCACCAAAGCGATACTACTGGCTTTGGAGACACACCTGAGAGTACGGCCGCTGTACAACGCGCAGTCACCAAAAGGTAACAAATATACGAATAAAGCAAAATTCTGTATTAGCCCTATTGCATTTGGCGTATAACAGTGTCGAGCCACGTAAAATGAACCAAAAGCGTGCGCAAACAGTGCCACAAAAGCAGAAACCGCACCGAGTTGGTACTGTGTAGCTCAAATTCGGCGCCTAATTCAGTTACGCTAACGCGAAACCTAACCAGGGTGAGTGCGGAGCAATGATGCGCCGGTGTTATTCCGCAGGAACACATCATTGGCTGCGCTGAACGCGGTTTTAATCAATTGCGGACTCGTTTTGCTATGTCGACAAAATGCAGTGTGTGTGTGTGTGTGTGTTGTCAAGATACCTAGTCTCGATACTGTCGCGAAATCAGTCTGTTATATGCCGCGATCTTTTGTGTGGCTTCGCTCCCTCCCGTGTAGCGCTTCTTGTATTTCGACGTCTGCGTCCTTTTCATCCGTCGGCACGGCCGCTGATCCCCTTTCTTCTCTCGGGCGCGGAGGTCTCATGAGGTCATATATATATATATATATATATATATATATATATATATATATATATATATATATATATATATATATATATATATATATATAATCGGACTTGCAATATACAGTGCGAAAGAAAACCACGCCGCAACGCTGTTGACGCAACGGCTTCTTTTACCGGTGCGAACAAAAGGAAGACCGCGCGACGACCTTTCTTCTGTTCCTGTTTCCCCTCGCCCCGTTCTTTCCCCCGTTGCGTGTGAGGGGGGATCACTTTCTGCGGCGCTGTGTATTGTGTTGTATATAGCATTCGCTTTTTTTCTTTTTTTCGAGCCTTCAAGGCTTCTTGTCAGCTTCGTTCCGTTGTGTTTGTATGGTGTCGCTCTTGCGGGGTTTCCATTTGTGTGTCTTGAAAGACTAAAAAAGAAACTGCACCAACATATTTCTCCCTTCTCCGGAGGGGGGGTGACTTGTATTGAGACGTGAGCTTGACGACGTCGTGCTTCTTTCTTTCTCTTTCATTTATTTTTATTTGTTTTCTTTATTCTGTTGCTCAAGAGCTTCGCTCGGGAAGGCCGCCTTGTGTAACGCGGCTTCTGAAGAAAACTGCGCGTATAAGGGAGCGTTGATTTCTTATTTGTGCTCTATGAAGTTATTATTATTATTATTATTATTATTATTATTATTATTATTATTATTATTATTATTATTATTATAAGCTGCCATATGTAATTGGTCGGTGACGATAAGCATTCCTGCTGTTGTAGGGAGGGGTACGTGGTCGGATTCGTTCCCGTCGCTCGCCACACAGCCGATGTGCTAATATTTAATCGGGAGTATTACGCACCCTAAGAGCTATCACCCCGCAGTCTTATCCCACTCGCTTGGGTTTGTTTTTGCCCACGGAGACTGTGTACATGCGTGCATTTCTAAGAGAGAGATTATATGTTGGCTTCCTCAGCTGTCTCATTATAATACCCTCCTCCTACCTATAAGAAAAATGCTAAAATGGCTCGTGTAACACATTGCAGTCACTGCAGGGTTAATGAAACGTGTCGACACCCGTCTCTGCCGTTCTGCACCAGTTTAGTAATGCGAGGCAAGCTTTCCCGCCACGCAGTTTGCCCAACTAATGGCGTCCTATAGTCAATTCCGCAAATAGTGTGTGCACATGTGGATTGCGCGTGCTCTGACGTTGAAAAGGTACATTCAGTCCTCGTGGTACACAGCTGCATGAAATACAATTCCTGGCCCGTGCACCTACACCACTCCTACCTGGTATTTCGACAGGACAGGCAACGTCATTACTTGCGCAATGGCGCAGTGCCGGCAATCGCACTTGCGAGTTTTTCGAAAGGGGTCTATATTTCTAAGGGAAAGATTGCGCTTACGAGTCCACGCCTCTCAGTGAAGGACGCGTGACGTCACTGCTTGTCCGGTTTGTCGGTCTTTCTTTTTTTCTTTTTCTGCAGGAAGATAGTGTGTAGCTCTGTCTTGTTCTTGCGTTAATTTTTTTGGACGTATGCATGTAACTATGACCGTGTGTGTGTGTGTGTGTGTGTGTGTGTGTGTGTGTGTGTGTGTGTGTGTGTGTGTGTGTGCGTGTGTGCGCGTGTGTGCGAGCGCAGGCGTCATGTGTCTACGAAACAGCTGCCCCCGCGGTGCATTGCTTGAGTTTGAGTCATGCCTCTTCGCACGCACCTGTGTGTGTGTGTACGCTATTGCGGGCTCACAGCTGCGGCTCTGCAGAGGCGGAAATCTTTTGCTTGCGCAGTATCTGTGGTTCCCCCCCCCCGCGCATTTTTCTCTTCATTTTGTTTTGTTTTTGTTCTGCGAGATTTCGTGCGTTACGCGCGATGCTAGTGCCCTCTCATATTTGCTGATTGAGTTACTGTGAATTTGCATGCAAGGGCGTAGTAGCGCTAATAATTGCCGGAGTTCTTCTTAGTCGTGCGTGCTGAAACCACGATACGATTATGAGAAGCTGTATATAGTGGACGGCTCTTCCAAATTTGAGCGGTTCTTTTAACGCGCACAGATGTAATGCGCAGTACAGGGCCCTATATCAACGTTATCAGACGAAATGTATCTAGTAACGTTTGTCTCTAGAGCATTAGCGTAGTGAATTGTCTTTTTTTTTCTTTTTGCGAGGTGGGGGGGGGGGGCGCAGCCCCCCTCTCTCATCAGTCAGGGCGGTTGCGCGACGGGCACATTTGCAGCGATACCTTGCGCAACGAGTCGCCCCTGATTTCCTTTATAGCTGCATCGCATTTCGTGTCCCATGCTGTGTTTATACAGCAGTGGCCTTCGTAAAGACATGCGGTGGTGTCGCACAGTCGCATAATATGGGTAAGCTGCCCTTTGTATCGAGCGCGTCGCGACGGACGCTTCGGGAGGCGCGTCCCGGCGGGTAACAAAAAAACCCCCGCAATGACCGTTTCCCTGCTTAATCACTTTGCGTCGAGTCCCGAAGCTGTCTCGATATAAGTGTGTGCGATGGATCTTGCAGCCTCTACAG
>CM023487.1:50643241-50667497 GCA_013339685.2 Hyalomma asiaticum | reverse complement strand
AAACGTGGATGTGGCATCACTTCCGCATCGTATTTTTTTGTTCGCTTCATATTAGGGCGAAAGTTCCCGCAGCACGAACCATTCGTTGAGCGAAGTAGAAGCGCAAGATAGGGACACCAGCTGAAAGACAGTTACACATCATGTCTCGCCAAATACTACTCTGATGATTTGAGAATGTCAAGCTTTTGTCATCTAAACGCGACTGCGGAACGCGTTGGAAAATATCCGCATTCATAATAGCAGTCCTTGAGTGTTACACAATATGCCTCGAGACGTGCACAACACTCACTTTTCACCATGTTCTCACTTAACATTTTCCTGTGGTAGCATATCTCGCATTTCACGCCAAATCAAAGCCAACTAAATAATAGAATTTTTAGAATTTACCATGGTATGCTTCTGTAGTTTAATCAAAACGATCAGACCAGGATCTGTAGGTGCGTGGTTCTATTATAGCACTCGACGATGTTGAATTTAGGTACAGTCTATGCGGTGCAACACAACTGGCAACGCCAGTTTTGTACAGTGAAGTGCCATCGCGACAAATTCGAAAACGTGTATCTAGTTTTCAATACAGGTTGTTGAATGCTGGGTGCCTTAATGATGCGAAAAAATATTCTATGCCTCACAATTCATTCCACTCAGCTAGAAATAGTAATATGACGTGATGTCATAAGGCGGGAATGCTTTTCTTACATGATGTACCGCACGACGAAAGTTATTACGTACTGTTGAGAAGAATGCAACTAATCCGGCTCTGGGTAATCTAGCCAATACCATGCACCCAGCCAGTTCAAGGACAATATTTCAGCGACTGCACTCGTTCTAAGCGCAACAGCCATCAGAGGTTTGCACCATGTGTGCTTCGTGCCTTTTGTTTACCCCCTCTTCAGCGAAAGAGCACATCTCCAATTCTGATAGCGCCATCTGAATAACAAGGGCGCCGAATCAAACTCACGCGTTCTTCCTTTTTGAGCAATTCAATTTTATTGACGATTCTGCTTATCGTAATATCCCTCATTGCCTTTTCACCGCTCAGAACAGCCATCGGTGCCGCCCAATTTGCTTCTTGCGTATTTTTCTCATGGCGCGACAAATTTGGATCGAAATTCATTTCACATATACACAGAACGCGCCTGAAGAAGAGTGCCTTGTTCTTAGGGGACACGTATGTTGAAATACACCCTGGCACACTGAGCACCTCGAAGCGACAGTAAATTAATGTTTTAGTTCCATACATTTGCACTGAACACTTGGCTTTGTTTTCGATGGGCACTGCCACGCGCAAGGTTCTTTTGGTGTTGAGCATAGGAGAAGGCGATCTCAATGTCGCCTGTTCTTTTCGTCCTCATTTTATAATGCAGCAAACATGTAAATTTAGCTGGCGACATTGTCATGGACTGAAATTGGACCACGCCTACAAAAGATGAGGAGAGTGCAAATAGCAGGTCGGAGCAACAGGAGAATGTTTTAATGAGGTCATGCATACTTTCACACTCAATGTGAATGTTTCGCTCATGTCAGTTTTACACTTTAGCGGGAGCGTCTTGTTTACTGCGTCCTTGAAGGCTTGCAGAGAAGGCCTCGTTGACTGCACAAGCCTTCAGCTATGGAATTCGCCAGTACCGGGGATTTCCATGCTTGTTTGAAGTACCCGGTACCCGACAATCTATGATCGGAGAGTGTTCGAAATATTGCGAAAAAGATCTGTTTATACTGGTACGCAGCGACGGGGGCGTCGTCTTATTACTGCACTCTAACGTTTTGCAAGTTCATCACCTAATCTATGGGGCAAAATATAAAAATCGCGTGTAAAGCCTGCCTTGGCCCTGGGAGTAGAAATGGGTGGAAATCAATTTCATGAAATTGTCACGCGGCGCACATACGGAACCATGTAATTACTGCGAGGCGCGGCCAAAAAGTAAAGGCTTTTGTAAATTCGAGATCGTCTCCTTTCTTTTCATGAAATACTATATGTAGTACCTGCTAGTCTTAGCACCTCTGTGAAAGTGTCACAGCTTTAAAGAACGCAAGAGAGGGACCATAACGAATGCTGCAAGCATTTGTCGCAACCAGCTGCTTTTCAAAAAATAGTCCAAACTAGTAAGTGAGCCTTGCACTCCTTGAGATGCCTGAGGTTCATCTCGCACTCTGTCTTTTGTCTGTCCTGGAAGCTTCCTTGTGGTGAAGAATATGGGTACGAGCCCCAAGCCACCTAAGATTGATCATGGGTGTGTCACCATGGATCGATCAATCCAAGTTGCACACTCTTCCTTGCTTTCTTAGGGCCTTGGGGAAAACAATGTCCTTTAAACTAGTGTGCGGAAGGCCACTATGTTGATGTTAGCGGACCAATACTGCTGTACCATACGTAAGTACTCCCAATGTACTCTAGCCAAGGCTGCGAAATGCACGCTGGGTGCTCGTCGACACTTCCGCTCACTTTTATGCGTGATAGTGAGTCGGCAAATAGCTTGTCTTTGCACTGATGTGCTGGATGTTGCTCACGAACTCCGTAATGTAGGCAAGTTCGGGGATTTCGCGAGGAGTGTGGGCTGGTGGCGGTTGAGTGAGTATGTAAAATTGCCGACCTTCGAGGAAATGGAGAAAATAAGGCACCGCCAAGTACGCCGCCAGAAGTTCCCGACCGAAGGCGCTGTGTCAACCCTCTATCGGCGAGTGCCACAGTCCACTGAAGAACTGCTGCAGTACTCTTCGGACGGCGATGTCAAGGCGTCCATCGTGAGGGACATCAGAGTGTCGCACTTCGGATGTACGTGGAGGGTAGCGCTGGCGAGCGCTTCCATTAAGGAGCTGAAAGCTTTAGCTCCGTCCGCTGTCCAGGATATGGGCACGTTCGCCCTTGTCTGACTAGACAAGAGTGCTTTGAGCGGTTGCAAGATGACAGCGATGCGAGGACCGAAGCGCCGGTAATAATTGATGCCGCCAAGGAACTCTCTCAGTTGCTTCCTAGTGGAAGGCAGGGTGAACTGCACTACGGCTTCCACGCGAATGGAAAAGGAGATATCCCATGGGAGCTGACGCGGTGGCCAAGGAAGTGCAGTGCGCCGACACCGAACTCGCCCTTTCACCCACTCACCACTAAGTCGTACTTGCGTAACCGTTAAAACATTTGACGCAAGTGGAGTTCACGTTCGTCTGTCGAAGCGCTGAAGACGAGGATGTCCTCAATATGCATGCAAAAACAGCAGCTCAATTCACGAAGGACCTTGTGGACAGAATGTTGAAAAGTTTGTGCAGCATTTCCCAGACTAAATGCCATGGAGGGTTTTTCAACCATCCCAAAGATGTTATGCCTGCATACGATACGTCGGAAGGCTCTGCAGGTGTCTGATTGTATGCCTTGACAAGGTCAGTCTTGCTGGCTATCATGCACCCGTGCATCAACGCCATACTATCCTGAGTGTGAGGGCTAAGATATCGGCCCGGTACAGTTACTTTATTCAGAGCCCGGTAGACACCAAATGCCCACCTGTCCTCTGAAGGCTTGGGGACCATGTGTAACGGCGATGGTCATGGTCCAGAGGGAGGACGAACGTACCCGAGCTGAAGCATATGCTGGAGTTCCTGCCGCGCTATCTTGTACCCGGCAGCGGTGAGACGAAGGCGAAGTGCAAAAACCGGTCCTGCCTGAGATGCAATGCGATGTGCAGCAATATCGCCTACTGGGTCTTCCAGGGAAGGCGCACGAATGACACACTATTTTGTCTTGCGGAAGTGCAATTTTCCCTAGGGTTTCTTTGGTGACAGTTAATAGGTGGAGCCGAGCAATACCTCGCTAAAATGTTATGCCTTTACTAATTCAGTTGGAAAACGGGAGCACAGACATCGCCATGGTCGATGTCAATGGGCTTGCACGCAACAATGCCGTGTCGTCTCGGGGTTGGTTCCGTACTCTGGGCGGTGATTAAGCGAAACGGTTTGTGGAGTTCTCACCAAGAATGTACTCGGTGTCACTGAGCTGCACCGCACGGTGCCAGCAACTAATGGGGCAGACGCCCAAGACAGAACTTCCCATCCCAGAATTAGCTGGCAGGAGTTCTCGGATAGCACGGTTAATTCTATATGATGAACGTTTTCTTGATGAGTATGCGCGCTGTACACATAGCTGAATTCGAAATAGGGCTCCCTTGAGCCGCAACGATCGTGAGACCATTGTAAGGCGGCATAATTTTCTTGAGACTGGAACACAAATTAGCTTCAATGACAGAAAATGTCGGGGAGGCTTTGGCATGAGCTTGTCCGAATCGAAAAGGTGGTAAGCTCAAAGCGACGCCTTGAACCGTTGCGTTAGTCTGAGAATCTTCGAGATGGTTATGGCGGATGTCGATGACAAGCTTAGAGTGCCACTAGACATCCGCACCAACAAGTGGCACGGGGATGTCGGCGATCAAGAAGATCCACCGAAATGTCCATCATAAGCCTAGTTCAACGGTGAGAGACCTCTGCCCAGAGGTCCGTGTAGGCGTGCCGTTAAGCGCTGCGACAAGAGGCGTTGTGTGACTTCTACAGCGGTCTCCAACGTAGCAGGTATCACGCATACCTCAGCGCCGGTGTTGATAAAGTATCTTACCTGTGTAACCCGGCCGGTGACGTGAAACAGGAGGCTAGACCCTGGGCCGAAATCACAACCTTCAGTCCAAGCCGGTTCTCGCAAACGTGCATGATTGGCGTCAATAGCGAGCGCGAGCTCCATATAGGCTGTGGAACCAACTCATTCCACGGCGGGTACTAGGTGAGCTGTCGGGAGTGCAGGAGCGGCGATGGTTTCGTGACAGGCAGCGCGTCTATCGGTTTTGAGCGATTTCAGCTCAGCGGACATCTGGTCAACTTTGCCGATGTGCGCTTCGTTGGCAGGAACAAGACGGTCTCAGCGGTCGTGTGTTCGTGCGTCGAGTGACGTAGCGTGTGGTTTCCGGATGGTACAGAGCACGGGGCCTCCGACGTCGATGATCTTGTAGGCTATCTGTGCCATTTCGTAGATATATTCTGAAAATGTGATACTCACGATCATCCGTCCCTGTCGAGGCAAACGCAGCAGGTAGAGCCCATGCAGGATCGATGCGTCCTGTGCAGCTGAGCGATCCCCAATTAGAAGCCGTATGGGGCGCAGGAGCTCTATGCGGCTGCGGTCACCGAGCTCTTCGGCGGTGAGGAGTAGCTGCAGCCTATGCTGGTCCGACTCAGTTGCTCGACGTATAAGCTCTGCCATGAGCATGTCGTATTGGCTCTTAGCAGGAGGGGAGAGGAGGAGATCCCTGAGGATGAAATTGGACATACCTGGTGCCTTGTGCATACCTGGTGCCTTTGGAACAATTGTTGAACGCTCAATAACCAGAGCTCTGGGTAGGACTGCGAGAACTCCGGAAGCTTGACGTTAGCGACCAGAGTCAGTTTCAGGGGCCGTCGCCGATGCATCGTTTCAGGTGCGTCTTTCACCTGTGTCGGGATCCTAGGCGTCTACCGCCGTGTGTCAGAAAATGACAACGACCTGGCGAAGTAGGTGCGAAGGGCGGGTAGCGCGTTCTCCTAAGACATCGGGGTCACATATTTGTAAGGGCGAGTCCCGCGCATGTTTTCTCCGCCCACGTCAGTTGAGTACAGAAGTGATGGAGTGAAGTGGCAGTGCGGGGCAAAGTTCAATGTGCTTAAAGTGCGCGCCACCGATAACATCGACAAAGACGACGACGAAGCAGTGTGTCATTGCGTGTGGTGGCGCGAAACCGCCCGACGAATGAGGAGGCGCCCCGGCCTGAGACAACAAGGAACGAGGGCGCGAGAGCAGAGATCCGTCGGGTTGCGGACTCGAGATCTCAGCATGCTCCCAACTAGGCCGTACCACCTCTCACTTCAGGCCTGGCATGGGTGGAACGTCGCCAGGACGTTCCCGCCAGGCAATTCCGGCTGCCACTTCAGCGAGCACAAGCCACCAGCGCAGACGCCGAACGCGCTCCGGGTCAACGGCCTCAAAGGGAAGCAGCGTTCCTGACTGCGGGGTCGGACATCGCGTCCTCAGCGCAGCCTCTACTTCGACAGTCCCCTTCCTAGAGTCCCCTGCCGCAACAACTGATCATCGACTTGCTCGCCGGTGAACTTTTCCCATGTTTGTACTCGGCCCATGTGACCTTTAATGTGCTTCTGAGATATTGCATTCCTTTTGCATGTTTTGTTCTTTCTGTTCCACCATTTTACTTCTAAATACATTGTTTAAAACCCGGAACGGCCTCGTCGTTATTGCTCCGATGACGGTTTTCTCATCGATATAATTCGAACCGAAAAACGCCCCGCCACGGTGGTCTAGTGGCTAAGGTACTCGGCTGCTGATCCGAGGGTCGCGGGATCGAATCCCGGCCGCGGCGGCTGCATTTCGATGGAGGCGAAATGTTGAGGCCCGTGTGCTGTGCGATGTCAGTGCACGTTAAAGAACCCCAGGTGGTCGAAATTTCCGGAGCCCTCCACTACGGCGTCTCTCATAATCAGAACTGGTTTTGGGACGTAAAACCCCACAAAACAACAACAACAACCGAAAAACGAGCTTATGGCATGGGTTGATGCGCGAGAGGCTGCGCGACTACAAGAACAGAAGGATCTGTTGGAGTTTCTGTTGGATCTTTCTGAAGGATCTGTTGGAGACGTGCACGACCTACATAGAAGCAGTCCTGAAGCTCTGTAAGTCCGTTGATCCTCGAATGTCCGAAGACGACAAAGTTGGACACCTTCTCAAAGGCATTGCCGAGGACATGTGCAACTACCTGATCGGGAAGGAAAGCCTCAGCTCGGTAGCTGATCTCACCAAGCATTGCCGCGCGTTCGAGACCTTGAAGCTACGCCGTATTACGCCAAAGTTCGGGAGGTTGGCGAACGTCGCAACCGTTGCAAGCATTGACGACAGCTACAGCATCAAGCAAGACCTTGCGGCAGCCATAAGGCAGATTGTTCGCGAAGAAGTGGAACGGCACGCCAAGGCGACGGGTGTTGAAAAGCTTTGTCGTGCTCCTGCTTCCAACCAAATTCGTGAACCTGCGTCTGTCTTATCAGCATTGTCTGCCATGCCAGGCGCAGTAGACTATCAAGCCGACGTTCCTTCCCCGACGAAAAGGCGCATAACCAACGTCTTCGTGCGGCTTCCACCACTCACCGTCATTCGGTAGGCCGCGTGTACTATGCCTAGAATCACACGGTTGACCACGCTGCTTACGACGTTCGTCGCGCGTCGCCTGTGTGCTAGAACTGCGTCACCGTGGGACACATATCCCGGTTTCGTCACCGGCGTCGACAGGCGAGACCGATTCCACAAGTTCCTAGTTGGCATGAATTTGACCGTGACAACTACAACCACTGGCTAAGGGATTCTGCTGCCACAAATGCCACAGGAGTCTCGACGCCACATATGACCAATACGTTCCGTCAATACAACAGGAGGAGTGAATCGCCAGCTTCAGACCGCAGCCTGACACCGCCAACCAGTCGCCAACGCCGTTCACCATCACCACGGCAACGCTCTACGCCACCGCCGCCTTCGGGAAACTAGCCGCGCGACCGATGGAGGTAAGGTCGCCGAACAGTCAACACCTGTGCCTAATATTCCTACACGTCTGATAATGGTAAAGAACAAAGTGCGTGTGTTAATTGACAGTGTTCCTGCAACTGCGTTGATAGACACTGGGGCTACCCTTTCTGTAATGAGTACGACTTTAAACCTAAACTGGGCCGAAAGGTAATGTTCCCGTGGAATGGTGGTCTGATGTTTCGTGGTGTCAGTAGTAAGTGCATTGTTCCCCTCGGTGTCTGCGTTGCCAATGTCTTCTTCGGTGGGGAAGATTCTAAAACAGAATTTCTGATCCTGCCACGCTGCACTCATGACGTCATCCTAGGGATTGAGTTCCTTTGGGGTTGTGGCGCTTCGGTCAACTGTGGTACTGGTGAAATTACCCTCAACAGCGCGCTCCTCGCAACACTTGCAGATGCACATTAGAGGGACGAGAACTTCTTTGTTGTTTCAGACGACCTGCTACTAGCGCCTTGGTCGCTGTCACGTGTGCGTGTGAAAACAACTGCTGCCGACCTGTCATCATTTGACGCGCATGTTCAACCACTCGCTTCAAACTGCGCGAAGAAAGACGTACTTGTGCCACGATCTGTCGTGACAGTAGTGAATGGCGCCGCGAATTTGTGGGCATTCACCTGCTCATCCGCTCCTGCTGTACTTCCGCGTGGTATGAAACTTGCTGAATTTGACGAAATCAGTTACAGTGCCATCATGGCCTGAAATGAGGAGGCAGAGCCTGCCACAATTAGCCCCGGCTCATACCTTGACCGGCTCTGTAGCAATATATATATATATATATATATATATATATATATATATATATATATATATATATATAAAACAGAATTGACGATGCGTCTCATAGAGAACGACGGTTTACCGTCGCTCTCTAAGAGGCGCATCGTCAATTCTGTTATAAATTGGCGGCAACCCAAGCTTTATATATATATATATATATATATATATATATATATATATAACTTAATCAGCAAACGGACAATGAAGCCTAGGAAAGCATAGGGGAAGTCACTTGTGCTATTGTAGTTGTGGAGAAAGTAGAAAGGAATTAAAGTGGACGAAAAGACAAACCTGCCTTAGGTGGGAACCGAACCCACGACCTTCGGATGTCGCGTCCGATGCTCTACCAACCGAGCTACGAAGGCGGTCGTGCCCCCGTCCACTTTATTGTGCATTTATGTACATATTATCCTGGGAGTGTTAGGCAGCGCCGCTCATGGCCAAGGCGGCGTGTGTGGAACACACTTTCTTGCCAGGAGGCGTCACGTAGAACGTGAACTTCCCTTCCCTGCCCTTTCATTATATATATATATATATATATATATATATATATATATATATATATATATATATATATATATATATATATATATATATATATTATGCATAGCAATAAAAAAGTGTCGAAAGCTACTTCTGCTCCTCTTCCCTTGCTTGCGAGGGAATTACTTTTCGCAATTTTTGTCCTACGCGGCAAAGAAAGTTATGCGTTGGTAGTAGGAGACTAACGTGATGTTGATTGAACCAGCAGGGCATTACTTAGTAACATCCCATGTCTGATTGGTTTAATCCTACTATCTTCTGAAAGCCCAGTGTTCGAATATCAATGCATCATATATCTTTAGTTCCTGTGTTTCTTGAAATTATTTTGCATTTTGATCCTTTGCTTTGTAGCAAATCTTATCACGAATTGAATAGAATAGTTTTGCAAGAAACAATAGACACTTGTTACTGCTTTCATTAAAAAATATAATACCGAAGCCATATGTCGGTTTCCATTCCGATGAACAATATTATGGGATTCGCAGACGAAAGTTCCTCAATACATCCTCGCAAAATTATGCGCCGCCATTTTCTTTTCTGGCAAAGTATCTACCTCCTATTTACCCGAACCCTGCACGAGCGAATTCTCCAGATGCCCTGGGTCAAGCAGCGATAAATGCCCCTGAGCAATCCGAAACGCGAACAACTCCTCCCAATGCACACTAAGGTTTCAGTGCATGTAGCCAGTACCGGCCCGTAAGATCGGCAATTAAAGTGTCAGCAAATTTGCGGACATTTCTTAGATATGAATCTGTGGTTAGGATCAAGGCTATGTTGGCTTCCGGAATAAAACATCACGGATATAGAGAGCTCTTTGCGACCTTCCTGTGTCCTCACGACAAATTACACAAAATGTGAACAGCTGCCGTAGTTGCGAACCCTGCACTGTTCGCGCCGGGTCATGTTCGCCAAGATGCTGTGCAATATATGTATTCTTGCGGGACAATGACACCTTCAGGCAAGACCTGCAAAAGGACGAATACGTTGATGAAACAGGCAATGGCTGCTGAATCAGTGTTTCTTGTACGTTTTGTTAGTGTTTCAAGTATGTTGGTTACATTTGGTGGCCAGCCCGATTGACAAACTAGTGAGCGCTACTTTTCAGGAGATTGGAGAAGCCTGTGATCGGAAATGAGAGGCGATGATACGGCGAATGATCGCTTGCATACCAAGCAAACAGAGCCTTTCTGCTGCGGCAGAGTGTAACGTTGCCGAGGCGTGTAAGAATCAAGTATGCGAGCAGATTGAGGAATACGACAATCATTTAGAGAAAGAAGACTCGTTGGAGCAGTCTGCAGGCAGGAAGGACGTACCTGACGAGCTTGACGAGAGAATCGACGCGTGTGAAGAATTTGAGAGCGAAGAGGACGCATGTGACGAGTTTGCTGGAAAGGACGACGAGTATGAATACCTGCTTGAAGATTCTGTTTGGAGCTATAGTTTAGACGCACATGGCTCTTGCTCACGACCAAGGCGCCGAAACAACAAGAGGAAACGAACGAGAATTGAACAAGTCTATCAAAGACATCCGTCGATCCAGATGATTTCTACTTCTGATGACTTCTCAGCACATCTCGGAGCACCCAGAGATTGCTGAGCTATTCAACAGTAGACCATGTTCACACTATAAATCAGGTGATACCGAAATGCGCGGAGTACAACTAACTGCTGTATATAGCCTTCATAGATTCCGAGAAAGCATTTGAGTGGTTATATGCCTCTGCAGTCCTACAGGCAATGCGGGATCAGGGCATAGACGAGCATTACATAAGTCTACTGGAAGATATTTACAACAGCTTCCCAGCCACTATAGTCCTGCATGAGGAGAGCAGAAAATACCCATAAGGAAGGGTGTAAGACAAGTGGACACAACTTCTCTGATGTTATTAGATCATGTTTACAAGAAGTATTTAGAACATTCGATTGGGAACAGGTCGATGTAAGGATTAATGGCGAATACCTCAGTAACCTCAGATTTGCTGATGAATTGCCTTGCTAAGTAACTCAGGAGATGAATTACAAAGCATGATTACTGACCTAAACAGGCATAATAGAACTGTGGTCTGACAATTAATATGCCGACATCTAAAGTAATGTTCAATAGCCTTCGGCGAAAACGCATGTGTACGTTTCGTCTAAGAAAACGTATGTCGGCGTACGTCGGCGAAAACGTATGTGTACGTTCGAATTCTGGACATGGAATTCTGACTGTCTTACCGATAAGAAGGAAGTGTTTGTGCCTCACAGTTCATTCCACTCAGCCAGATATGGTAATATGACGTCAGATCATAAACCGGGAACGTTTTCCTTACCTGATGTACGGCGAGATGAAAGCTATTACGTGTTGTTGAGGAGAATGCAACTGATCCGGCTCTGGATATTCTAGCCAATACCACCCAGCCAGTGCAAGGGCAATATATCAGCGACTGCACTCCTTGCAAGCGCAACAAGAGATCAGAGGTTAGCACTATGTGTTCTTCGTTCCTTTTGTTTACCCCCTCTTCAGCGAAAAGAGCACATCTCCAATTCTGATAGCGCCCTCTGAATAACGAGGGCGCCGAATCAAACTCACGCGTGCGTCTTTTTTCAGTAATTCAATTATATTGACGACGCTGCTTATCGTAAGATCCCTCATTGCTTTTTTACCGCTCAACCCCGGCATCGGTGCTGGCCAATTTTCTTCTTGCGTATTCTTCTCTTGGCGTGATAAATTTGAATGCGAATTCATTTCACACATACACAGGACGCGCTTTAAGGGGGGTGCCTCGTTCTTAGGGGACACGTATGCTGAAATACACCCTGGCACACTGAGCACCTCGAAACGACAGTAAATTAATGTTTTAGTTCCATACATTTGCATTGAATACTTGGCTTGTTTCGATTGGGCGCTGCCATGCGCAAGGTTCTTTTGGTGCTGAGCATAGGAGAAGGCGATGTCCCTGTCGCCTGTTCCCTTCGTCGTCATTGTTGTATTGCAGCAAACAGGTCAATTCAACTAGAGACATTGTCATGGATTGAACTTGGACCACGCCTACAAAAACACAAAAACAGTGTATAATAGCAGGACAGAGCAACAGAAGAATGAATAATGATGTCATGCATACTTTCACACTGAATATGAATGTTTACGCTGATGTAAGTTTTATAATCGAGCAAGAGTGTTTTCGTTCACTGCGTCCTTGAAGGCTTGCAGAGAAGGTGTCGGTGATTGCACGCGCCTTCAAATATGGAAGTCGCCAGTACCGGGGATTTCCATGCTTGTTTGAAGTACCCGTTAGCACACAAACTGTGATCGGAAAGTGTTCAAAACGCAGCGGAAAAAAATCTGTTCATATAGGAAGGCAGCCCTGAGGTCATCCTGTTATTGCTGCCCCCTAATCATTTGCAAGATTATCACCTAATCTAAGGAGCAAAATATAAACGTTGCGTAAAAAGCCAGCCTTCGTCCTGCGGGTAGGAGTGGCTCTAAATCAATTTTACAAATGTTTCACGCGGCGCACATACGAAATCACGTAAATATTTGGAGACGCGGCCAAAAAGTAACAGCTTATGTAAATTTGAGAGCGTCTCATTTGTTTTAACGAAATGCCAAATGTAGTACCTGCTGTTCCTAACATTTCTGTGAAAGTTTCACAGCTTTGTAAAACGCAAGAAAGGAGAACCATAGCTAAAGCTACAAGTTTCAGTCGCGAACAACTGTTTTTAAACAAAATAGCTTGTACTGGTAAGTGAGCGTTACCCTCCTTTGAGGTGCCTCGTAGTTGACCTCGCGCTGTGCCTTTCGTCTGTCCCCGAAGCTTTCTTGTAGAGAAGAATGTGGTACGAACCAAACGCGATTTCTTTATATCATCCGTTGTTTCCCAATTTGTTCTTGTTTTACGTATTACTCTTTCTTTCTACCGCATAGAACACACTTACTAGTCAAATTCTGCAGTTGAAGCGTGTAACACAACACGTACCACGTCCCCAAATCTTACCGTGGCGGTCCTTTGGAACGCCGCGTCAAATTGCAGGGATTCTGCACCTAGAGCTTTTCAAGCTTACGAAGGTCTTCGCATTTTGTTTCCCTTATGGGAAGAGCATCAAGTAGTTGTAAACTAGAAACAGGTATGGGCAACATAAATGTTGTGTCGTGCATATTATTCAAGAAAGACGTTCGTATTAAAACAGCAATTTCTGTTTATTCCATCGTCGTCATCCTTTAGTCTCGTCGCCCCGCACATTTCCCTGATTCAGGAAAAAAAAATGGTTATCTGTTATGTCTAGTATAGTCATTTCGCTTCTTGTGAATCGTCCTCTTGTGCGTGTTTCGTCTAACGGGAGCTTCGGGCACTCGTGAATAAAGTGCCACTTGTGTTCGCGCTTGTTTAGGGTAGCTTCAATTTTCATACTCGGGAGGGACCAGCTTCTTATTGATGGTTCACGGCTGCCTTAGTTGGCCTATCATGTGCTGGTGACCAATTAATGATAGCTGAGCTACCGAAGTTCATTTTACTGACAGCTTTAGTGTGAATCACGGCTCACTTCGGCGCATTCCACACTCGCCCATCTTCCGAAAAATAAGACTGGTCCACGCTTTTCAATAATTTTTTTTTTGGCGCGGAGAACTATGGAGAGAGTTTTGTTTAACTGCAGGTAGTTTAACCCGCACGTAATAGTCAATACAGAAAGTTAGTTCCTTGGTGCCACGTCTTCCGTCGGTGTAAAGCTTCGACTTAATTTGCTTGCTTGCGATGCGTTCTCGCAGCTCCTCTATGGCCTTTCAAGGGCCGAAGCATTTGTGAGGCAATCCCACAATGTCGAGTCTAGTCTGAGGTTGGCGCTCACAGAAACTGGCGCCATGAGGCGAACGGTGGTATATTTATGAAGAGTAAATCATCGCTGTTCTAATATCACGGTTTTCAAGTAGGGCCATTTCAATGTACGTTTTAAATACCTGTTAAACCTTCCCAACAAATTGCTTTCCTTTGGGTCGTACGTGGAAGAGTTGCAGTGCGTGATTCCGCGTTCTGTGAGGAATTGCTCAAAATTTGCTGAGCCGAACTGCGCAAACACATGACAACAAGCACGATAGCCAAAGCACACACTGCAATTTTAAACCTTCCATCCAAACGTGGTCTACCTGTTGGACTGTGGGGTCTGCTCTAAATAAAACATCGCACAAACTGATGCACCTTTACGAATCAGGTACAAAAAAACACCGATACTATGTGTGGATACAACCAAACCTCCCGCTCTCCTGACTTTAGAACACAAGGTCCCAGTGTTGATCCAGTTAGTGTAACACTGCTTCAGGGAAACTTCCGCTCCCCTAGGGAAGGCGAGCAGCGCGAATCATACCTATTTCATAAATTACGCACACTGAAAAATTGAATAAATGAATATCCGGGCACTGTCACTGTTGTACGTGCATTAAAGATAGAATAACACCAACAGATAGTTAACATCACAGTAACCAATACCCGACATCAAAAGAGCGTTGCTTTATGTCAGAGCCGGCGCCTCCGGTTATCGTACCTGATGTGCTTGTCAACTTGAGATATGTGGCACTCTGTATAACTTCTTCCATCCTTTTCATTCACTTCTCAACTACTGCACTTTCCTTACTATCGTTTATTCAAATAGCTTTTCTACTTCGCTCACAAACATTTTTCCCTTCCTTTTATTCAAAACACCGTACGCAGAACAAAACATGAGGCCCGTACCACGTATAACACGATGGACACGCATGCATTTTTTTACTACTCCGACTCCATTTTTTCGTAGTTTGCCTTACTGTCTTCGCCGACAGTAAGGGTGACGTTCAGAACACATGTTCACGCACGACCTCATAACTTCAAGTACCAACCCGTTGTGGTAAATTATGTAGTTTACGTAATAACTGAACAGTCGATCGTAAATGCCACACGACTAAGGTATCGATCATATTTACTTGCGCCGCATTATCCCGTCAGCATCTTTACCGTGAATGGGCGCCTAACGCCCATGTACTTCTTGTAATGCCCGTGTTCTTGTTCTCATCACGCTCGAAGAGTGGTCGGAGGGTGAACGCTATGCACGGCGAAAGATGACCGGTGCGCTACCAGTGCGCTGTCGGCGCCCACGCGCTCGGAACTGTACGAACTCGGATATGTTCTTTCTTATCATGCTTCATTCCGATGCCCGCGCGGCTCCACACGAGTATGTCGAGACGGACTTTGAAACGCGCATGGAATTGTGTAGCCATTTAGGAGAGGCGAAGTAAAGCAGCACAGATACAATTTACCTGTCCTAGATGGCGGCACCGTTCCAGGCAATGCTGTGGAGGCGCGCGCCCTCCACCGGACGATAGCGTTGTGGAACAAATATAAGGCGCGTTCGTACGGATCCGAGCATGCGCGGCATTAGAGCAGTGGTAGAGCGCCGGCCACCTCTGCTCGTGTAGCTAACGGCTGTAAGTTCGATTCCCAGCGCTTGAACAGAGGTTTTTCTGGGTGCTTTCCTTCGTTATTCCTACGTGTTTATTTAACTGCATCGTATCATATGCGGGAGTGAAGTATGGGGTCGTGGTGCACTCCTGCATAAAACACCTTCGTGTGAAAATTCTGCAATTCTCAGCATTACGTCCTCCAAAATGTGACTCGGTATTATGCGTCACTATTTGCTTCATTGGCGAAATATAAAGGGGCAAAGTGTACAGAAGAAGGCACCAGAGCGCTGCCCGTTTCAAGGGAAGCCTTGATCACCTCACCCCCCCTCCCCCCACCCCAAAAAAGAAATGTCATTCTCACGATGAGTACTAGAGGAGAGGGATAAATCCACGCCATGAAATACGGTATCGCATTGTGGGGTGGTCGCCCGTGATGATCGATTCTGCTGGGAAATGTGAAGATCGACTATTCTCTTCAGTGATCAGGAATCGCAGGTCAGAATTATGAACATCTAATTGGTTAGTCACTAAAGCCAATGTGTAGGTACCAGCGTACAATAGTCTTCTATAAGGCGTGACACGGTGTTGGCACCGAGAAAAATAGGAAATCAATCACTATTTTCAAACACATTAACTTACTAAAGGTAAAAATAAAGTGCCACTGGTACGATCCTTAGGAAGAGAATAAGGCCAGAAGAGGGGGAAAAGATCACGGCTTTTAAATGCGGAGCACACTTCTGAGCGCACGCAAACACACACTGTTGCCGTGAAATGTCAAAGTTTGCGCAGTAGTCCGATTTACTTGATGTAACTAAACATATAATTCAATGATCTGCATTATTTCGTTGCTGAAGGCCAGAGACTCGACATCCGTGTCAACGTCAAATCGCTTTCGTCCAGCTTCTGCAAGTTGTCCTGGTATAAGTCTGTCTCTTCTCCTTGTATGCTGATCACTCAAGTAGAATGGGCTCTATGGTCTCCGCTGCGCCGCATTTGTCACGACATAGAATTGTATAGAACTGCTACTTGCGGTTATGATGAGTGTCTGTGTAAGGAACATTTAGACAAAGCCGGTCGCCGTGTTTCCGCACGGTGGGGTATATACATAGGGAGCCTTTTTTCCGTGTTCTGAGCCGATTTCGGATAAGAAAGGGCAGTTCTGTGTCGTTCAAGACCACGATCTTTTCTGCACAGTAAGCATATAAGGAATTGCTGTCCATGAGCCTTCAGTCTTTCTAAAGAAATCAGTTTTATCAAGCTGCAATACTTACGGCGTCTGCGAGCTGCCTCATCCATCCCCACTTTCCCATGTATACCGCAATGCCCTGGAAGTCACAGCAGTTGTCCCACATGTCCCCATTCGGATAGCAAGCAGTGTAAGTATGCGATATATAGAGCCAAGGGATAAAAGCTTGATATAGTACTGTTCCAGCAAAGCTGTGCAGAGCTGCTTTCGGTTCTTAAAAATTGCGCAATGTAGTTGTGGTTCGCCGTATACATTTCATGGCTTCCTTCATCGTATACATTTCAGCTATTGTCGATGACAGTTCTCTCCCTAAACGCCGCGAGTGTGCTTGGGTCCTGGAAGAACTAAAACTGGCACATGCAGAAATCGAGAAGTAGATGAGCTGTCAGCAAATATATGTTGTGCAGCAGTCAGTATACTTCACGCTAATGAAGAACAATGCTGTCTGCAAAATGGCTGCAAAAGGGCAACTGCGGCGATTTTTCAGTGTCCGCTGATATCAATAAAATTGATAACATATATTCTCCTCTGTACTCTAATAGTATATTCCAAGTCAGCCCGATGTGGGTCAGTTACTTTTCCTGTAAATGAATTTTAAAAAATCTTCAGTGGACTCTCACGCGGACCACCCCATGTTTTTGACGTCATAACCTCCGCGCTGCCTACCCGCCGACCCAGCAGGCGTTCAAAAGCAAAACACTGATACTTCAGCGTGGAAATCGTCACTGTCAAGATCAGAAAACCTGGCATGACTCAATATATCGTCGGATGACCCCACCACTGGCATTTCTCTGGTGCCTGTTCCACATCTCTGCTGACGAAAAGGTCGTGACGTCAGTGCAGACGCTCCACGAAGCGCCTACCCGTTTCGGTTTTAGTTTGAAGACTACATTCAGTTCTTTACATAAAATTATTGGTGCGTTTCTGAGCAAACTGAGCCACCCTGGCGCTTACAGGACTATCAGTACCGCTGGAAAACATTGATATGAGAACACCGTGAAAAAACCGCCAGAGTTGCTCTTTAAGGCATGTTTTTTTTTTATAGTCTATTCTGCAAAAGCACTTTCGAATTCGAAGAGGAAATAGCGTTCCTAGACGAAACGGTGCCGGCATCATCCGCGGCGCCTGCTTGGGAAGATTCAGGCGCATTTCGCGAAGAGCTCGTCCCAGTACTGTATTACATGGTTTTCGTCTGGATGGAACGCTTTGTGCTTTGACTTGCGTGCCTTATGCTGGTCCTGGTAGTCTCCTAAACTTCCAGTAATACTTAGAGGGGGGCTCACCAGTGGCTTCTGTGCTGGGCGACCTTTTAGGGGCGAAGTTCCTTAAGCTGTGGGTCGGTTGTCACGCGTATCGTGTAACCTAGACCACTCACAATACCATGCAACGCCATGCAACCCCGGGAGGCTCGCGCTCGCCCTCGGCGCGTGCCTCCCGGCGCGCGAGCTCTCTCACTCTTCCATCTGCTGTTTTGTGAGAGAGAGAGAGGCAGAGAGAGTGAGAGAGAGCGAAAGGCGCGCGTTGACTACGGAAACGCGCCCTCACCCGCGAGAGACAACGTTGGCGCAGGCAGCGTCCTCTAGCGAGTTTTTTTGAGAAATACCGACTGCTCGCGCCGGAGAACCGTTCACCGGTCACCCATATATATATATATATATATATATATATATATATATATATATATATATATATATATATATATATATATATATATATATATATATATATATATATACACCTGTTCTTCATTTGCAATGAAGTGCCGGTGGGAGATTTCACTTGTGCGTAGTTGAACCATAAGGATTCGTAGCGTGCGCTAACTAAATTAATACGGAACTCGGCACTATCTACGACGAACCTCCGAGCTTCGCCCACTCATCATCATTCACTCCGTAGATATGCTGTGAATTTTTGGTTATCCAATAAGTCACAGAAATTCTGCACTCCTGCTGAACCTGTCAAATTATTTCTACTCTTTGAGGGTTGTTTGCTTGGGTTAACTGTATATTTGGAATGTTTAAGGAGGCCAAGACCAAAGAAGATCTGGCACGGGACCTTAGAGTCCACCTGAGAAGTATATAAAAGAAAATGTTGAAGAAGTTGCTGAGCTAAAAGCAGAAATACAAGTCTTTAAAATAAACCAGGAATTAACGCTGAGGACGCTGAGCTCTCTTGTAGCATTTGGGAACTCGAAAAAAATCAACGCTCAAATACCATTGAGATAAGCGCCATTCCACATGAAGACGAACCCCTAACCATAGTGTCTCAAATGGACAGCCGATCAGGGAGGATTTCTAGGAGGCCCACATTAACATCAGCCACCGAGTACCTACTGCTAGATATGATCAGGCAAATGTTATTGTTCGGTTTGTCCGCAGAAGTGAGAGAAATGCCTATCTCAAAAAACAAAAAAGCAAAAATAAACCCCATGGCAGTGGGATTTCAATCATCCTCATAGATGTTCCTAAACGTAAACCTCACTGAGATTGGTAAACGGCTTCTCGGTGCCGCTGCAGAGAAGATAAAATTGCGTTTGCGGTTCGTGTGGACGGATGGCGGCAAGGTGTACGTGTACGTAAGGACAAAAACTCGCCAGTTCTTTGAATTGTGAGTTTAGATGATGTTGAATAAATGGCCGGAGAAGTGTTAGGCACTTTCTCTTTTTTTTCCTTTGGTACAGTTGCTGTGATGCCGTGAACTGTACGTATTACGATATTCCGTCATCCATTAAATCAGTTTCTCAGAGCGAACTATGCATGATGACACGCTTTACTGGGAAAATTTCCACCCTTAATCTTGAACTTGGTCAGTAATACCATGGTTTAGTAAGAACAAAGAGCAGAGGGGATGTCGTGTAGAAGTCCATAATAAACAATGCCTTGCACATGAATTCGTTTTAAAATGTTGTCTTGTCGCAAATAGAAAGTGTAAAGTACGTACAATGGTACGCTTAGACTATGCGCTAGTTGTGCTCATTTATCGTCCTCCGTTGGGAAACACACTCGCCATCTTTATATTCTTTGAACAGGTTCTACATTTCCTGAGTCATTCGTCTTCTCCTTTTTTTATAAAGGGCGATGTATACGTAAATATGCTGTCTGAGGACATGAAATCTAAACGGCTTTCTGGACTAATTAATTTGTTCATGTGCATAAACGCCATTTCGGAACCCGCCAGGTTCTCTGCGCAAACTGCTACATTACTTCACATATGCATAATCAACATGCACGCAACTCACACATTGCGGGACTGCTTTCCGCCGTGATAAGCGACCATCCATCTTTGTTCTGCTTCAATCCTTACATACATAAGCAAGTGAAAGAGAGAAAGGAAACGCTGACACGTGGTTTTCACGCGCGATTATTTTGGAAATTTCGTTCCTTGTTCCTATCAAGACATTGGCCACGTGTCTTTGAAAAGCAACACCGCACTGCGGCATACGAGTTGTTCTTTGAGAAAATGATCCTCTGTTACGACCAAGCTTTCCTATTAAAATGATGCTATCAAGGAGCAAGAATAAACCCCGGTCATGATGCATGGCCTTCAGCTTCTGTTTCCTTTCTATTGCAAAGAAAAGAAATAAATTTGATTCTGTTCTTTTTCGCGGCTTTGCTTGAAACGCTCGAAGCAACTAGAACACTCTTCTTCATCAGAATATTTTGTGACTGTACAATTGCACAATAGCAGCATGTTCTCCATGCCTCGCCGCTTATGGCCTAGTTTTTGGCGTAAGTTGCAATTCCGAGTTCGAGAAGTTATTCTCATTACCGTTATTTTCACAAAGGCTAGGATGGCTGACCACAAAGCCATTTGAACGCCACAGGTCATTAAAATTTCGTCAACCCAGGCATTTCGTGCAGAAAAGAGCGGACACAAGCCAATTAGGCCGGAGTCAAAGCGGTACAACCTACCGTCAATGAAGTCAGTGTTGGAGATGTACGGCATAGTTTACGCACGTTTCATAAGTTTGGCAGGTACTAACACTTGTTTCGGCAGGCAGTAACACTTGGAGCAAAGGTCCCTCTTTTTTTAGAGCAGCCGCTCCTCTGGCACGTATTCTCATAGATTAGCGTTTTCGTTTCGGGCACAGAAGAATCGGTACTGTACGCCCTACTGTTTATATATTATGGTAGGGGCCTCGTATGTGTTATGGGAGGATGACCTTGTAAACGCATTAGTAGTTAGTTCACTTGGAATAACTGAAATTATAGGCTTCGGGTAAGCATGAACGACTAGCGTGGCTCGTAGCCAATGACAACCATAACGTGACATGCTCGTGCGTTACGTCACGTGTATGGATAACGATGTCATAGGTGACTGAAATACGCATGCATATGCAAGCTTAAGTCATGGATGCGAATGCGGTTGTGAGGCACAAATCATTGACCATTAACTTTTACAGCACGTGTCAAGGTACATTCACATGACCTTTTAACCGACAAAAAGCTTGGCTATCGCATTTACTTCATTTAAGCGATGGGTAAGGACTTCTTTAAACTTAGTTCTCCTCATTGCTGCACGTTTTTTTTTTCTTTTATTTTAGTTGTGTCACCCCATAGTGTATGTAATATTACATTAAATTTGTGAAAACCTCCTTCCATGTTACTGCTGTCAGCGGCTTCAGAACGTGTGCACATTATGTTTTACTGTGATACAATTATATGGATCCTCCCGGTATACTCCCATCGTGAGGCGTGGAATCGATCATCCAGTCCTCGTACTCGAGCATGCCACAGGACACCCTGCCGTTAAAGACTTTAAGTGTCGTCATTTCTTTATGGCATTAGTGCTCTTTTGTGCGGAGGTCAGACACTTGTTACGGTTACATTTTATCTCCTTTCACAGCCTTTCGCACACTTTACATACAACACCCCCATCGTCTCCTGTCCTTGTGCAGATGTTTCTCACCATGTAAGGCCCAAGAATTTTTCGTTTATTTGTTTTCCTTTAGTAATTGGTAGCGTTTTAGCAACAGCGGTTGGACTGGGCTGACATCGCAGGAACAGTCCAATCACCTTATCTGCTGCGTGGGAGCCTCCCTGTTTCTATTTGTAGTTTGGTATTCGGCCTTTGTACAACGGCGATGTGCCAAAGTAGCAAAGATGTTTATTAGGTATCTCAAATATGGCTCTACTGTTACCTGCATCGTAGTGCTCGATGTGTTTGCAGGGTGATCTTGTGTACTCCGCGAAGCGCTTTATGACGTGAGGCGAAGGTGGGCGTGGCCGTAACGCTCGCTAAGACGGAGCGCTCAGCTCTGTGCACGCTTGTAAGAACCATGTCCTGACACAACGTATCAAGACGCACGTTCCAATACCTGTCTCGGTAAGCTACGCAAGCTTTAGTTATAGGAATACTTCGGTGTTTTAAAAAGACGTAAAAGGGCTACGTGAACACGTGTCTTGGCTACAATGGTTAACATTTATGCTCAGGCACAATACAATTCAGTAACGGCGACAAATTCGAAAGGTAATGCGCCTAACAGATACACAGGTTTCGTTTACCCAAAAGTGAGCGTAAAACCCAAATCTCTGTCACAAGTAAAACTTTATTCACACTGAACGGTAGATCACACATACATTTCAGAAAACAAAATGTGATTACGCAGTGCTATAAAAGTTACCTTCATATAAACATGAGAACGTAGGGCATTTGATGCGAGGTGCAACGAATTTAACCTCAGGTACTAAAAAAAAAAAAGACCTGGCGACCATTTGAATCCTTTGAGTGTTTGGTCTGTCCCTCCTCTGTATGTATGTATGTAGCCACCTAATACCAATCCCACTCTCTTGCCCTCAGCCCACTACTGCATAAAGGCAGGTATGCGGCACAGAAAGCGGGTATGTGTGTCCAGGCTGCTACCTGGACAAACGCATCATCATTATCATCATCATCATCATAATCATCATCATCAGCTACCTCTTTCCTGAAGCCATGCACTAAGCCACGAAGCGCACATGGAAACATGCACCACGATGACACTAAATACCCAACATTAACGAAATACTGCCCGTTTCTAACGACGACGACGACGACGACGACGATGATGATGATGATGATGATGATGCTTTTGTGCTAGCGCGTTACGGCATGTGTAAGAGGCTGGTGTAAGACGCTGTGGCCTCTCCGCCTTATACTCTTTCAGCAGTCATGTGATGGCGTCGGCAAACGCGGTGCGCGTTCCGGCCTGTGTAAGGGGCTGCGTAAGACGCTGTGGCCTCTCCCCCTTACTAGAGTGTACTGCACGTTTCTAACGCGTTTGTGCTAGCGTCCCCTTAAACGCAAGATCCCAGCGTTCGAATTCAGTGTTTCTCACGTCTTTTCATCATGATCGACTGGGCGAATTACACGGAAGATTCACAGTTTACCGATGGTTCACTCCGGAGCTTCGCCCACTCATCATCATTCACCCCGTGGATATGCTGTGATTTTTTTTCTTTTATTTTAGTTGTGTCACCCCATAGTGTATGTATTATTACATTAAATTTGTGAAAACCTCCTTCCATATGTTACTGCTATCAGCGGCTTCAGAACGTGCGCACACTATGTTACTCCCATCGTAAGGCGCGGAATCGATCGTCCAGTCCTCGTATAAGAGCATGCCAAACGACGCACTGCAGTTAAAGACTTTAAGTGTGGTCATTTCTTCATGGCTTTAGCGCTCTTTTGTGCGGAGGTCAGACACTTGTTACGGTTACATTGTATCTCCTTTCACAGCCTTTCGCACACTTTGCATACAACACCCCCAGCGTCTCCTGTCCTTGTGCAGATGTTTCTCACCATGTAAGGCCGAAGAATTTTTTGTCTATTTGGTTTCCTTTAGTAATTGGGAGCGTTTTAGCAACAGCGGTTGGACTGGGCTGACATCGCTGGAATAGTCTAATCACCTTAGCTGCTGCGTGGGAGCCTCCCTGTTTTTATTTGTAGTCTGGTATTCGGCCTTTGTACAGCGGCGATGTGCCAAAGTAGCAAAGATGTTTATTAGGTATCTCAAATATGGCGCTACTGTTACCTGCATCGCAGTGCTCGATGTGTTTGCAGGGTGATCTTGTGTACTCCGCGAAGCGCTTTATGGCGTGAGGCGAAGGTGGGCGTGGCCGTAACGCTCGCTGAGACGGAGCGCTCAGCTCTGTGCACGCTGGTAAGAACCATGTCCTGACACAACGTATCAAGACGCACGTTCCAATAGCTGTCTCGGTAAAGTACGCAAGCTTTAGTTATAGGAACACTTCGGTGTTTTAAAAACACGTAAAAGGGCTACGTGAACACTTGTCTCGGCTTCAATGGTTAACATTTATGATCAGCACAATACAATTCAGTAACGGCGACAAATTCTAAAGGTAATGCGCCTAACAGACACACAGGTTTTGTTTACCCAAAAGTGAGCGTAAAACCCAAATCTCTGTCACAAGTAAAACTTTATTCACACTGAACGGTAGATCGCACATACATTTCAGCAAACAAAATGTGATTATGCAGTGCTATAAAAGTTACCTTCATATAACATGAGAACGTAGGGCATTTGATGCCACAATTTGCCCTTAACAGGAGGTCCCGATACAGTCTTCGACTTTGGACCTCCTTTTGTATACTAAACACATGTAATATTCTGTATTCGTATCAATAAAAAATCTGAATCTGAATCTGATTAGCGTACGCCTCCTCCAACCATGCTTCCCAAAATAGTGGG
>CM023487.1:50585174-50643141 GCA_013339685.2 Hyalomma asiaticum | reverse complement strand
AATTTGAGAGGAATATAATGGGCGTTACATTAAGAGAGACGACAACAGCCATATCGGTCACGAAACAGACAGGAGAAGCCGACGTAGTAACCGAAGTTAAGAGAAAAATATGGACATGGGAGGCCACGTGATAAGAAGTAACCTACGAACAGTTAGAACGACGGTATGAATACCAATAGAGCGTAGGCGTTGCCGTGTGTGACATAGACTAACATGAGGTGACTAAATTAACAAACTCGCAGGCATCAAATTGATTCAGTTGGTGCAGGACAGGAAAGGATGGAGAGAATGGGGAGGCCCTCGTCCTGTAATGCGAAAAAGAGAGGTCACGGTGGTCAAGTGGCTATGGTACTCCGCTTGATGCCGTCCCACTCCATTGCTATACTACGTTATGTATGCGTATGCTAATTAGCGGCTTCTTGAACGCTATGATGCAACACACGCTCTCGATGCGCGAAGCAATCCACAAACGCACAGTTTTGTGAGATGCTGTGCAGCGTCAAAAATAGACCGACAATGTGCTTGTCTCTGCTTTGATTCCACGTCCCATCCAAGCTGTTATCCCCGCTTCGCGATTCCCCCAGCTGCCGAAGTACCGGATTGTTGTTATCATAAGACCGAGAGGAGGTCTATATGTAACGAGAGTTGACCTCGTACATCTAGCTTGTGCTATCAGCATAGCAGTGGCGCTGCCGAAGCAGAAGGTGAAGGTATTCACTATGTATCAAAAGAAGATTCAAAACATTCTCACAATCTACGCTGCACAAAGGCAACACGGTAGCATACGCCAAGGTGAAGCAGCTTCACATGAGCGCAGGAACGAACGAGGTGCCAGCATACGTGCCCGCGCCCAATAACACCAGCATGCGAGTTATCAAGAACATCGACCCGTAACTGGACGACGCCACAATACAGCGCTGAGAGTACATGGCCGAAACTTCACCGCAATCGAGGCAAGGCGTCTCAAGAACGTCCCAGTGGCATAAATCCTTTTTGAAGGAGTACGAGTCGAGAGCAGCAAGGACAGCGCGGTGACAGATACGTAGGCCCCTTAGTGCGATAAGCACCCACCTCATAGGCATGAAAATGGCCACCCACCACGGAGATACTAAAACATTGCTGTGGAACTGTAACACACCTCAAAGACAGCAGCATTCGCTCAGCTCCTACGAGTATGCAAGATCAAACCGCATATCACCCTCTTCCAAGATTGCGGGGAAGGCAATTCACCAGAGAGGCTCCTTTCATTCCAGGGGCCTTCTGCCGTTCTTTGTCCTGGTCGGAGTGCAGCCAGGCCTCAGTGTGTACAGATGAGAACCGCGATTTCATCAAACTACTCACAACTGCCACAATGAAAACTAGGGAATGTCCGCTTGTTCTGGCCGGATATTTTCATAGTGCAACGACCTATGCTGCTATCCAAAGAGCGAATGTAAGAAGGGCATTAAGCTGGCGGAATTTGCCGACACCATGGTCTTGCAGGTCCTCTCTGACAACCTTTTACCCCCAAAAGAGATAACTCGGTCTAGAGACACACTAACCTGGGTCTGACATTCTCTAGGAACGCGGCGGCCACCTGGGAAAACGTACAGAATAAACAAGGTCACCACCACTATATCCTTTCAAATAACGGACCGGGACCGCTTCAGAAAATTGAGGGAAGGAAGAAGCAGCAGAGACTGGACGTAAAATCTCTCGTCAAAGAGATATAGGACGCAGTCGAGGAGACCGCCAAGGAGGTCGAAATGGACGAGGAGGTACCGGCCATGGACTTGCACCTGTCTATGACCTCAAAAAGCTTAGAAGAACAAGTTTAACAGGCACCTCTAAGTTTCTATATGGGGCTTGACAAGAAAATAGAGGCCTACACCAAAATAAATCTGTGCGCAGCAGTGGAACAGGATTAGCGAAGAAGCCGATGGCCAGAAGCGCAGGGTTAGTAACTGGGGGCTGCTAAAGCACCAGGAGGCCGAGAGCGACAAGCCATGCACGAGCGGCACGCAGCTACTGAATGGAAAGGCTGGCGCACCAGCACGCGCGCGAAACCGGCGGAACGTAGAAGCTTATAGACACCCTAGCAACAACTACCTACCACTAGAGAGCAAGTCATTTCCGTGGCTAAAAGTTAACCCTGAATATCAAAGGGCGCAGAAGGAGGAGCTGGATATACCATTTGGCCAAGTGGAGATCAAGTACGCCCTCCAGCAGCTCCACAGTTGATCCGCCCTCAGGCCGGAAGAAATATCCAACAAGCTCCTGCAAAATCTCGATAAGAAGGCCATCAACATACTCAAAAAGGAAATAATTGAGGTCTGGGAGGCGGGAATGTGGCGCAAGAGTGACGCGCTGCTAATGTTTCGCGCATTCCAAAATCCAAGAAGCCAACTCATTATAGAGAATACTCGCCCCATTTCCCTTGGTTCATGCCTTGGGAAAGTCGCAGAGTGCGCCATACACAGTTGCATCACAGGCCATATTGAGGACATCAAAATGTTCAGACACAATCTCAATGGCTTCTAGAGAGCCCTATCCGCGCAGGACACCATGCCAGTGCTTCACCAACACTTCACCAACACCGACAGTCTTTCGCCCATAGAAATCTTGGCGCCGGCCTTAGTGAAAGCGTTTGATACATCCACGAACATATAATACAGAAGATGTTCAGTCCCAACCTGCGAAGGAAATTCCATAAATACATTACAGCTTGCCTTAAGGACAGCACAGAAATCATTTGCATGGCGCAAGCCTGCAGCGACACCAAGCGCCTGGGAAACATCGGCATCCATCAGGGCTTGGTGCTATCGCCGGTCCTCTTCAATATGGCCATGCACGGGCGCTCAGCCAAGCTTTCCTTAATCGCCTATGTCTGCCACGTCAGTTACGCGGACGACATAAGCATCTTGGTAAGCGGGGGTTGGATGTGCTTCTTCGAGAGCCGACTACGAAACGCACTAGAGGCCACCGAGTAATTCTGCCGACAAACAGGGTTGAAGCCATCTCCAAGAAAGTGTATATTAGCTATCTTTGTGACAGGCAAAAACTAGGACCCAACAAAAACAAAGCAGACGGTCGAACACGACGTTGTGGATGGTACTGTCTGCTAAACGCAGATACCACCAAAATCTTGCGGCTCCCCATGGACGCTCGCAGAAGCCACAACACGTAGGCGCTCCAACGCCTATAAATAAGTACGCATAACTTTCTCCGAGGCATCTCACGCTTTGCAAGCGAACGGGTGGGTTTCTCGAGGATAATATCGTGAAAGCCTGTCACGTCTCCCTCGTGAGCCACGTAGCTTGTGCTACCCCTTTCCTTAACTAGAGATGGGCGGAGCTTAGCAAAATAGATGTGCTACTGCGCACAGGTCTTAAGGCAGCAATGCGTCTGCCTATCGGTACCAGCAACGCGAAATTCATGTAGCTAGGCGTGCACAACACTGCAGAGGAAATTTTCGAGGCATAGACAACTCTGCAGATCGGTTATCGAGCACCTGAGCAGGGCACAAAATATTACATGATGCAAACGGTAGACCCATATCCAATCCTGAAGATAAGTCGAAACTACCACCAGACCGCCGAGCTCATCTCAAAGTGGAACCGGTACCACGCAACGTCCACCCGGTCTGCAACGAGAGACGGCATAGGGGCAGAGCGAGGGCATTCAGAAACAAACTACCCAAGCATAACACGCACGCGCTTTCCGTCGACGCAGTCAAGTATAAGCAGGGCGGCAGGCCTAGGTCGTGGCAGTGACGGGGACAACATCCAGGCTCGTCACCGCCTCTTCCGTGAGACCAGGCGCACCCACTAATTTGAAGAGCTAGCCATAGGACTAGACCGCCAAAGCAGCAAAGCGGATATCAAGATACACGTCGATCCGGACACGGCCGCACGGACTTTCGCAGCGGCTCTCGTTCATAAGCAACCAGCCAACCTCGCTGCCAAGGCGATACGCAAGTACGTAGCCATGGAAACCCACCCCAAGGGGAGAGGGCTAAAATACACATCACCAGGTTCCCGGCCCACATGGGGTGCCTCACCGGTATTAGCCATTGCAATCCCAACGAGGACGTACGGGTGTGGGAACTCACTAACCGCGTGACTGCGGCTGCCTCGTCGGGGTGAAGTATTCATACCTGCAGGGCGAAAACGAACCTGTACTCACATATGGCGAACTCATGCTACACTTCAGGGCAAATAGGCGACTCTTTCCATCCCAGCACCCCTAAATAAACCTTGCGTAGTCCACAATTCCATCACACCCGCCGTCATGCACAGTATCAACCCCGACACAACCTACACCTTCCCTTTCTATGACCGCGCACACAGCAATTTTAAACACATGCTCTGGCTGTGCCTGGCCCACAGCCTGGCAGAGCTCACCCCTGAAGAAACCTGGAACACGGCCATCATGAGCACTAAGCACCAGCATCAGCTTCGGGCGGTGTAAAGGGTCCGGTCATTGCTGCAAGTCTTCGACTGCCAGCGCCATCCTGGGCGGAGCCCCTGGGCTAGCGATGTCCTCACAGACCTCCACTAGGCTCTCAGGATGGTGTAAATAAAGTCTTCTCTCTCTCTCTCCCACCCATGCTCCCACCAGCCGCAGTTTTACAGTTTAGTAGTAGCTGATGGCACGAACGCAAGAGAACAAACTGCGTGTATGAACGCCGCAACTGGGGCATTGCAGAGAAGCGCACGCGCCCTATTGAGACACGAAGTAGTGGTGATGAATAGTTTCCTGGGAAAAAACACCAAGCCGGCGTGGAATCGCAGGACAATAACTGCATAAACTGGAACCACGACCTTCTTAGTGGCTATTGTAAGCGTTTGGGGATCTGACCAAGTTGTCGGGCCATCACAGCCAAGTCAGGTTGCTGTCGGGCTGCGCACGTCGTCTCTCGCATGACGCTTGAAGCTCGCATGACGCATGACGCTGGAAGCATCCACCATAATACGAGTGGGTGCGTCGGCCCTCGGGTGAATGAGAAGTACGGCATCGGCGACAGCTTGTTTAGCGGCTGTGAAGGCATCTTGCGCTGCGGCAGTCCAGGGAATAGCGGACGAAGAGCTCTTGGTTGTGCGAAGAACCTGGGTTAGTGGGTGAAGAAGCTCAGCGCAGTGGGGAATAAAGCGCCGGGAAAAATTCACCAACTCACGGAGCTGGCGTGGGGTGGCGGGTGCTGGAAAATCCTTCACGGCCTTGACGTGCGAAGGCAACGGCCGAATTCCCAGCGCCGAGATGTGGTGACCTAAGAAGTCGAGCTCGGAAGACCCGAAAACGCATTTTTGAGGATCGACAACGAGGTCGTATTGCTGAAGGCGTTGAAAGAGTTCTCGGAGATGACGCTCATGATCCTGTGGAGTGCGGCTTGCGATGAGGATGTCATCGATGTAAGCAAACACAGCAGGAAGGCCACGAGTCACCTCGGCGATAAATCTTTGAAATGTTTGAGCTACGTTTCGTAGGCCAAAAGGCATGCGCACGTACTCGAACAGGCCGAATGCCGGTGGGAGCAACAGGCGACAGAACTCCAGTGATGGAGAGGCGCGTCTTGGTGTCAATCAGGCGATGTTGACGCATGCTGACGTCGAGGTCGAAATTGGTCAGGAAGTCCGAGCCGAGAATGGGCCGATTGACATCGGCTACGATGAACACCCATCGAAATGTGCGCCGCAGCCCCAGGTCGAGTGTGAGTGACCGCAGGCCATACGTTACTATAGAGGTAGAGTTCGCCGCGCGGAGCGTAGGTCCACGTTGCTTAGAAGTGCGGTCTTCCTTGGAGGCGGGCAGGACGCTGACCTCGGCACCCGTGTCAACAAGGAAGCGCAGGCCGGAAATACGGTCCATGACCACGAACAGGCGGCCGGGTTCGAAGGCGAGGTCACATGCGGCCGTCAGTGATCTCGCGGTGCGTTTCCCGACCAACTGCATGGGGACCGGCACCGGTGGGCGTGGTGCTGGTAAGTGCGATGATACCAGCAAATAGGTGGACCTCGAGGACTGCGTGAACGGGGACTACTCGGGGAAGATGCTCGGTGGCCTTGACGTGTGGAAACACCACGGTGGTTATGGGGGGATGTCCGAAGGGCGTCGATGGAAGCGGCGAGCTGGTCAATCCGGGACTCCAAGCGAGACAGTACGGATAATTCTGGTGTTGGAGATATTGCGGCGACCGTTGCAGAAGTCGCGTCGTGGACTCGATCAGCGAGCTGGGCAAGGCGATCGAGGGTCAAATCCCCTGCAGAAGCCAGGACTAGGCGAGTGGACTGCGGCAAGCGTTGCAGGAAGGGTTCTCTGAACAGCGCGCCGTTCGAGTCGACGTCGCTTGACCGTAGGAGCTGTCGCATGCTGTTGAGCACCTGGGAGGGGCGTCATTCACCAAGCTCTTCACTGGTAAGCAGGTGCCTGAGGCGTTCGCTCTCAGATGTCGTGGTGCGGTCTAGAATGCTCTGCTTGAGACACTGGTACTGGGCATCGTGCAAAGGTGCAGCGATGACGTCCGCTACCTCTTGAGCCACGTCAGGTGAAAGGTTGCAGAGTAGGTGACGAAACCGAGGAACCTCCGAGGAGATGTGGTGCAAATCGAAGGTGGCTTCAACTTGGGCGAACCAGAGCTGCGGGTTATTGAGCCAGAACGTGGGCTGGCGAAGCTGAAGAGCTGCAACGTGTCGCGGGTGCATGGTAGCGTCAGGCAGGAGGCTGCCTGAGGGTGGTAGGCTGCTAGGGTCGGTCATCTGTTAGGCCGGGTCACCACTGTTGGGAAACGCGAGGTCGCAGCGGAGCTACAGACAATGCAACCAACGTCGCAGGCTTCTAGAACCAACTGACGCGTGCCGGGTCCGTTTCCCGGGCACGCGCCGCCACTCTTTATTTTTCTTTTCTTTTGCAGCCGGTACAAACGCGCCGGCTGAGAACGCCGACGCTAGCGTTCCTCGTGCTGCGGCGTCGGTGGTCTCTACAGCACCATACGACAAAGCTTCTTCACGAGGCTGCGCTTTGTAATAATGATGACAGAAAAGTTGAAGATCATATCGTAATGATGATGTTGATTACGCCTCTGTAATGGGGGCTGCGCTACAAAACATGCTCCCCTGTGCAGAGCTACAAAGCGTGCGCCCCTGTGTTCTTTCAAATGATTCCTTGGACTCGTTATGCAATGCAGTTTCCTCGACGTGTAGTGGCGTATTACTATTTTCCCACGTAGCATTGCATTTGTTAATGCGATTCCTCGGCAGCCTTTCTACCTGTATAGGTCGTTTAGCGATGATTTTCCAAGCACAGGCGTAGCTCAGTGGTTGAATGCTCCATTGCCACGCAGAGCGACGTCGGTTGAAATCTCCCTCATTCCTGGTCATTTCTTCTAAAATTGGCGCGATACTGGTTACGGACACCTGCGTAGTCGGCGGCGGAAAAATAACGGTCGTTGATGTCATCTCCAAACAGCTTACCCTATAAAGGAAGTACGACCGTGCGCCAAACAGCCGCGCTGTTGAGAGAACTCTCGTGTTTCGCAGAAGGCTTGATCGGACCCGCAATTTATCTCTACCCACTACCAAAATCAATTCTGCCAGCTCACTGATGCCTTATTCCTCATAACGGCGGCGTACACAATGGTGTACGCAACTTGTTTTTGACAATTCTGTCGGAAAGTGGCCACGAAAGGGCAAGAAACACTGGGCTTTGACAATATAAATCTTCGGCGTACTCAGTGGGCCGCCAATTTGCTGCATGGAGTGGCGCATTTCTACAGGCATAATTTTCTTAGTGCATCACCACGTTTTACGAGTGGCCCGACGTGGTATGCTTTTGGATCTACCACAAGAGTATAATTTTCGTTGGCTCGCAGTGACAGCTGTCGATAACAACTGCACCTATATTTCAAGACCTGCTTGCGATCCCTCTTATAACAAAGGGATACCTATTTGAAGAATAAATTAATATTTGAATATACTGTGTTTGCAAATAATTACTCTGCACCAAACATATCAACGTGTTGCGTTTTCTTGATTGTAATGGAATATTCAGTGCCTTGGAAATTACGTGTAAAGATTTAACAGATTTATTCACACTAAATCATAATTCGCGTCCCTAGGGGTTATGGTGGTAGCGACAATGATAGTGCTATGTTATAAATTATAATTATGATGAGAAGATAGTTCTAGCAAAGCTGTTTACTTAGGATTCACGGGCGTGGAATGAACTGTTCTTTTTCTTCCATGAGCCTTCTATTTATGTCACGTCTTGTGAATAACGTCTTCAGTGTTAAGTTGGAGGAGCTGCGTACGAGAGGAGAGAGCCAATCGGAAATAATGCCAATTCAATGGCCAAAGGAAATTGTGTGGAGCCAGAAACACATTTTTACAAATACCAGTTCTCTCGACCTTTAGTAAAGGAAGCGATCTTCAGACATATCAACAGAGTACTGGTATTCGTCCAAGCATTCCTGGCAGCACGGGTAGCCTAACTCACAGCCCGACCATGGATCTTCGTTGATGACTGGGGCAAGCCAACCTCCGTTGTATCGCTTGCACGGCAGTCTCGAAGCATAATGATAAACAGCTTATTGTGCAGCCGATGACGTAGGGCACCAAGTAAATGCTCAAGGGTTCCTTTGTTTCTTCCTTGTCCAGAGTTTGTGGCAATATGTATCTTCTGTGAGGTGTGGCAAGTCCATGCTCCGAAACCGCCAAGAGAAGGCGTCTGTGCTGTCGTCTGCAAAAAAACCGTAAGGCGTAATTAATTCTATTCATTGACCTCAATAAATGCACGCACCCGGAAATAAAATATTCCTCTGAGCGTATTTCATATTACCCCAATTGAAAAAGTTTCAAATTGCAGAACCTCCTCAATTTCAGTGCTAAGAATGGGACTATTTAAAGAAACACTGTAACCTTCCGTGCGTATCTCCTCTCTAATGAGTATGCTGTTCTTTCCCGTGTTAGAATATTTCGCACCTAAGTGCGGCTTTAGTGAGTTCATTCGACGTAAAAATATCCCATCCGAAATAATCCTAACTCTTAGTGATTGTCGCGGTCTGCTGTAGTATATCACGTAAATAGAGGCGATATCTGCTAAGGATACCATCGCGATGTTCCGTGTATCATGGTTGTCATCATCATCATCATCATCAGCCGGTCTACGACCACATGTGGTCAAATAGCCTCTCCCACAGACTTTCAATTATCTCTGTCCTGTCCTAACTGCGACCAATTATTTTCCGCAAAATGCTTGATCTTATATGCCCCCTGACCTTCGGCCACCTATGCCACGTTTTATTTCACCAGGGATCCACCCTGTTCCTCAGAGACCAACAATTTTCTTGCCTTCTCGTTACATGTCCTGTCCACGTTCATTTTTTCTCGATAATTACCGTATATATGTATACCAAAATATATAACATTCCTTGAGATGCGCAATATCCCTGACAATTCTCAAATCGGATGAAAACCGAAAGAATAATGCCTACACCGAAAGAGAGTGAATACCCAGGCCCGTACGTAACTGGATAAAAGGACGATTTCATTAACAAATTGGTGAAGCTTGCACCAGTGGCAAAACGCTAGCCAAGCAGTGAGGCCAGTGGACACCCGGCTTGCCGCTGACACACCCGCATTTCCTCGTGATGCGAGGCTTCGGTAAACACCACACAAAGCATAGCGAGGCCCGGCGAACGCTCCTCAAAGTGTGCGAGCACTCCTAACCTCGATGACACCGCTGTTATCGCGAAGACTTCAAATCAACCAAAAATACTCGACCATTGAAGAAAAAAAGGAAATTATAAACCTTCGATAGGGCTTTCGCCTATGAAGCTCAGTCTTGAGGAGCGCAGATTTTCATGGACGCGTTTCTTAAATTTTACACAAATGACTGATCTTCGCCAATGACCATGCACTCGTGAATGTGCTTTTCGTGTACGTAAAGATGAGTCTGTTGCTTCTTTAATAAATTCAGTTGAAAATCAGCGATTATGCGTTCGTGTGTTACTATTAGTTCATGTAAGTACAACGCTCTGTAATCGTTAAGAACAGGAATAGAAGCAGCCCCCCCCCCCCCAGGTGCCAAAATAAGCATGCCACAGCTCAGGTACGACGGCTCCCCCCTACGCCGTGCATACAGTAAATAAACCCGATCATCGAAGTGTTGTTGCCGCTTTTCTCCATCAGAATATTCTAGCATCCCTGCCACTACTCTGTACATTTTTACTCAATCCAGTAGGGAATGTCCAATAAAGAAGGGTTGTGATACGCACATGACCGCACCGTAGCAGGCATTTCCTTCGATAAAAGACATGTCGCTGCTTTATTCTGAGTACCAGCGCTGTCTTATACGATAAGCTACCATTCAGACATCGCGGTACTTTCACGGTTCCCATTTTGGCCATGTTCAACATTTTTGCTGAACGCCAAGCTGAACATGTTTCCTGAAGTGCTCTGCTGAACGCCAAGCAATTAGTTATGGGCAATGTCCTGGCCGTGCACTTCGCGTGATATAAATTGCCGAGCTGCGTACGATCCGCAGTCGCTTTCATTTAAAAATACTGCCAATATCATTAGAGTGGTATGGGGTTGCGTACTTGGATAAACTGGGAATTTATGCAGTCACTAATCGCTCATAAGGCGAGTTGATCGAGATGCAAATATGATCGCATTCGCATACTATCTTCGGCACGACGGAATCTGAAAGTTGTGTAAGCTACATGGTGTCTAAGAGATGTCACGCTCGAAGAAACGTGGTCTAAAGCAAAACACTGGGGCAAGCATACGTTAATGAAGAAAGGAGTTTCTTTCTATAGGAAGAAAGAAGGACTTCGCTATTACCTTGCTGCAGTTAGTGTAGAGCTGGCATGAGAGATAGAAGGCTCTAGAATGTTTTGTGATAGCGTCTACTGTGCTTTCAAGAATGGAAGTGTACTAACTGCAGATTCAATAGGGGTAATGGAATAATGATGTGACTAGTGTTTCTAAGGCAGTGCTTTAAGAAAACGAGAAGACATGGATATATTACGGCGCGAAAGAAAGGAAACACTACTTTGCGTTGTCAATATATGGTATCATATATTGCTACCTTCAAATCTAGGAGAATGATTGGCGAAGTTTAACTAGATTGGCAGCATCTATCTACATAGTCGCCCGCGTCGCGGTGCTCCCAAGCCCCTCTAGTTCACCAGATATTTCCAAACTATTGAAGGTAGGCTATGAATACATGGCGAACATGAGCGATTGATCTTTGTAACACCAACATGATATACTCGTCGTGTACGCCACGATCAACGACTGTGCAACCACGCATGGCGTATAGCCGGGGTGCAGGACCACTGGTATGAGGGTATGCGCCACACGTGCTTGAATTTCTTCTATATAATCTACGCTTGCTATATTATCTATGTGCGACATTCCAGAAGGTGGAGGATCGAATACGCACGCGCTACTTAGCATAAACCTGTTCCGAGCACCGTCCTGCAAGAAATACATACGGAATTCTGAGAAAAAGATCAGGTTCCTTGTTAGATTCACGACAATTTTCATCAATGTTCAACAAAGAAGCTTCAAGTTCCTAGATATCCCGATAGGTTGCAAGGAAGCTTCGAAATTCCACCGAGCGGATGTCTATCGGTGCTTGCATGTAAGCGGAAAAAGGCAAATAAGAAGAAAACAAGACATACTCCGCGGACTTCCACACTATAGTGCAACCGTGACAGTCAGCGCCAAGTTCCTGCTCACCTGTGTGGGTTTGTCACGTGGATCGCAGGTGCCCGAATCGTAGTGAGGAAGTGGTCACCAGGCACGAGGTTCCACATGGAAGCGGCTTCTGTTTCCTCGTCGGTACACACAGAAAGGGCCACGTGCGTTCCTGCCTGTGTTCTACGGTAGCACACAGAGAAACCACCGGCGCTTAGGATAAGTGCAGCACTAAACTTTCCAGCGATTGCTATCTCATCACGAAACTCCATGTCATTGTCCTCCGGCGAAGACATGAAATAACCTTGCCAATCTCTGTTGTAGCATGGAGTCAACTTCCGTGTCCTGGCAAAGTGGAATAAATCCTGATAGGATCGCACTACCGGAACATCCATCGGCACCATGCGGATGGCTGTGATACTTGACTGGATATAGAACCCCACAACCAACATACCAAAGACCCAAGATGCGCTCGCCAACCCCCTGAATGTTCGACTGCACTCAATCGCTGGACCCGGAGCTTTTCCAAATAACGTGGCCACGAAAAACATCAATATTAAAGAATTGTGCCGTCGCCTTTCTCCTCTATAGAATATACGACACCGGATGTCCATGTAGACTACCAGGATCACAAATTGAATTGTGATGCCTCCGGTGAACCAAAGCAACGATCCCCAGGAGTCACCAAACGTTGTCGCAGAAGCCTTCCGCTTTGGTGTGAAGAAGCAAATTGGACATGGTACATAATGTGCGCCGGTAAGTACGTGATATTCATGCAAGACCGTCGCCGGGAAAGGAGGGAGCGATATATCGACGCGTTTTTCCATTACATCTAAATATGGCCGTCTCCCTACATCTTTAATCGTATTATTGAGTGTTTTATATGCGTCCAATAGTGCCAGCGGTTCTGAGGGCAGTCGCGAATATTTTGGGCCATCGCGCAAGGAAGCTTTGTATATGTTATGCTTCGGAAAGGCAGCCGACAACTTTTCATCAGCAAGAAACGCTTTCACGTGCCCCTGTTTGCGAGTATTACAACTCCGATAATAGTCCTTAGGGAAAGTTATGTCAAAGGAGGTGACAGTTATTACGTTACAAAGTCTGTCAGCAAAGTAGCGAAGAGTTTGCATGTGTGAATCCGCCTGTACAATTAACAGCCTTCTTGGCTGCTCGAATAAGATCTTTCTTATTTTTCTCTTTATAACTATGCGCTGGTCAAACCATGAGTCAGCCAGGAATATGAATGCTCGCTGGATGTGGACTTCGTGCACCGTTTTTGTCAAGTAACACTTGTCAGCATTGTCTCGAACGTATTCATCGAATTCGCAAGACAAAGCTTTTAATGTAGTTGGCAAGAATTTGATGGGGATGGGTAGCTCTTTGGCCATGACGTAGAAGCTTTCGGTGTCTGAAGGGGAGTACACTAAAACTGATCGAATGGACGTAGATCTTGAAGCGTTCATTATGGCGAGCATCGGTGCAGGTATTTTGACTGTGGACTCAATGAAACCTGCTGCCAACATGAAAATCAATAACACTCGGCGGGTTTCTGAATATTTAGCCATTTGTTTCTAAACTGGTCGAGGAAAGCGCAATCAAGGCTACTGAGTGTTCCAATTTCTTCACGACAGCCTTCCAAGGAAGAACTCCAGGAACCTGCAAACGTGCAAAACACGGTTAGCTTGCAGCAAGTTTCCACTTACCATACTTGTAAAGAACAAGAAGCACCGTTATAAATACAGCATAGTTGGACGCTCTTCAATGGCTTTGTTGCGAGTGCTTGTGCTGAGAGCACACTAAATACAACCTGAACTTTAAGGGCTTATTAACGGCAGAATATAAATGTAAAGCGTAGACGAGCGAGAGAACTTCCCAAAGGTTTTATGGTGTAACACCATGAGTCACGAATAAAGACAAATTTTCGTGTGGGTTGATTCTGGGCATTCTGTACTTGGTAATCTTTATCTCGCTGCTATAAAAGGAGGTTTTTACAAATCACCTTTCGTTATGAGCTTGCCCAATATGGAGCAATGTAAAAAAAATTACTGCGTTGTTACCCGTTGGATTACGTGAAGAACCTATTCACGCCATAATAAAAATTGAACAATTTCATTTGAAATCATGCTCTCATCACCGTTTATCCTTGTCGTGAGCATAAAAATATCTATCGCAATGCAACATGCAATTCTGTCATGCATAATTTCTATTTATTATTGACCAGGAGCCTTGTGGAAGACCTTACGGTAAAATTCATAAGATGCGCGCTGAACTCCCGCACAGCAGGTGCGCCAAGATTACCTGTGCACTTTTTCCAGCAATTAACGATAATGTTCTTATTGGGAGTATCCATAGCGCCGCAGTATTTTGAGCAACTCGTGGAACACGGCGCAGCTACCTAACTACGTTTATTCATATACTTTTGGAAGCATACTCGATATGATTGCAGAGTTGTACGCACGCACATAAAATTACTCATCCTAGAAAGCGTGCAAAATTCAGTCACAATGAAGAACGGACGTTATCTGCATGTTGTAGAAAGAGCGCTATGTGGACGATGTGCGAGCAAGCTTCGAGACACGATGTGGGTAAATCCACGATGGTCAGCGTGTTGTATGAGTGCCCCAAGGTCAATCTAGAGTCCCCTGTGAAAGTGACGGCGAGAAACATCAAATATTTGTGCGCGGGATAAGCTATTATTTACATTCGGCTGGTCTCCAGGCATAACATCAGAGTAAATGAGCAAATGATATTGTAAGGATAATCCAAGGTAGAAGAGAAGGTCAGATAAATGGAGCCTTGAATCGATGAACAGATTGATAGAGGCGATTTAGACCAGGGAATATCGAAGAAGCCAACGTTTCGACAAGTTGAATTGTCTTCGTCGGCACGGCGACTGCCTTCTCCAGCGTTCTTTTATGTACGCCACTGCACGCTCTCCCCTGTCCACAGAAGGAGAGGATAAGATGAGCGGCACGTGCTAACAAGAGCAAACAAACAAAAAAAAGTTCTCAGTAGGGTGTAGGGAAAGTTGAGTGACAAGTGTTAGCATGACTAATATAAATGGCAAGACCGAAAGCTTCCAAAGAATCTGCTCGTGGTACATGTCTTTGACATACACTGCGTGCGGAGCGCTAGAAGGCAGGATCAAGAAACAATTCATTAGGTACACGCTAGATCGGCGCGTTGGCTCCTGCGATATTCCCTGTTTTAAATCGTTTCTAGTTTTCTATTCATCGATTGTAAGGCTAAGGAGCTCAGCTGGGGAGGGAGCGGCAGAGCGCTATCATCGGCGTGCCGCACCGTTCCAGCCGCAGCACAAGGTAAGAGGTCGTGCCGTCCCTAATTGCCTTTGTCGTCGGAACGGGTCTACAACCAACCACGACGCGATAGCGCTGGGAGCGATTCCCCGAAGGGGCCCTGCTTGGAGGGATGAACTCATGACGTGCGCAGCGTCTCGGAACGGGGACTGCTGAAGGTCAGCGCGGCATTGTTCACACGTGGGTGTACCGGCTCTTTCACTCTTTAAAAACTAAGTGGCGCGCTGGTAGAGGGTTCTTTCTGGAAGGAACGCTGGCATGAAGCACTCGATTTTCTCGAGGCCCCCCTTGGTCCTGGCAGAAACCTCCATTTTGTTAATACATTACTGTGTGTATTAGTCTTTGTTTCCTGTACATATCTACTGTATAAGATCTCTCATTAAGAGCCTCCTCGTCAAACTGATCATGTCAGCCTGGTATTCGACCTGTGGCTGAAGGGAAGACAAGGAATAATTGGCATAATTACTGACATTCGATTTGTAACATCGTTTGTATATGAAGGGACAATAGCTCCTCTAGATAACTCCAATGAAGGGGTATCATTGGAATTCCCCAGAAAGAATGGCGAATACCACAAGGAGACCTCTGAAGAGCTTATCGCCGATTCCTCGGGAGTACCGTTGGTTGCGGCAACGTGTACCACCACCATGGGTGAATGCCCTAGATCGAAATCTGAAGTGACCTTCTCCGATCCATCACTGATGCAGTGTGATGCGGTAGGAACTGACGGAAGCGCGGTCGAGTACATTTTAAACCACTTCCCTCAAGATGCGATATCTTCAGGAGATATTGATTATGTTAGCGTCTCGTGTGGAGAGCAGGAGGCGACTAATACAGTAGCCGCTAAAGATACCGAAATGAATTCAACTGAAGGCACACGTGCCATGTGTGCAAATAGTGGCCTGCAATGTGAAAGCGCAGGGTTTGTGCAAGGGACCCACAGCTATGAGGTACCTGATGAGTCACGTGTTCCCTTATGTGGGCAAAGAATCATGTCTCCTCAGATGGATGTATTGCCGACTTGTTGCTCGCAGCAAACTATTTGGGCATGTGAAGCATTCGCTAGGACGTCCTTCCGTCGAGTCGCATGCTTGCAAGGCCATCCAACTCACCATGATGTTCGGGCAGAGTTTGTAATTCGAACCATCAGAGCCAAGTGGTTCGAATGGGCTGAGTCACCGAATTTTGTCTTGTGGTCGGATATTCATGCATACCTTTTTCCTCTGTTATATAACCATGTAAAATATGGCGCTTGTCTAGTTTGGGACGCGATAACCTAAGCGCACAGCTCAAATAACCGGTTGCTCCTTGGATTTTGACTGTAGATAACGGGATGAACTTGTAAATGTGCGCCGTAGTTGCGTGTTTGCATGGTGTACTGTTCAACCTTTAGCACTGAAGTTTCTGGCCCCCTGAATGAACTCGTTGTGTCTTCTCAATATGAGATGATGTGTGTTAATATTCGGTGTGAATATGGTATTTTCGTGTGCTCCAGTGCATTTAGTGTGTTTTCAACGCAGACGTTAGAACTGTGTGCTTGGTGTGTTGCGAACTGTGTGCCCTGTGTGCTGGACAAGTGTGCTACATCAAGAGCGCGCACTTACCGATGTTTTTTTTTTTACTATAAAAAACCTTATCGAAAGGGGCGCTCCTGTCATGGGAGAAGTGCGAGTTTGTTGCGTTTGGTGTCCCTGCGACGGCGCCAGAGAAAACAGCGGCCACGAAGAAGCGCGGGCTCAGCACGTGAAACGGAAAATGACGACAAGCTGTCTCACGAAGCAAGAAGAAGAAAAGGAAAAGAAACATGGAGCGTGGCACGTGGCGCGTGTACGTGAGGCGCCATATTGAGGAGAAGCAAGGCGGCCTTCCACCAGCCCTGACGTGGCAGGGGAGCTCTCCGCCAGAACCACGGTCGCGGCGTAGTACCGATTGCCTGGCGGGTGCAAGAGTCGGGGTGTATGGCTCCGCTTGGCAACAAGCTCCTGACGTCGTCTCCTTCCGACGCCTGACGAGCCGCCCGAGCTTCCGACACCACCCTCGGGTGTAGGCCCGAGTGCTGCCTCGCCGAGCGAGAACCTGGCGAGGAGGTCCACTACTCTGCGCGTCCTCGGTCCGTCTCTTCTTCCTGGAGGACCAGGAGAAGTAGCAGGGTCGGGTGTAGTCCCGAGTGCTGTCCTGCCTCTTCGGGCGAGGGCCTTGAGTACCGTGCCGGCTTCAGTACCTCGTCGTCCCTTCGCTGGCACCATGGAGACACCAGTGTAGACGCTGCACTACTCGTCGACGACCTCCCGCGACGACCTCCGACTCGCGCCGATGCTCCACCTGCGTCCTTCGCCAGAACCAGTCGACCAGCCTCGGTGAGACTGTTTCGAACTGTGACTTCACTGGCGTGTTTCCTTGTGTTTCTCTCTCTCTGTTCTGAAGTGCTGCGTTTCCTTTATTCATTTATTAGTTCTGTTGTCGATGTCGTTGTGTATTGTTTTTGTCATAAAATATTCACAGAAGACAGCCTCGCCATCTTTCTGAACACGTTGCCGTCGTAAGACGCAGCGTGCGTTCCATCTAATTTCCAAGAACCCCATCACAATGGCGCCCAACGTGGGGCGGGGCTGTTTTCTGTGTGGATCAAAGGACCACAACGACTGCGACATGGATTTAGCCGAGCTCACTATTCTCGGCGAGAAACTTGGTTTATCGGTAGATGCATTTCGAGCATGGATTGAGGAACAGCGCGCACTAGAGAGGGAGGAGCTCGCTGAGGAATGCGAAGCGCTGTGCGTGGAGGCTGCGCGTAAGGAACGTCTCCGGGAGACGGAGTTGACTTTAGAACGTAAAAGGCGCGAGCCGGACGAACATGCCCGGAAGGCGGAGCTGAAGTTAGATCGTGAAAGGCGCGAACGCAAGGAACGTGCCCAGGAAACGGAGCTAGCACTAGCGCATGAAGTGGCGGCTCTCGAGGAAAGGAACCGTCAACTTCGCCTGCCGTTGCTGGAAGCGCAAAACGTTGCCAGAGCGCACGAATCCATAGTTGTCAATAGTGTCGATTGTATGGACTCAGGCACTTTGATTTCAGACGACCTGAACGAGGCAGGGAGCAGCTTCACGAGCGTGAGGCATAATACCAGTCAGAGCGACATAGACTCTGGAGCCTTTGGGAGGCAAGATACTGTTAATGGAGGGGCAGCAGTTCTTTTAGAGAGTTCCACTACAGTGGCTAGAATAGGAAAGTGTGATTACCGCCAAGCGGAGTGTATGGGAGACGTTGACGCCACTTGGCGATGTTTCCGCTAGGTGGCGCGCGCTCCCGCATACACGTCAGGCCGCCGCGTGAAATGCACACTTGTACACTCATCTGCGTGCGTGGCGCGGGCTCCTGGTGTTTTTTCTTTCTTTTTTTTTGTGCAAATTTGTTGTTGCCTTGAGCAGTGACAGTGCGCCGAGAGTTGATATTTCACACGTAGCTCCGAAAAGTGTAACTATAATGCATAAAAGAAGAAACAGTTGGATGCGGGCGCTGTACCCATCTGATCGTCCTTTTCTTTGCTTTTTGTGTAAGTGCTGCACAAATCATATCATGGACCCAAACCAAACATATATCTCAGGCTTTCCTCCTAATAGGTATAGTAGTTGTTCCTTGTGCCGAAAAGAGAGGGAGTATTGCAACAATGTATGAAATATTTCAAGGGGAGAGAGACATGAGCGGAAGAACAATATTGCGAGCTTCCTTTCAGCAAACAGTTCGTGTCACGCCATATCGATCATTACTATACACTACAGCGAAGCTGTGCGTCTTGAGAATGGAGGCTGGGATTTTTGTTTGGTGTTGGGCCTGCCATTATTGCACCCCCTCCCAAAAATGACAGAAAAGTCCAGCCTCGCCAGTGCCTAGCAAGGCGGGACGCCCAACTCACCATTCATTCCCCAGGCTGGTAAGATTATGGACATGTATTTTCAGGGGCAGGATATCGAGTTTTCGCTTGTGTGTTTCGTTAGAAGCCTTCACCACAAAATGTGCACAGGAATTTTAGCCTGAAAATATCTCCGAATAACCCTGATAGAAGTAAACAAAATGTTGCGAAGAGGAATGTAAAATGTGACAAAAGAACCAAATGATCTTGGAAATGTAAAAGCTGAAACTCAAGATGTGCAGCACTTTGAGGGCGAATTGACGCTGCTGGATGAAGTAATTTGGCATATGAAACGAAGAATTAGAAGGTTGAAAAATCGGCCGCTCTACAGAGAAAGACCGGAAGCCTTAATGTCCCGGAAAAAAAAAAGCTATATGCATCTGTCGTAAGTTGAAAATTACCAAAATGCATGCTTTAAGATGGATTTTCGAACCCTTCGCTGGCACCATGGAGACGCCAGTGTAGACGCTGCACTACACGTCGACGACCTCCCGCGACGACCTCCGACTCTCGCCGACGCTCCACCTGCGTCCTTCGCCAGAACCAGTCGACCAGCCTCGGTGAGACTGTTTCGAACTGTGACTTCACTGCCGTGTTTCTTTGTGTTTCTCTCTCTCTCTCTGTTCTGAAGTGCTGCGTTTCCTTTATTCATTTATTAGTTCTTTTGTCGATGTCGTTGTGTATTGTTTTTGTCATAAAATAATCACAGAAGAAAGTCTCGCCGTCTTTCTGAACACGTTGCCGTCGTAAGATGCAGCGTGCGTTCCATCTAATTTCGAAGAACCCCATCGTATATTTATCCCCACAGTCAGGATTACTGTATATATATATATATATATATATATATTAATGCACCAACAAACATTGAAGTCATGCCACCAGAGGAAATGAGAGTGGTTAAGTAAATTGCTTACAATTAGACGAGCCATAAACCCCTTCGATTTCGATATATATATATGTATATATATAGCGGAAGGAAAGGGGATCGGTCCATGGCACGCTTATTTGTGAGAACCTCTTAGAACTTTAATGACTTCCCCTATGCCGGCGTAGGCTTGTTTCTTTGGTGATTCTTACAGATATATATATATATATATATATATATATATATATATATATATATATATATATATATATATATATATATATATATATACTGTAAGAATTCCACTGTATATATTGCAGTGACACTAAGGACCGCTGTAGTGGGGCACACCCTCTCCAGTGCCATCTAGTGGGTCGCGGACTCGAGGGACACCGAGACATGCGGTCGGTGCGGGAGGAGGCGTTTGCTGGGCGGCGTCTAGAAGCATGGCTGACGGGACTGACCGGGAGCGAAGTTCCAGGGGCATAGAAAGATGCCGAAGTTGCTTTGAGGGTTCCCAGCACCTCCACCAATTGTAAACCGTTATTGAACGCTGGCGTAGAGGTGGACCGGTAGCTTCATCAACGGCGGAAGTGACGCGCCCCTAGAGCGAGCGGTGAGCACGAGAAATGCGCTGTACGGCCAGACCCACTAGATGGCACTGGACAGGGTGCACCCCCCTATAGCGTTCTAGTTTCCCTACAAGATAAATATATATTTGTGTGTGTCTGTGCATTTCGGTAGATATGCTTGCCTATATATTGATATTCCTAACAAGATTTCCGCTATTACGGTCGACTTTCATGCGTGGATAGAGAGATAAACTTTATTCAGGTCCTGAACAAATCCGAACTCGTTTTAAAGGGGCAAGATCTCGGGCAGATATCAGGTAGGGACGGGGAGGCCTAGCCTCACTGCAGTGTCGTGGGGCTTCTGCACAGCCTTTATTCGAGCTAGAACGACCGGACTCTTGATGAGGGAATAAAATTCTTTTTCTGAGAAGTCATGATGTCGTTCCTGTAAAAAGGGGCACCTCCGGAGCGTGTGTCTAAAGTCACTGCGTTCCTTACAGTCTGTACTAATTGGCGAAATGCCTGCGTAGTGACTGTAAGTACAAAGGATGGGATGTCACGTCTGAAGCGTGCGACGAGAAGCTGCCTGTTATCGAGAAAAACTTTTCATGTGGGAGTGGGAAGCACCTACGGCCCATTTTATAGCGTTTCGTCACTTCGTTAAATGTACTCAAAATGTCCCTAAAATGAAAACTGGGAGCGGATTCCTCTGGCTGATCCACGGCAAGTCCCGGCGCGGCAGGCGACACCTCGTGCCTGGGAGTGGGCTAGCCCGTTGACATTGCAAAGGCCTCCGACCTTCGAGCCAAGATGAGCAGGCAGCGAAGTCGTAGTATGATGTGTCAATTCCTAGTGGGCGAGAGTTCTAAATACTTCCTTGCGGAGGGACCCAGAAGCGAACGCCCTGGCAGTGGATCCAGAGTCACTATAACTATCAATAACTATCAGTCCTTTGTGGATCAAGAAGAGTGAGGGCAATGGGCATTTCTTCTGCTTTGTGAGAAGAGGTGGTTCTAATTGACGCTGAGGAAATGATCCGAACCTTAGTATCTGTGGATACCACAGCAAAGCAAGCGGCAGCAAGCGGCAGCAAAGCAAGCGGCCGTTATGTCCATTGGCTTCGATGATCATGCCGAATACACGGATGAATTCCACCCTAGGAATCCGCTGCCCCGCCGCCGTTTGCAGCCTAATGTCGATGTCGGCTAGTGGTTTCCAGTTTTTGGGCTTACTTCCCCTTCTGGTGGGTCGATATCAATGAAGTACAGACGTTCACAGTGAGAGCTGGAGGTCCATTTCCTTGATGCACACTTCGACACAGCCGACGTCCTCCTGAAGGGAGCTCTCTACGCAGCCTTCCGAGCCACCGACGCTCCATATGGTGATATCGTCCGCGCAGATGGCAAACTTGATGCCTTCCAGGCTTGATAGCTCGGCGACTAAGCTGCACGTGGCAATGCGTAGGAATATTAAACAAGTTCATCTCGGCATCAAATCGCGTAGCGCAGGTATCGCTCACACATGTGTCTCCTTTCATTTTAACGGAGTGTGCTTCGAAAAGTTCGCGAGCCGCTCGACCCCTCCACCTTTCTCTAAATAAACATCTCTCTCTCTCTCTCTAATTAGCATTGTTACCAAGTATCCCTTACAAAATATTCACAGCATATCCACAGAGTAAATGATGATGAGTGGGCGAAGCTCCGGAGGTTCATCATAGATCGTGCCGAATTCCAGATTAATTTAGTTAAGGCGCACGCTACGAATCCTTATAGTTCAACTAAGCACAATTGAAATCTCCCACCGGCACTTCATTGCAAGTAAAGATCCAGTGCCTATATATATATATATATATATATATATATATATATATATATATATGGGTGGCCGGTGAACGGTTCTCCAGCGCGAGCAGTCGGTGTTTTTCAATCAAGAAACGCGCTAGAAGACGCTGCCTGCGCCAAGCTTGTCTCTCACAGGTGAGGGCGCGTTCTGGTAGCGCGTTCATCGAGGAAAGAGCGTTTCCATAGTGACCGCGCGCCTTTCGCTCTCTCTGTCTCTCTCTCTCTCACACAAGACAGCAGATGGAACAGTGAGAGAGTTCGCGCGCAGGGAGGCACGCGCCGAGGGCGCGCCTCCAACACGCGACATCCTATTAGCGCGTTCCTAGTAGGTGACGCGCTACTACAACGGACGGACAGACCCAAATCTTAAGGAGCCTCGCCCCTAAAAAAGTTGTGTCGAAGGCTACTTCTGCTTGTCTTCCATTGGTTGCGAGTGAATTATTTTCGGCCATTTTTCTCCTCCGTACAAAGAAAGTTATGCATTGCGAGCATGAGACTAACTTGATTTTCATTAAATCATATGGGCAATCGTTATTAACATCAAATATGTGAATAGTTCGGTCGCTCTTTTTTGTGATAGCACAGTGTTTGAATGCAAAATGTGTTATATATCTTTAGTTTCCGTATTACTCCAAATTGCTTTTCACTTTATATCATTTGCTCTGTAACAGGTGTTTTCACGAATTGAATAGAATGGTGTGGAAGGAACAAGCGACACTCTTTTCATTCAAAAAGACAATACCCACAAAATACGTTGCTTTCCGCTTTCAAGAAAAATATTCTGGGACTCGCAGACTAAAGTCCATCAATACATGCTTGCAAAGTTATACGCCGCCATTTCATTCTCTGGCAAAGCATCTACCGACTAATTCACCGGAACCCGGCACAAACGCTCACTCTGTTTCTCTGAGAAACATCTAATAAGGGCGATATTTAAAGTGCCGTATACCAGGAAAAGGCCTGTCTTGATACATAATATAGAAATGGCGGACTGAACCATAACGCAGAATACTTAACAGTATTCTCGGCTACCACTAAATATACTCCGACACGGGGTATTCCTGCACCTTCCGTGGTTCGTACGGTAGAGATTTAGAAAAAAGAAAATGAGGAAGTCAGCAAGCATCATCCAACAGTCGGATTTTCTAAATGTGAAATTAAAGCCACGAGCTTCACTTTCAGAAGGACAGCCATGGACGCCCTCACACTCCACACAAAACGTGGATGTGGCATCACTTCCGCATCGTATTTTTTTGTTCGCTTCATATTAGGGCGAAAGTTCCCGCAGCACGAACCATTCGTTGAGCGAAGTAGAAGCGCAAGATAGGGACACCAGCTGAAAGACAGTTACACATCATGTCTCGCCAAATACTACTCTGATGATTTGAGAATGTCAAGCTTTTGTCATCTAAACGCGACTGCGGAACGCGTTGGAAAATATCCGCATTCATAATAGCAGTCCTTGAGTGTTACACAATATGCCTCGAGACGTGCACAACACTCACTTTTCACCATGTTCTCACTTAACATTTTCCTGTGGTAGCATATCTCGCATTTCACGCCAAATCAAAGCCAACTAAATAATAGAATTTTTAGAATTTACCATGGTATGCTTCTGTAGTTTAATCAAAACGATCAGACCAGGATCTGTAGGTGCGTGGTTCTATTATAGCACTCGACGATGTTGAATTTAGGTACAGTCTATGCGGTGCAACACAACTGGCAACGCCAGTTTTGTACAGTGAAGTGCCATCGCGACAAATTCGAAAACGTGTATCTAGTTTTCAATACAGGTTGTTGAATGCTGGGTGCCTTAATGATGCGAAAAAATATTCTATGCCTCACAATTCATTCCACTCAGCTAGAAATAGTAATATGACGTGATGTCATAAGGCGGGAATGCTTTTCTTACATGATGTACCGCACGACGAAAGTTATTACGTACTGTTGAGAAGAATGCAACTAATCCGGCTCTGGGTAATCTAGCCAATACCATGCACCCAGCCAGTTCAAGGACAATATTTCAGCGACTGCACTCGTTCTAAGCGCAACAAGCCATCAGAGGTTTGCACCATGTGTGCTTCGTGCCTTTTGTTTACCCCCTCTTCAGCGAAAGAGCACATCTCCAATTCTGATAGCGCCATCTGAATAACAAGGGCGCCGAATCAAACTCACGCGTTCTTCCTTTTTGAGCAATTCAATTTTATTGACGATTCTGCTTATCGTAATATCCCTCATTGCCTTTTCACCGCTCAGAACAGCCATCGGTGCCGCCCAATTTCCTTCTTGCGTATTTTTCTCTTGGCGCGACAAATTTGGATGTAAATTCATTTCACACATACACAGAACGCGCCTGAAGAAGAGTGCCTTGTTCTTAGGGGACACGTATGTTGAAATACACCCTGGCACACTGAGCACCTCGAAGCGACAGTAAATTAATGTTTTAGTTCCATACATTTGCACTGAACACTTGGCTTGTTTTCGATTGGGCACTGCCACGCGCAAGGTTCTTTTGGTGTTGAGCATAGGAGAAGGCGATCTCAATGTCGCCTGTTCTTTTCGTCCTCATTTTTATAATGCAGCAAACATGTAAATTTAGCTGGCGACATTGTCATGGACTGAAATTGGACCACGCCTACAAAAGATGAGGAGAGTGCAAAATAGCAGGTCGGAGCAACAGGAGAATGTTTAATGAGGTCATGCATACTTTCACACTCAATGTGAATGTTTACGCTCATGTCAGTTTTACACTTTAGCGGGAGCGTCTTGTTTACTGCGTCCTTGAAGGCTTGCAGAGAAGGCCTCGTTGACTGCACAAGCCTTCAGATATGGAATTCGCCAGTACCGGGGATTTCCATGCTTGTTTGAAGTACCCGGTACCCGACAATCTATGATCGGAGAGTGTTCGAAATATTGCGAAAAAGATCTGTTTATACTGGTACGCAGCGACGGGGGCGTCGTCTTATTACTGCACTCTAACCTTTTGCAAGTTCATCACCTAATCTATGGGGCAAAATATAAAAATCGCGTGTAAAGCCTGCCTTGGCCCTGGGAGTAGAAATGGGTGGAAATCAATTTCATGAAATTGTCACGCGGCGCACATACGGAACCATGTAATTACTGCGAGGCGCGGCCAAAAAGTAAAGGCTTTTGTAAATTCGAGATCGTCTCCTTTCTTTTCATGAAATACTATATGTAGTACCTGCTAGTCTTAGCACCTCTGTGAAAGTGTCACAGCTTTAAAGAACGCAAGAGAGGGACCATAACGAATGCTGCAAGCATTTGTCGCAACCAGCTGCTTTTCAAAAAATATTCCAAACTAGTAAGTGAGCATTGTACTCCTTGAGATGCCTGAGGTTCATCTCGCACTCTGTCTTTTGTCTGTCCTGGAAGCTTCCTTGTGGTGAAGAATATGGGTACGAGCCCCAAGCCACCTAAGATTGATCATGGGTGTGTCACCATGGATCGATCAATCCAAGTTGCACACTCTTCCTTGCTTTCTTAGGGCCTTGGGGAAAACAATGTCCTTTAAACTAGTGTGCGGAAGGCCACTATGTTGATGTTAGCGGACCAATACTGCTGTACCATACGTAAGTACTCCCAATGTACTCTAGCCAAGGCTGCGAAATGCACGCTGGGTGCTCGTCGACACTTCCGCTCACTTTTATGCGTGATAGTGAGTCGGCAAATAGCTTGTCTTTGCACTGATGTGCTGGATGTTGCTCACGAACTCCGTAATGTAGGCAAGTTCGGGGATTTCGCGAGGAGTGTGGGCTGGTGGCGGTTGAGTGAGTATGTAAAATTGCCGACCTTCGAGGAAATGGAGAAAATAAGGCACCGCCAAGTACGCCGCCAGAAGTTCCCGACCGAAGGCGCTGTGTCAACCCTCTATCGGCGAGTGCCACAGTCCACTGAAGAACTGCTGCAGTACTCTTCGGACGGCGATGTCAAGGCGTCCACCGTGAGGGACATCAGAGTGTCGCACTTCGGATGTACGTGGAGGGTAGCGCTGGCGAGCGCTTCCATTAAGGAGCTGAAAGCTTTAGCTCCGTCCGCTGTCCAGGATATGGGCACGTTCGCCCTTGTCTGACTAGACAAGAGTGCTTTGAGCGGTTGCAAGATGACAGCGATGCGAGGACCGAAGCGCCGGTAATAATTGATGCCGCCAAGGAACTCTCTCAGTTGCTTCCTAGTGGAAGGCAGGGTGAACTGCACTACGGCTTCCACGCGAATGGAAAAGGAGATATCCCATGGGAGCTGACGCGGTGGCCAAGGAAGTGCAGTGCGCCGACACCGAACTCGCCCTTTCACCCACTCACCACTAAGTCGTACTTGCGTAACCGTTAAAACATTTGACGCAAGTGGAGTTCACGTTCGTCTGTCGAAGCGCTGAAGACGAGGATGTCCTCAATATGCATGCAAAAACAGCAGCTCAATTCACGAAGGACCTTGTGGACAGAATGTTGAAAAGTTTGTGCAGCATTTCCCAGACTAAATGCCATGGAGGGTTTTTCAACCATCCCAAAAGATGTTATGCCTGCATACGATACGTCGGAAGGCTCTGCAGGTGTCTGATTGTATGCCTTGACAAGGTCAGTCTTGCTGGCTATCATGCACCCGTGCATCAACGCCATACTATCCTGAGTGTGAGGGCTAAGATATCGGCCCGGTACAGTTACTTTATTCAGAGCCCGGTAGACACCAAATGCCCACCTGTCCTCTGAAGGCTTGGGGACCATGTGTAACGGCGATGGTCATGGTCCAGAGGGAGGACTAACGTACCCGAGCTGAAGCATATGCTGGAGTTCCTGCCGCGCTATCTTGTACCCGGCAGCGGTGAGACGAAGGCGAAGTGCAAAAACCGGTCCTGCCTGAGATGCAATGCGATGTGCAGCAATATCGCCTACTGGGTCTTCCAGGGAAGGCGCACGAATGACACACTATTTTGTCTTGCGGAAGTGCAATTTTCCCTAGGGTTTCTTTGGTGACAGTTAATAGGTGGAGCCGAGCAATACCTCGCTAAAATGTTATGCCTTTACTAATTCAGTTGGAAAACGGGAGCACAGACATCGCCATGGTCGATGTCAATGGGCTTGCACGCAACAATGCCGTGTCGTCTCGGGGTTGGTTCCGTACTCTGGGCGGTGATTAAGCGAAACGGTTTGTGGAGTTCTTCACCAAGAATGTACTCGGTGTCACTGAGCTGCACCGCACGGTGCCAGCAACTAATGGGGGCAGACGCCCAAGACAGAACTTCCCATCCCAGAATTAGCTGGCAGGAGTTCTCGGATAGCACGGTTAATTCTATATGATGAACGTTGTCCTTGATGAGTATGCGCGCTGTACACATAGCTGAATTCGAAATAGGGCTCCCTTGAGCCGCAACGATCGTGAGACCATTGTAAGGCGGCATAATTTTCTTGAGACTGGAACACAAATTAGCTTCAATGACAGAAAATGTCGGGGAGGCTTTGGCATGAGCTTGTCCGAATCGAAAAGGTGGTAAGCTCAAAGCGACGCCTTGAACCGTTGCGTTAGTCTGAGAATCTTCGAGATGGTTATGGCGGATGTCGATGACAAGCTTAGAGTGCCACTAGACATCCGCACCAACAAGTGGCACGGGGATGTCGGCGATCAAGAAGATCCACCGAAATGTCCATCATAAGCCTAGTTCAACGGTGAGAGACCTCTGCCCAGAGGTCCGTGTAGGCGTGCCGTTAAGCGCTGCGACAAGAGGCGTTGTGTGACTTCTACAGCGGTCTCCAACGTAGCAGGTATCACGCATACCTCAGCGCCGGTGTTGATAAAGTATCTTACCTGTGTAACCCGGCCGGTGACGTGAAACAGGAGGCTAGACCCTGGGCCGAAATCACAACCTTCAGTCCAAGCCGGTTCTCGCAAACGTGCATGATTGGCGTCAATAGCGAGCGCGAGCTCCATATAGGCTGTGGAACCAACTCATTCCACGGCGGGTACTAGGTGAGCTGTCGGGAGTGCAGGAGCGGCGATGGTTTCGTGACAGGCAGCGCGTCTATCGGTTTTGAGCGATTTCAGCTCAGCGGACATCTGGTCAACTTTGCCGATGTGCGCTTCGTTGGCAGGAACAAGACGGTCTCAGCGGTCGTGTGTTCGTGCGTCGAGTGACGTAGCGTGTGGTTTCCGGATGGTACAGAGCACGGGGCCTCCGACGTCGATGATCTTGTAGGCTATCTGTGCCATTTCGTAGATATATTCTGAAAATGTGATACTCACGATCATCCGTCCCTGTCGAGGCAAACGCAGCAGGTAGAGCCCATGCAGGATCGATGCGTCCTGTGCAGCTGAGCGATCCCCAATTAGAAGCCGTATGGGGCGCAGGAGCTCTATGCGGCTGCGGTCACCGAGCTCTTCGGCGGTGAGGAGTAGCTGCAGCCTATGCTGGTCCGACTCAGTTGCTCGACGTATAAGCTCTGCCATGAGCATGTCGTATTGGCTCTTAGCAGGAGGGGAGAGGAGGAGATCCCTGAGGATGAAATTGGACATACCTGGTGCCTTGTGCATACCTGGTGCCTTTGGAACAATTGTTGAACGCTCAATAACCAGAGCTCTGGGTAGGACTGCGAGAACTCCGGAAGCTTGACGTTAGCGACCAGAGTCAGTTTCAGGGGCCGTCGCCGATGCATCGTTTCAGGTGCGTCTTTCACCTGTGTCGGGATCCTAGGCGTCTACCGCCGTGTGTCAGAAAATGACAACGACCTGGCGAAGTAGGTGCGAAGGGCGGGTAGCGCGTTCTCCTAAGACATCGGGGTCACATATTTGTAAGGGCGAGTCCGCGCATGTTTTCTCCGCCCACGTCAGTTGAGTACAGAAGTGATGGAGTGAAGTGGCAGTGCGGGGCAAAGTTCAATGTGCTTAAAGTGCGCGCCACCGATAACATCGACAAAGACGACGACGAAGCAGTGTGTCATTGCGTGTGGTGGCGCGAAACCGCCCGACGAATGAGGAGGCGCCCCGGCCTGAGACAACAAGGAACGAGGGCGCGAGAGCAGAGATCCGTCGGGTTGCGGACTCGAGATCTCAGCATGCTCCCAACTAGGCCGTACCACCTCTCACTTCAGGCCTGGCATGGGTGGAACGTCGCCAGGACGTTCCCGCCAGGCAATTCCGGCTGCCACTTCAGCGAGCACAAGCCACCAGCGCAGACGCCGAACGCGCTCCGGGTCAACGGCCTCAAAGGGAAGCAGCGTTCCTGACTGCGGGGTCGGACATCGCGTCCTCAGCGCAGCCTCTACTTCGACAGTCCCCTTCCTACAGTCCCCTGCCGCAACAACTGATCATCGACTTGCTCGCCGGTGAACTTTTCCCATGTTTGTACTCGGCCCATGTGACCTTTAATGTGCTTCTGAGATATTGCATTCCTTTTGCATGTTTTGTTCTTTCTGTTCCACCATTTTACTTCTAAATACATTGTTTAAAACCCGGAACGGCCTCGTCGTTATTGCTCCGATGACGGTTTTCTCATCGATATAATTCGAACCGAAAAACGCCCCGCCACGGTGGTCTAGTGGCTAAGGTACTCGGCTGCTGATCCGAGGGTCGCGGGATCGAATCCCGGCCGCGGCGGCTGCATTTCGATGGAGGCGAAATGTTGAGGCCCGTGTGCTGTGCGATGTCAGTGCACGTTAAAGAACCCCAGGTGGTCGAAATTTCCGGAGCCCTCCACTACGGCGTCTCTCATAATCAGAACTGGTTTTGGGACGTAAAACCCCACAAAACAACAACAACAACCGAAAAACGAGCTTATGGCATGGGTTGATGCGCGAGAGGCTGCGCGACTACAAGAACAGAAGGATCTGTTGGAGTTTCTGTTGGATCTTTCTGAAGGATCTGTTGGAGACGTGCACGACCTACATAGAAGCAGTCCTGAAGCTCTGTAAGTCCGTTGATCCTCGAATGTCCGAAGACGACAAAGTTGGACACCTTCTCAAAGGCATTGCCGAGGACATGTGCAACTACCTGATCGGGAAGGAAAGCCTCAGCTCGGTAGCTGATCTCACCAAGCATTGCCGCGCGTTCGAGACCTTGAAGCTACGCCGTATTACGCCAAAGTTCGGGAGGTTGGCGAACGTCGCAACCGTTGCAAGCATTGACGACAGCTACAGCATCAAGCAAGACCTTGCGGCAGCCATAAGGCAGATTGTTCGCGAAGAAGTGGAACGGCACGCCAAGGCGACGGGTGTTGAAAAGCTTTGTCGTGCTCCTGCTTCCAACCAAATTCGTGAACCTGCGTCTGTCTTATCAGCATTGTCTGCCATGCCAGGCGCAGTAGACTATCAAGCCGACGTTCCTTCCCCGACGAAAAGGCGCATAACCAACGTCTTCGTGCGGCTTCCACCACTCACCGTCATTCGGTAGGCCGCGTGTACTATGCCTAGAATCACACGGTTGACCACGCTGCTTACGACGTTCGTCGCGCGTCGCCTGTGTGCTAGAACTGCGTCACCGTGGGACACATATCCCGGTTTCGTCACCGGCGTCGACAGGCGAGACCGATTCCACAAGTTCCTAGTTGGCATGAATTTGACCGTGACAACTACAACCACTGGCTAAGGGATTCTGCTGCCACAAATGCCACAGGAGTCTCGACGCCACATATGACCAATACGTTCCGTCAATACAACAGGAGGAGTGAATCGCCAGCTTCAGACCGCAGCCTGACACCGCCAACCAGTCGCCAACGCCGTTCACCATCACCACGGCAACGCTCTACGCCACCGCCGCCTTCGGGAAACTAGCCGCGCGACCGATGGAGGTAAGGTCGCCGAACAGTCAACACCTGTGCCTAATATTCCTACACGTCTGATAATGGTAAAGAACAAAGTGCGTGTGTTAATTGACAGTGTTCCTGCAACTGCGTTGATAGACACTGGGGCTACCGTTTCTGTAATGAGTACGACTTTAAACCTAAACTGGGCCGAAAGGTAATGTTCCCGTGGAATGGTGGTCTGATGTTTCGTGGTGTCAGTAGTAAGTGCATTGTTCCCCTCGGTGTCTGCGTTGCCAATGTCTTCTTCGGTGGGGAAGATTCTAAAACAGAATTTCTGATCCTGCCACGCTGCACTCATGACGTCATCCTAGGGATTGAGTTCCTTTGGGGTTGTGGCGCTTCGGTCAACTGTGGTACTGGTGAAATTACCCTCAACAGCGCGCTCCTCGCAACACTTGCAGATGCACATTAGAGGGACGAGAACTTCTTTGTTGTTTCAGACGACCTGCTACTAGCGCCTTGGTCGCTGTCACGTGTGCGTGTGAAAACAACTGCTGCCGACCTGTCATCATTTGACGCGCATGTTCAACCACTCGCTTCAAACTGCGCGAAGAAAGACGTACTTGTGCCACGATCTGTCGTGACAGTAGTGAATGGCGCCGCGAATTTGTGGGCATTCACCTGCTCATCCGCTCCTGCTGTACTTCCGCGTGGTATGAAACTTGCTGAATTTGACGAAATCAGTTACAGTGCCATCATGGCCTGAAATGAGGAGGCAGAGCCTGCCGCAATTAGCCCCGGCTCATACCTTGACCGGCTCTGTAGCAATATATATATATATATATATATATATATATATGTATATATATATATATATATAAAACAGAATTGACGATGCGTCTCATAGAGAACGACGGTTTACCGTCGCTCTCTAAGAGGCGCATCGTCAATTCTGTTATAAATTGGCGGCAACCCAAGCTTATATATATATATATATATATATATATATATATATATATATATATATATAACTTAATCAGCAAACGGACAATGAAGCCTAGGAAAGCATAGGGGAAGTCACTTGTGCTATTGTAGTTGTGGAGAAAGTAGAAAGGAATTAAAGTGGACGAAAAGACAAACCTGCCTTAGGTGGGAACCGAACCCACGACCTTCGGATGTCGCGTCCGATGCTCTACCAACCGAGCTACGAAGGCGGTCGTGCCCCCGTCCACTTTATTGTGCATTTATGTACATATTATCCTGGGAGTGTTAGGCAGCGCCGCTCATGGCCAAGGCGGCGTGTGTGGAACATGGAACACACTTTCTTGCCAGGAGGCGTCACGTAGAACGTGAACTTCCCTTCCCTGCCCTTTCGTTATATATATATATATATATATATATATATATTTTATGCATAGCAATAAAAAAGTGTCGAAAGCTACTTCTGCTCCTCTTCCCTTGCTTGCGAGGGAATTACTTTTCGCAATTTTTGTCCTACGCGGCAAAGAAAGTTATGCGTTGGTAGTAGGAGACTAACGTGATGTTGATTGAACCAGCAGGGCATTACTTAGTAACATCCCATGTCTGATTGGTTTAATCCTACTATCTTCTGAAAGCCCAGTGTTCGAATATCAATGCATCATATATCTTTAGTTCCTGTGTTTCTTGAAATTATTTTGCATTTTGATCCTTTGCTTTGTAGCAAATCTTATCACGAATTGAATAGAATAGTTTTGCAAGAAACAATAGACACTCGTTACTGCTTTCATTAAAAAATATAATACCGAAGCCATATGTCGGTTTCCATTTCGATGAACAATATTATGGGATTCGCAGACGAAAGTTCCTCAATACATCCTCGCAAGATTATGCGCCGCCATTTTCTTTTCTGGCAAAGTATCTACCTCCTATTTACCCGAACCCTGCACGAGCGAATTCTCCAGATGCCCTGGGTCAAGCAGCGATAAATGCCCCTGAGCAATCCGAAACGCGAACAACTCCTCCCAATGCACACTAAGCTTCATACGCGCAATTATTCGTGTCTGGTTTCAGTGCATGTAGCCAGTACCGGCCCGTAAGATCGGCAATTAAAAGTGTCAGCAAATTTGCGGACATTTCTTAGATATGAATCTGTGGTTAGGATCAAGGCTATGTTGGCTTCCGGAATAAAACATCACGAATATAGAGAGCTCTTTGCGACCTTCCTGTGTCCTCACGACAAATTACACAAAATGTGAACAGCTGCCGTAGTTGCGAACCCTGCACTGTTCGCGCCGGGTCATGTTCGCCAAGATGCTGTGCAATATATGTATTCTTGCGGGACAATGACACCTTCAGGCAAGACCTGCAAAAGGACGAATACGTTGATGAAACAGGCAATGGCTGCTGAATCAGTGTTTCTTGTACGTTTTGTTAGTGTTTCAAGTATGTTGGTTACATTTGGTGGCCAGCCCGATTGACAAACTAGTGAGCGCTACTTTTCAGGAGATTTGAGAAGCCTGTGATCGGAAATGAGAGGCGATGATACGGCGAATGATCGCTTGCATACCAAGCAAACAGAGCCTTTCTGCTGCGGCAGAGTGTAACGTTGCCGAGGCGTGTAAGAATCAAGTATGCGAGCAGATTGAGGAATACGACAATCATTTAGAGAAAGAAGACTCGTTGGAGCAGTCTGCAGGCAGGAAGGACGTACCTGACGAGCTTGACGAGAGAATCGACGCGTGTGAAGAATTTGAGAGCGAAGAGGACGCATGTGACGAGTTTGCTGGAAAGGACGACGAGTATGAATACCTGCTTGAAGATTCTGTTTGGAGCTATAGTTTAGACGCACATGGCTCTTGCTCACGACCAAGGCGCCGAAACAACAAGAGGAAACGAACGAGAATTGAACAAGTCTATCAAAGACATCCGTCGATCCAGATGATTTCTACTTCTGATGACTTCTCAGCACATCTCGGAGCACCCAGAGATTGCTGAGCTATTCAACAGTAGACCATGTTCACACTATAAATCAGGTGATACCGAAATGCGCGGAGTACAACTAACTGCTGTATATAGCCTTCATAGATTCCGAGAAAGCATTTGAGTGGTTATATGCCTCTGCAGTCCTACAGGCAATGCGGGATCAGGGCATAGACGAGCATTACATAAGTCTACTGGAAGATATTTACAACAGCTTCCCAGCCACTATAGTCCTGCATGAGGAGAGCAGAAAAATACCCATAAGGAAGGGTGTAAGACAAGTGGACACAACTTCTCTGATGTTATTAGATCATGTTTACAAGAAGTATTTAGAACATTCGATTGGGAACAGGTCGATGTAAGGATTAATGGCGAATACCTCAGTAACCTCAGATTTGCTGATGAAATTGCCTTGCTAAGTAACTCAGGAGATGAATTACAAAGCATGATTACTGACCTAAACAGGCATAATAGAACTGTGGTCTGACAATTAATATGCCGACATCTAAAGTAATGTTCAATAGCCTTCGGCGAAAACGTATGTGTACGTTTCGTCTAAGAAAACGTATGTCGGCGTACGTCGGCGAAAACGTATGTGTACGTTCGAATTCTGGACATGGAATTCTGACTGTCTTACCGATAAGAAGGAAGTGTTTGTGCCTCACAGTTCATTCCACTCAGCCAGATACGGTAATATGACGTCAGATCATAAACCGGGAACGTTTTCCTTACCTGATGTACGGCGAGATGAAAGCTATTACGTGTTGTTGAGGAGAATGCAACTGATCCGGCTCTGGATATTCTAGCCAATACCACCCAGCCAGTGCAAGGGCAATATATCAGCGACTGCACTCCTTGCAAGCGCAACAAGAGATCAGAGGTTAGCACTATGTGTTCTTCGTTCCTTTTGTTTACCCCCTCTTCAGCGAAAAGAGCACATCTCCAATTCTGATAGCGCCCTCTGAATAACGAGGGCGCCGAATCAAACTCACGCGTGCGTGTTTTTTCTGTAATTCAATTATATTGACGACGCTGCTTATCGTAAGATCCCTCATTGCTTTTTTACCGCTCAACCCCGGCATCGGTGCTGGCCAATTTTCTTCTTGCGTATTCTTCTCTTGGCGTGATAAATTTGAATGCGAATTCATTTCACACATACACAGGACGCGCTTTAAGGGGGGTGCCTCGTTCTTAGGGGACACGTATGTTGAAATACACCCTGGCACACTGAGCACCTCGAAACGACAGTAAATTAATGTTTTAGTTCCATACATTTGCATTGAATACTTGGCTTGTTTCGATTGGGCGCTGCCATGCGCAAGGTTCTTTTGGTGCTGAGCATAGGAGAAGGCGATGTCCCTGTCGCCTGTTCCCTTCGTCGTCATTTTTGTATTGCAGCAAACAGGTCAATTCAACTAGAGACATTGTCATGGATTGAACTTGGACCACGCCTACAAAAACACAAAAACAGTGTATAATAGCAGGACAGAGCAACAGAAGAATGAATAATGATGTCATGCATACTTTCACACTGAATATGAATGTTTACGCTGATGTAAGTTTTATAATCGAGCAAGAGTGTTTTCGTTCACTGCGTCCTTGAAGGCTTGCAGAGAAGGTGTCGGTGATTGCACGCGCCTTCAAATATGGAAGTCGCCAGTACCGGGGATTTCCATGCTTGTTTGAAGTACCCGTTAGCACACAAACTGTGATCGGAAAGTGTTCAAAACGCAGCGGAAAAAAATCTGTTCATATAGGAAGGCAGCCCTGAGGTCATCCTGTTATTGCTGCCCCCTAATCATTTGCAAGATTATCACCTAATCTAAGGAGCAAAATATAAACGTTGCGTAAAAAGCCAGCCTTGGTCCTGCGGGTAGGAGTGGCTCTAAATCAATTTTACAAATGTTTCACGCGGCGCACGTACGAAATCACGTAAATATTTGGAGACGCGGCCAAAAAGTAACAGCTTATGTAAATTTGAGAGCGTCTCATTTGTTTTAACGAAATGCCAAATGTAGTACCTGCTGTTCCTAACATTTCTGTGAAAGTTTCACAGCTTTGTAAAACGCAAGAAAGGAGAACCATAGCTAAAGCTACAAGTTTCAGTCGCGAACAACTGTTTTTAAACAAAATAGCTTATACTGGTAAGTGAGCGTTACCCTCCTTTGAGGTGCCTCGTAGTTGACCTCGCGCTGTGCCTTTCGTCTGTCCCCGAAGCTTTCTTGTAGAGAAGAATGTGGTACGAACCAAACGCGATTTCTTTATATCATCCGTTGTTTCCCAATTTGTTCTTGTTTTACGTATTACTCTTTCTTTCTACCGCATAGAACACACTTACTAGTCAAATTCTGCAGTTGAAGCGTGTAACACAACACGTACCACGTCCCCAAATCTTACCGTGGCGGTCCTTTGGAACGCCGCGTCAAATTGCAGGGATTCTGCACCTAGAGCTTTTCAAGCTTACGAAGGTCTTCGCATTTTGTTTCCCTTATGGGAAGAGCATCAAATAGTTGTAAACTAGAAACAGGTATGGGCAACATAAATGTTGTGTCGTGCATATTATTCAAGAAAGACGTTCGTATTAAAACAGCAATTTCTGTTTATTCCATCGTCGTCATCCTTTAGTCTGGTCGCCCCGCACATTTCCCTGATTCAGGAAAAAAAAATGGTTATCTGTTATGTCTAGTATAGTCATTTCGCTTCTTGTGAATCGTCCTCTTGTGCGTGTTTCGTCTAACGGGAGCTTCGGGCACTCGGGAGTAAAGTGCCACTTGTGTTCGCGCTTGTTTAGGGTAGCTTCAATTTCCATACTCGGGAGGGACCAGCTTCTTATTGATGGTTCACGGCTGCCTTAGTTGGCCTATCATGTGCTGGTGACCAATTAATGATAGCTGAGCTACCGAAGTTCATTGTACTGACACCTTTAGTGTGAATCACGGCTCACTTCGGCTCATTCCACACTCGCCCATCTTCCGAAAAATAAGACTGGTCCACGCTTTTCAATAATTTTTTTTTTGGCGCGGAGAACTATGGAGAGAGTTTTGTTTAACTGCAGGTAGTTTAACCCGCACGTAATCGTCAATACAGAAAGTGTTCCATGGTGCCACGTCTTCCGTCGGTGTAAAGCTTCGACTTAATTTGCTTGCTTGCGATGCGTTCTCGCAGCTCCTCTATTGCCTTTCAAGGGCCGAAGCATTTGTGAGGCAATCCCACAATGTCGAGTCTAGTCTGAGGTTGGCGTTCACAGAAACTGGCGCCAGTAGTTCCATGAGGCGAACGGTGGTATATTTATGAAGAGTGAATAATCGCTGTTCTAATATCACGGTTTCCAAGTAGGGCCATTTCAATGTACGTTTTAAATACCTGTTAAAGCTTCCCAACAAATTGCTTTCCTTTTGGTCGTACGTGGAAGAGTTGCAGTGCGTGATTCCGCGTTCTGTGAGGAATTGCTCAAAATTTGCTGAGCCGAACTGCGCAAACACATGACAACAAGCACGATAGCCAAAGCACACACTGCAATTTTAAACCTTCCATCCAAACGTGGTCTACCTGTTGGACTGTGGGGTCTGCTCTAAATAAAACATCGCACAAACTGATGCACCTTTACGAATCAGGTACAAAAAAACACCGATACTCTGTGTGGATACAACCAAACCTCCCGCTCTCCTGACTTTAGATCACAAGGTCCCAGTGTTGATCCAGTTAGTGTAACACTGCTTCAGGGAAACTTCCGCTCCCCTAGGGAAGGCGAGCAGCGCGAATCATACCTATTTCATAAATTACGCACACTGAAAAATTGAATAAATGAATATCCGGGCACTGTCACTGTTGTACGTACATTAAAGATAGAATAACACCAACAGATAGTTAACATCACAGTAACCAATACCCGACATAAAAAGAGCGTTGCTTTATGTCAGTGCCGGCGCCCCCATGCAGAGAAAGGTGCGCGGCACCGCAGTATGGTCGGCCTAAGTGAAGAAAGCCACTGTTGTTCAAAGGCCGGTGCAGGATCCTTAATTTTTTTTGCGTGGCCAGCCATTTCTTCATGACCATTCTGCGCGGAAACCACCTAGAAACAGGCGTTTTTCAATGCCTCGCACACGTTCAGTGCTCAAAGCAACGGTACTTCCAAAAATCACTTCCCAAAGTGCCAGCAGAAAATGCTCGAAGGGGCCTATCCTCTTTGTCGCGTCTCAGGATGAGCTCTCATTTCATTTACGAGCGTCCAGCATTGCTTCGTGGCACCAGGCTGTCCCAATGTATTACATGCGAAGCACTTCTTAGCGAACTTCGGCGACGTTGAGCGTATCTATCTATCTAGCCGCCTATACGACTTTGCGCTCTCCTGGCCGTTTCGTTAATTTGATGTATACGAAAATTGGTATGCACCAACATGACTGCATGACGAACATAGATGACACGTCATAACAAAAAAATCATGACGCACATGTTATAAGCGGCATCATTTACGTGTCACGGTCTTGGTGCTCTTGCGGCCGTTTCGTTAACTTGATATACATACTAAAATTGGTATGGCGAGACAACAATTTATGACGACCATGGGTGACACGTTCTAAGAAAATGAAAATCGTGACATGCATGATATGAGTGGCATGATTTACGTGACACGCGTTTTGATAATGGGATGTACACCAAAGTTGCTGTGGAACGTGCACGACTGCATGACGAACGTAAATGACAAGCCATAACATTAGAATCATGACATGCGTGTCATGAGCGGCATGACTTACACCGCAGGCAGCACGCCAACACAGGACTTATGTAGGCGTGAAGTCGGCCAATGTCGGCAGCGATATCGGGCCTAAGTCGGCAAATCGCGCCCGCGCTACTTTCACCCACATGTGCCCGATGACGGCCAGCCAGAATGGCGCCACTGTGGCGAAGCCACCATGGGTCGAACTTGGCCAGCCAGAGTGGGCGAAATTTGGCCAGCCAGAGTGGCCGAAATTTGGCCAGCCAGCGTGGGCGAAATTTGGCCAGCCAGAATGGGTCAAATTTGGCCAGCCAGAATGGGTCAAATTTGGCCAGCCAGAATGGGTCGGATTTGGCTAGGTAGCATTGGCCGATGTTGCGGGCATTCAGGCTTTTTTGGCGTGTTGTCGGCCCCGCCGACATCGGGAAACCCCTTGCGGGACTGTTCACAGCCACTATGGTGTTTGTAGTTTACCCCACGTGTGTCGCGCCGTTTGGATTGCGATAATTTTATTTTTTGTTTTCACATTTTCGAAGGACCAACAGTAGTTTGTGTAAATGTGCCTCTCATGCATACGCGAAAGCTTTATTAACACAGTAATAAGTGGGGCTAAGTGGATCCTCTGTAGTTTCTATTAATGCGTTCTCACCAAAACAAATAACACAACAAGAGAGGTTTATAGGGAAAAGCACTATTTCATTTATTTTGTGAACTCTGCATTGATAATATGCTATTCTCGTGTTGCACCGTCGTAGTGGAAAAGCTTCGGCAAGGGTGGAACCTGCGGGAAAAGGCGTGAAAATTAGCACAGCTGTGGAGCACATCAGCACTATACTATAATTCCATGCAACTTATGTGCGACTCATGTACAAACGCGGAAATACAAGAAATGTCAGAAACATTCATAATCGGGTACTACTTTAGAAAATAACAAAACAAAGTCGTCCTTTTAAATATAATGAATCTATGTTCAATATCCAACCCCGAGATCTTGGTGTCGTGTCGCTTTAGATACCCAAGGGGGAAAGAACGTGAGTAAAGGATCTGTTGCAAAGCAATTTTAAAAGCGGCACATTACTTGAAATAGGTGCATCTTGCATTATAATAAATTTAATATTTTTGGCATACATATCGTAAAGGAAAACATGTAGACGTGAGCTAACACGACACACCCCAGGGATGGGGTCGTTAGGCAAAAAATGTTCTTAAATGATAGGTGTAAGGTGCATTATAAGCAGATATTAGAGAAGGAACCCCTTTTCAAGGCTACTTTAAAAATGCCATCGCGTGCCGAACTGCCGCACATGTCCTGCACCAAGGAGCGCGTGTTCGGTATCACATTACCTTTAAAAATACGGGCAAGAAAAGAAAATGTTACGAGACGAGAACTGCAAGTCACCACACAAAGGGTGTTTGATACAAGCACAGGATTAACTACATGAAGTAAAACTGCTTTGGGACAATGTACGTAGGCTCTTTATTGGAAAATAAAGAGCCTACGCACCTCACGACACAAATAATATATAAAGTGGAACCGGTGCTTTAACATCACAACAATATGTGCCACATCCCATTTTGAAAACTGGCCAGCAACTTACCGAATTTTGGCATCCGCTCTGCACTCTTCAGCTGTGAGTCCGCAATACAAATTCGGCGACGACACTGTAGTCTCACCAAAAGGCACAGGCTTGTGTTCATATACAACCGATGTCACAGTTGGGATGGGCATTGTCTTAGGAGGTACACTCGCCAAGGAATCGCGCAATCATCTTGAATGATCGATAAATGCGGTACATGATAAACGATAAACGCGTGGACAGACTGCGTGCAGCCGCTGAAACTCGTTCTTACACCTTGCACGTTGGTAGCGATGCAGCCGCGACGAGAGAGCGCGGAGAGAGTTCCTCGTGGTCTCCCCCTCGGAAGGCAGCGAACGCCAGCAAAAGCAGGTTCAGAACCACATTCTTTGCAAACTGCAGATGAGCACAATGGATGTTCACGGAGGGGGCCGTGACAAAGGTGGCCAGTTCGGGAGGGGACGCGACCCCCCTCCCCACACACTTTTTTTTTATGTTTAGTTGCTGCTGGCTTAGCACGTGCTAGGTTGCTTCTCGGCAGAGCACGCTCGTTTTTCTTGCTTTCTTTTTTTTTTTTGTAGCTGTCTCAAAACGTGGAAGACAGCATGTCTGTGGGGCAAACATTTTTGCACAATGGCGGGGACACCCGCCGGGACTGCATTTGTTAAGTGCAGCCCAGTGCAGCCTGTGGCGTATGCTGGCACGCATGTGTTCTCTTGCCAGCTACTTGTAACACAGGATTTCGCAGAGACTGAACCACCCACTATAGCTAAAAACGAGAGCGAAATGCTGCACTGCGCGCAACAAACGTAGCGAGGACGCACGGCGCCGCCATTCTGTTTGAATTCCTGCCATTTTCTTCAGCGCACGAAAGACATGCCCGTTCTGCCTTTCCGCACGACAAGAAATACTGCGATGACTCTGTCTCTACGCGCCCTTCTTTTGCCCTTATTGGTTATAAATAAATGAGTTGTTAAATATCAGAATACACACATGTGCACTTATATCAACGCCATAGTCTCATACGAACGTCAGTGATAAATCCGACACACTGCACAGAGCATGCACTCAAGCTCGATATATTCTGCTCATTTAACCAGTACAACGTAACCGATGGCCGATGTGTAAACGAATTCGATATGTATGGAAAGAACGCAAAAACGGACGTTACACAAAAAAGCAAAAAAAGCATGAATTATACACAATGGCGTGGACATATTAAGGAATTATTAGCCTATTGTATCTGCGTGGTAGTAGAGAGCATGGAGGTGCATTGTTTACCCGACCAGTAGACAATTATTTTCTTTTGCTGAGCTTATGCGAGCTGCGATACATGCGTTGCGCTGTACAGGAGCTGTTTTTGAAAGGATTGCACTAGTTTCGCGAACGCACTGATGAAATGTAGTGGAGGGCCACGTGGTCAACAACAGCTTGACTTAAGACGGCTGGTTTATGCTGTAACCCTGCTCAAACGTATGAAGAAACTAGGTAACAGAAGAGAGCTTTGATTTTCAACTGATTTTTTTTTCAGTGCATGCTTGCTGTTTTTATATAACATAAGATACGCAGATCGCCTGCACAAGAACACTCTGTGATCAGATACACTATAGTAGAACTTACCAGAAAAGCTCTCTCTATATCAATTATAGGTGTGTGCATTTGTTTGCCACCTTTGAGATGAAAAATGCTTGCCATAGCACTGCTTGGTATTTTTCGTTTTTGCTTTTTTCGCAAATGTCGTGGTCTTGACAAGAGCACTTCATTTGAATTTGCAATACAAATGGATATATGTATTTCATGGTCCTCTCATTATAGAGCTAGCACTAGATCAGTATTGTCTCCTCGCTGTCGCAATGTTAGCTCTGTATACCGTTCTTTTGCATAAGTTGCTAAATGTCAGTAGTATAACGCCGGTGGCAAGTTTTTCTCCGCTTCAGCGCACCATAAAGTCGGCACTAGACCTTTTTTTGTCCACGCGCTGTTACCTCCATATGCCTTTTCCTTCCAAAGGATGCTAAATGTCAGTAGTATAGCGCCGCTTGCAACTGTTTATCTTTGTTTGAACATATGAGTGCTGGTTATGCCCATCGATGTATGCACGAACTAGTTCAATTTCTATGAATTTAAGTTTTCTGACATGCGCGCTGTCAGATAATTTTCCACCATGCTTGTCGATCCTTCTGGCTAATGTTAACTGTTGCGCCAGCCTGTTTCGCTAAGTTCCCGCAAAACAGCCTATAGATGTATATATGAATAGTTTATATGCATGTTTTTTGTGTGCCCTGCTTATTAAAAACAATGCGCGCGAACATAATGTCATATATGCTGCTCAAAACGCACCTGCGCTATGTTCCGGCACTGAAACGCGTATACATGAATATATGAAGCTCAACATCTTATTCTTACGTCGAATCACTCAAGTGAATTTCGGTCATCCTTGTGTCGATCGGATCTCTATTGTTATATACAGCAGGCTTCCAAAGAGGCCCGGCCGATATCAACCATGAAAGGCTGCGGCGTAGTCGACGTTGCCTCCAGGACAACAGAAATGACTCAATGTCTCCTGTGAAATAATCTTCCTGGGCAAATATCGCGCCAAATTCGCCATTCCTCAGGTGATTCTGATGAGCGGCAAAATCGGCGCCACATTTGCCGGAGAAAGTTATCGGCTAGCCGACGGGGGCTTTAAGGTGGCATACTTGGCACAGTGTTGCCGATAAATGGCGTCGGCCAGCCCATTATGCCTGTAGAAAGGCAAAATCGGCGCCATAGTTGCCGTTGAAAGCCATCGCCTCAGCCGATGTCGGCAGTAACGCGGCATAAGCGGCCCCATGTTGCCGATTACAGTAGACGGCCTGCCGATATCGGCGGGGCAGCGGCTATAGTAGCCCGACGTTGCCAGTCATTGACGGCGGCGTGGCCGATACTGGCTCGCTGTCGGCAACATTAGGCCGTGGATGGGCCGAACTTTGCCGCCATAAAACCAATGTCAGCCCTACGTTGCGTGCTGCCTGGGATGCCACAGTCTTGGTACTCTTGTGGCCGTTTCGTTAATTTCATATGTACCAAAATCGGTATACCGAGACAACAATAGAGTTAGATTTTACGTTCCTGACGCATGCTTCGCATTTCCGTTTCCCACTGCACGTGGGATCTGCCATTTCTTTTGTAAATAAATTCCACAATCAATAAAAAAGTTGCAGAAAGTGAGGCGTACGGAACGATTGCTGGTGTTGGGCTTTTGAGTAAGCGTATTCCATTCCTTCTATCTGGCGCTTTCCTACGAGCAACTTCAACTAACCGCACGCCTTCATATGTTTCCATTGAAAGAACTGCATAATTTTGTTTGCGGTGTATTAATCTTGTACAGTAACGGAAAAGTAACGACGTTACTTTTTAGCAGTAACTGTAACTGTAACAAGTTACTTTTGGAAGCTGAGTAACTTAACTGAAACACAGTTACTTCTCTGGCTTAGGTAACTGTAACTGTAACACTGTTACTTTTTACTGGTAACGTGCCCATGACTGCCCAAAAGTGAGCGTAAAACCCAAATGTCTGTCAGAAGTAAAACTTTATTCACACTGAACGGTAGATCGCACATACATTTCAGCAAACAAAATGTGATTATGCAGTGCTATAAAAGTTACCTTCATATAAACATGAGAACGTAGGGCATTTGATGCGAGGTGCAACTATTTTAACCTCAGGTACTAAAAAAATGACCTGGCGGACATTTGAATCTTTTGAGTAAAGTTTCTGTGCTTTGCTTTTTCCAGTTGCGCCCATGCCCTCGTAGGCGTTTGCGTCCGTTTTACATTGATGTATATATACAAGCATTTGCCGCAAGATAAAATAACAGACAAGAACGGTGTTCACTTCTATATACGCGGAGTGCTCACTAACGTGTGGTTACGACCTATGTGTGCATATGTTAACTACACCTCAGTGTATAATAAACGAGTTCTTTTATATGGTAGCGAGAGCCACTTTCAAGGCTCATAAAGAAAAGATGGGATGACATATGTGCAGTTACACATCCTATATTCTTAAATAAATGAGAAGTAAGAATGAAGTGCCAGTATTGTTCACTGCTATGAATATGGTTTACGCATGCCGGAATTGATACGGTTGAGTAGGATGAGATGCGCGCAGGACCGTTCTTGTGTTGTGTTTGGGAAGCCGAAGGGATTACTCAAATACACCCGAGTTTCGGCAAAGCAGGCAGTGGCCAGCAGGGAGGCTGCAGAAGTGACCGCGTAAAGCAGCGTAGGGTTCAGTTCAAAAGAAGGAAAGGATTCAAGCGAGTTCCAAGCCATTAAACCTTTAGGAACAGTCAAGCTTTTCTTATCTCATTAATCCTGGCTTCGCTGGCAAAGGTGTGGAGCTACCGACACAATGACGTAGGAGGCACTCTTGTCACATAATCGTACTCCGCCACAGCCTTAAAGGCTCATAAAACAAAACATGTCATGTCATACGTGCAAGAAGACATCCTATATTTTTAAATAAATGAGAAAAAAGAACAATGTGCCGTTCTTATTCACTGCTACGAATACGGTTTCCGCAATGCTCGAAGTGATACGGTTGACTAGTCAAAGAAGCGCGCATGACCGCTCTTGCGTTATGTAGCGGAAGCTGACGGGCTTACTTAGGTACACCTGAGCATCCAAAAGTACGCGTAGTGGCCAGGAGGGAGGCTGCAGGAGTGACTGTTTAAGGCTGCGTAGCTTTCAAGCGAGTCCCAAACTGTCAAAACTGTAGAAACAGCCAAGCTTTTCTTATCTCCTTAATCCTGGCATCACTGGTAAAGGCGTCAAGCTACCGACATGATGACGTACCAGGTACTCTAGTGAGGCAATCGTACTCCACCATAGCCTATGTCCCTTATCACCTGGCGGTCTCTCAATGTTCCTCCTATATCATTACCGACTGGCTGTACCTGACCGATCAACACGCACTTATGCGCTTCTTCCCTCTCCCCTCTTTTTCTCTCTTTTTATTTCGCATTATGGAAATGAATCACCGGCTTCATAGATCCAGCCCGAAAATTCGAGCTAAGCCATTTCTACACTACAGACATCAGAATTCTTACAGACATTATAATTCTTACAAGAGGCTAGTTAGGACAGCTACTGACAGGGGAACCCAGTCATGTTAATGAAATCCAGCATAGAATAAGCATGAGATGGCGCACAAACGGAGACGTTCCCAACTGATGAGCAGAAAGTTACCATTAGTATGAAAGGAAAATTTTATTACTGCATTTTGCCAGTACTAATACACGGGACAAAATCCTGGAGAATTTGAGAGGAATATAATGGGCGTTAGATTAAGAGAGACGACAACAGCCATATCGGTCACGAAACAGACAGGAGAAGCCGACGTAGTAACCGAAGTTAAGAAGAAAAATATGGACATGGGAGGCCACGTGATAAGAAGGTAAGGTAACCTACGAACAGTTAGAACGACGGTATGAATACCAGTAGAGCATAGGCGTTGCCGTGTGTGACATAGACTAACATGAGGTGACTAAATTAACAAACTCGCAGGCATCAAATTGGTTCAGTTGGTGCAGGACAGGAAAGGATGGAGAGAATGGGGAGGCCCTCGTCCTGTAATGCGAAAAAGAGACGTCACGGTGGTCAAGTGGCTATGGTACTCCGCTTGATGCCGTCCCACTCCATTGCTATACTACGTTATGTATGCGTATGCTATTTTAGGGGCTTCTTGAGCGCTATGATGGAACACAACTCTCGATTCGCGAAGCAAATCACAAACGCACAGTTTTGTGAGATGCTGTGCAGCGTAAAAAATAGACCAACAATGTGCTTGTCTTCTGCTTTGATTCCACGTCCCATCCAAGTGGTTATCGGCGCTTCGCGATTCCCCCAGCTGCCGAATTACCGGATTGTTGTTATCATAAGACCGAGAGGAGGTCTATATGTAACGAGAGTTGACCTCGTACATCTAGCTTGTGCTATCAGCATAGCAATGGCGCTGCCGAAGCAGAAGGTGAAGGTATTCACTATGTATCAAAAGAAGATTCGAAACATTCTCACAATCTACGCTGCACAAACGCAACACGGCAGCATACGCCAAGGTGAAGAAGCTTCACATGAGCGCAGGAACGAACGAGGTGCCAGCATACGTGCCCGCTCCCGATAAAACCAGCATGCGAGTTATCAAGAACATCGACCCGTAACTGGACGACGCCACAATACAGCGCTGAGAGTACATGACCGAAACTTCACCGCAATCGAGGCAAGGCGTCTCAAGAACGTCGCAGTGGCATAAATCCTTTTTGAAGGAGTACGAGTCGAGAGCAGCAAGGACAGCGCGGTGGCAGATACGTAGGCCCCTTAGCGCGATAAGCACCCACCTCATAGGCATCAAAATGGCCACCCACAACGGAGATACTAAAACATTGCTGTGGAACTGTAACACACCTCAAAGACAGCAGCATTCGCTCAGCTCCTACGAGTATGCAAGATCAAACCGCATATCACCCTCTTCCAAGATTGCGGGGAAGGCAATTCACCAGAGAGGCTCCTTTCATTCCAGGGGCCTTCTGCCGTTCTTTGTCCTGGTCGGAGTGCAGCCAGGCCTCAGTGTGTACAGATGAGAACCGCGGTTTCATCAAACTACTCACAACTGCCACAATGAAAACTAGGGAATGTCCGCTTGTTCTGGCCGGATATTTTCATAGTGCAACGACCTATGCTGCTATCCAAAGAGCGAATGTAAGAAGGGCATTAAGCTGGCGGAATTTGCCGACACCATGGTCTTGCAGGTCCTCTCCGACAACCTTTTACCCCCAAAAGAGATAACTCGGTCTAGAGACACACTAACCTGGGTCTGACATTCTCTAGGAACGCGGCGGCCACCTGGGATAACGTACAGAATAAACTAGGTCGCCACCACTCTATCCTTTCAGATAACGGACCGGGACCGCTTCAGAAAAATGAGGGAAGGAAGAAGCAGCAGAGACTGGACGTAAAAGTCTCTCGTCAAAGAGATATAGGACGCAGTCGAGGAGACCACCAAGGAGGTCGAAATGGATGAGGAGGTACCGGCCATGGACTCGCACCTGTCTATGACCTCAAAAAAGCTTAGAAGAACAGGTTTAACAGGCACCTCTAAGTTTCTATATGGGGCTTGACAAGAAAATAGAGGCCTACGCCAAAATAAATCTGTGCGCAGCAGTGGAACGGGATTAGCGAAGAAGCCGATGGCCAGAAGCGCAGGTTTAGTAACTGGGGGCTGCTAAAGCACCAGGAGGCCGAGAGCGACAAGCCATGCACGAGCTGCACGCAGCTACTGAATGGAAAGGCTGGCGCACCAGCAAGCGCGCGAAACCGGTGGAACGTAGAAGCTTATAGACACCCTAGCAACAACTACCTACCACTAGAGAGCAAGTCATTTGCGTGGCTAAAAGCTAACCCTGAATATCAAAGGGCGCAGAAGGAGGCGCAGAAGGAGGAGGAGGAGAAGGAGGAGGATATACCATTCAGCCAAGTGGAGATCAAGTACGCCCTCCAGCAGCTCCACAGTTGATCCGCCCCCAGGCCGGACGGAATATCCAACAAGCTCCTGCGAAATCTCGATAAGGCCATCAAGATACTCAAAAAGGAAATAATTGAAGTCTGGGAGGCCGGGAATGTGGCGCAAGAGTGTCGCGCTGCTAATGTTTCGCGCCTTCCAAAATCCAAGAAGCCAACTCATTATAGAGAATACTCGCCCCATTTCCCTTGGTTCATGCCTTGGGAAAGTCGCAGAGTGCGCCATACACAGTTGCATCACAGGCCATATTGAGGACATCAAAATGTTCAGACACAATCTCAATGGCTTCTAGAGAGCCCTATCCGCGCAGGACACCATGCCAGTGTTTCACCAACACATCACCAACACCGACAGGCTTTCGCCCATAGAAATGTTGGCGCCGGCCTTAGTGAAAGCGTTTGATACATCCACGAACATATAATACAGAAGATGTTCAGTCCAAACCTCCGAAGGAAATTCCATAATTACATTACAGCTTGCCTTAAGGACCGCACAGAAATCATTTGCATGGCGCAAGCCTGCAGCGACACCAAGCGCCTGGGAAACATCGGCATCCATCAGGGCTTGGTGCTATCGCCGGTCCTCTTCAATATGGCCATGCACGGGCGCTCAATCAAGCTTGCCTTAATCGCCTATGTCCGCCACGTCATCTACGCGGACGACATAAGCATCTTGGTAAGCGGGGGTTGGATGTGCTTCTTGGAGAGTCGACTACGAAACGCACTAGAGGCCACCGAGAAATTCTGCCGACAAACAGGGTTGAAGCCATCTCCAAGCAAGTGTATATTAGCTATCTTTGTGACGGGCAAAAACTAGGACCCAACAAAAACAAAGCAGACGGTCGAACACGACGTTGTGGATGGTACTGTCTGATAAACGCAGATACCATAAAAATCTTGCGGCTCCCCATGGACGCTCGCAGAAGCCACAACACGTAGGCGCTCCAACAGCCTATAAAGAAGTACGCATAACTTTGTCCGAGGCATCTCACGCTTTGCAAGCGAACGGGCGTGTTACTCGAGGATAATATCGTGAAAGCCTGTCACGCCTCCCTCGTGAGCCACGTAGCCTGTGCTGCCCCTTTCCTTAACTAGAGATGGGCGGAGCTTAGCAAAATAGATGTGCTACTGCGCACAGGTCTCAAGGCAGCAATGCGTCTGCCTATCAGTACCAGCAACGCGAAATTCGTGTAGCTAGGCGTGCACAACACTGCAGAGGAAATTTTCGAGGCATAGACAACTCTGCAGATCGGTTATCGAGCACCTGAGCAGGGCACAAAATATTACATGATGCAAACGGTAGACCCATATCCAATCCTGAAGATAAGTCGAAACTACCACCAGACGACCGAGCTCATCTCAAAGTGGAACCGGTACCACGCAACGTCCACCCGGTCTGCAACGAGAGACGGCATAGGGGTAGAGCGAGGGCATTCAGAAACAAACTACCCAAGCATAACACGCACGCGCTTTCCGTCGACGCAGTCAAGTATAAGCCGGGCGGCAGGCCTAGGTCGTGGCGGTGACGGGGACAACATCCAGGCTCATCACCGCCTCTTCCGTGAGACCAGGCGCACCCACTAATTTGAAGAGCTAGCCATAGCACTAGACCTCCAAAGCAGCAAAGCGCATATCAAGATACACGTCGATCCGGACACGGCCGCACGGACTTTCGCAGCGGCTCTCGTTTGTAACCAACCAGCCAACCTCGCTGCCAAGGCGATACGCAAGTACGTAGCCATGGAAACCCACCCGAAGGGGAGAGGGCTAAAATACACATCACCAGGTTCCCGGCCCACATGGGGTGCCTCACCGGTATTAGCCATTGCAATCCCAACGAGGACGTACTGGTGTGGGAACTCACTAACCGCGTGACTGCGGCTGCCTCGTCGTGGTGAAGTATTCCGACCTGCAGGGCGACAACGAACCTGTACTCACATATGGCGAACTCATGCTACACTTCAGGGCAAATAGGCGACTCTTTCCATCCCAACACTTCAAAATAAACCTTGCGTAGTCCACAATTCCATCAAACCCGCGGTCATGCATAGTATCAACCCCGACACAACCTTCACCTTCCCTTTCTATGACCGCGCACACAGCAATTTTAAACACATGCTCTGGCTGTGCCTGGCCCACAGCCTGGCAGAGCTCACCCCTGAAGAAACCTGGAATGCGGCCATCATGAGCACTAAGCACCAGCATCAGCTTCGGGCGGTGTAAAGGGTCCGGTCATTGCTGCAAGTCTTCGACTGCCAGCGCCATCCTGGGCGGAGCCCCTGGGCTAGCGATGTCCTCACAGACCTCCACTAGGCTCTCAGGATGGTGTAAATAAAGTCTTCTCTCTCTCCCACCCATGCTCCCACCAGCCGCAGTTTTACAGTTTAGTAGTAGCTGATGGCACGAACGCAAGAGAACAAACTGCGTGTATGAACGCCGCAACTGGGGCATTCCAGAGAAGCGCACGCGCCCTATTGAGACACGAAGTAGTGGTGATGATAGTTTCCTGGGAAAAAACACCAAGCCGGCGTGGAATGGCAGGACAATGACTGCATGAACTGGAAGCACGGCCTTCTTAGTGGCTATTGTAAACGTTTGGGGATCTGACCAAGTTGTCGGGCCATCACAGCCATGTCAGGTTGTTGTCGGGCTGTACACGTCGTCTCTCGCATGACGCTTGAAGCTCTCATGACGCATGACGCTGGAAGCATCCACCATAATACGAGTGGGTGCGTCGGCCCTCGGATGAATGAGAAGTACGGCATCGGCGACAGCTTGTTTAGTGGCTGTGAAGGCATCTTGTGCTGCGGCAGTCCAGGTAATAGCGGACGAAGAGCTCTTGGTTGTGCGAAGAAGCTAGGTTAGTGGGTGAAGAAGCTCAGCGCAGTGGGGTATAAAGCGTCGGGGAGAATTCACCAGACCGAGGAACTCACGGAGCTGGCGTGGGGTGCCGGGTGCTGGAAAATCCTTCACGGCCTTCACGTGCGAAGGCAACGGCCGAATTCCCAGCGCCGAGATGTGGTGACCCAAGAAATCGAGCTCGGAAGACCCGAAAACGCATTTTTGAGGATTGACAACGAGGCCGTATTGCTGAAGGCGTTGAAAGAGTTCTCGGAGATGACGCTCGTGATCCTGTGGAGTGCGGCTTGCGATGAGGATGTCATCGATGTATGCAAACACAGCAGGAAGGCCACGCGTCACCTCGGCGATAAATCTTTGGAATGTTTGAGCTGCGTTTCGTAGGCCAAAAGGCATGCGCACGTACTCGAACAGGCCGAAGGGTGTAGTGATGGCCGTTTTCGGGATATCGGTATGCTCCACAGGGATTTGATGATATGCCTTGACAAGACCCACTTTGCTAAATACCTTGCATCCTTCCAAGTGTCCTGTGAAATCTTGGATGTGTGGCAAGGGATAGCTGTCGTGGACCGTGTGAGCGTTCAGCGCCCGGTAGTCGCCACATGGACGCCAGTCACCTTGTTCTTTCTTGGGTAACATATGAAGTGGTGAAGCCCAAACGCTGGACGAAGGGCGAATAATACCAAGCTGGAGCTTGTGGTCGAATTCCCGGTTAGCAATCGCGAGACGCTCACCGAAGAGGCGGCGGGGACGAGCTACGGCGGGTGGACCACGCGTGATGATGTGGTGGGTTACATTGTGCTTGAGCGGCTGTTTTAAATTGCACGGCCTCGTGACGTCAGGAAAGTCGTCGAGAATTTTGGCGTACGGGCAGTTAGGGATCAGCGTGCGGATGCCGGTGGGAGCAACAGGCGACAGAACTCCAGTGATGGAGAGGCGCGTCTTGCTGTCAATCAGGCGATGTTGACGCATGCTGACGTCGAGGTCGAAATTGGTCAGGAAGTCCGAGCCGAGAATGGGCCGATTGACATCGGCTATGATGAAGACCCATCGAAATGTGCGCCGCAGCCCCAGGTCGAGTGTGAGTGACCGCAGGCCATACGTTACTATAGAGGTAGAGTTCGCCGCGCGGAGCGTAGGTCCACGTTGCTTAGAGGTGCGGTCTTCCTTGGAGGCGGGCAGGACGCTGACCTCGGCACCCGTGTCAACAAGGAAGCGCAGGCCGGAAATACGGTCCATGACCACGAACAGGCGGCCGGGTTGGAAGGCGAGGTCACATTCGGCCGTCAATGATCTCGCGGTGCGTTTCCCGACCAACTGCATGGGGACCGGCACCGGTGGGCGTAGTGCTGGTAAGTGCGATGATACCAGCAAATAGGTGGACCTCGAGGACTGCGTGAACGGGGACCACTCGGGGAAGATGCTCGGTGGCCTTGACGTGTGGAAACACCACGGTGGTTATGGGGGAAGCCCGAAGGGCGTCAATGGAAGCGGCGAGCTGGTCAATCCGGGACTCCAAGCGAGACACTACGGATAATTCTGGTGTTGGAGATAGTGCGGCGACCGTTGCAGAAGTCGCGTCGTGGACTCGATCAGCGAGCTGGGCAAGGCGATCGAGGGTGAAATCTCCTGCAGCACCCAGGACTAGGCGAGTGGACTGCGGCAAGCGTTGCAGGAAGAGTTCTCTGAACAGCGCGCCGTTCGAGTCGACGTCGCTTGACCGTAGGAGCTGTCGGATGCTTTTGAGCAGCTGGGAGGGGTGGCGATCACCAAGCTCTTCACTGGTAAGCAGGTGCCTGAGGCGCGCGCTCTCAGATGTCGTGGTGCGGTCTAGAATGCTCTTCTTGAGACGCTGGTACGGGGCATCGTTCAAAGGTGCAGCGATGACGTCCGCTACCTCTTGAGCCACCTCAGGTGAAAGGTTGCAGAGTAGGTGACGAAACCGAGAAATCTCCGAGGAGATGTGGTGCAAATCGAAGGTGGCTTCAACTTGGGCGAACCAGAGCTGCGGGTTACTGCGCCAGAACGTGGGCAGACGAAGCTGAAGAGCTGCAACGTGTCGCGGGTGCATGGTAGCGTCAGGCAGGAGGCTGCCTGAGGGTGGTAGGCTGCTAGGGTCAGTCATCTGTTAGGCCGGGTCACCACTGTTGGGAAACGCGAGGTCGCAGCGGAGCTACAGACAATGCAACCAACGTCGCAGGCTTCTAGAACCAACTGACGCGTGCCGGGTCCGTTTCCCAGGCACGCGCCGCCACTCTTTATTTTTCTTTTCTTTTGCAGCCGGTACAAATGCGCCGGCTGAGAACGCCGACGCTAGCGTTCCTCGTGCTGCGGCGTCGGTGGTCTCTACAGCACCATACGACAAAGCTTCTTCACGAGGCAGCGCTTTGTAATAATGATGACAGAAAAGTTGAAGAAGATCATATCATAATGATGATGTTGATTAGGCCTCTGTAATGGGGGCTAAGCTACAAAACACGCTCCCCTGTGCAGAGCTACAAAGCGTGCGTCCCTGTGTTCTTTCAAATGATTCCTTGGACTCGTTATGCAATGCAGTTTCCTCGACGTGTAGTGGCGTGTTACTATTTTCCCACGTAGCATTGCATTTGTTAATGCGATTCCTCGGCAGCCTTTATACCTGTATAGGTCGTCGTTTAGCGATGATTTTCCAAGCACAGGCGTAGCTCAGTGGTTGAATGCTCCATTGCCACGCAGAGCGACGTCGGTTGAAATCTCCCTCATTCCTGGTCATTTTTTCTAAAATTGGCGCGATACTGGTTACGGACACCTGCGTAGTCGGCGGCGGAAAAATAACGGTCGTTGATGTCATCTCCAAACAGCTTACCTTGTAAATGAAGTACGACCGTGCGCCAAACAGCCGCGCTGTTGAAAGAACTCTCGTGTTTCGCAGAAGGCTTGATCGGACCCGCAATTTATCTCTACCCACTACCAAAATCAATTCTGCCAGCTCACTGATGCCTTATTCCTCATAACGGCGGCGTACACAATGGTGTACGCAACTTGTTTTTGACAATTCTGTTGGAAAGTGGCCACGAAAGGGCAAGAAACACTGGGCTTTGACAATGTAACCTTCGGCGTACGCAGTGGGCCGCCAATTTGCTGCATGGAGTGGCGCATTTCTACAGGCATAATTTTCTTAGTGCATCACCACGTTTTACGAGTGACCCGACGTGGTATGCTTTTGGATCTACCACAAGAGTATAATTTTCGTTGGCTCGCAGTGACAGCTGTCGATAACAACTGCACCTATATTTCAAGACCTGCTTGCGATCCCTCTTATAACAAAGGGATACCTATTTGAAGAATAAATTAATATTTGAATATACTGTGTTTGCAAATAATTACTCTGCACCAAACTTATCAACGTGTTGCGTTTTCTTGATTGTAATGGAATATTCAGTGCCTTGGAAATTACGTGTCCCTAGGGGTTATGGTGGTAGCGACAATGATAGTGCTATGTTATAAATTATAATTATGATGAGAAGATAGTTCTAGCAAAGCTGTTTACTTAGGATTCACGGGCGTGGAATGAACTGTTCTTTTTCTTCCATGAGCCTTGTATTTATGTCACGTCTTGTGAATAACGTCTTCAGTGTTAAGTTGGAGGAGCTGCGTACGAGAGGAGAGAGCCAATCGGGAATAATACCAATTAAATGGCCAAAGGAAATTGTGTGGAGCCAGAAACACATTTTTACAAATACCAGTTCTCTCCACCTTTAGCAAAGGAAGCGATCTTCAGACATATCAACAGAGTACTGGTATTCGTCCAAGCATTCCTGGCACCAGGGGTAGGCTAACTCACAGCCCGACCATGAATCTTCGTTGATGACTGGGGCAAGCCAACCTCCGTTGTATCGCTTGCACGGCAATTTCGAAGCATAATGATAAGCAGCTTATTGTGCAGCCGATGAGGTAGGGCACCAAGTAAATGCTCAAGGGTTCCTTTGTTTCTTCCTTGTGCAGAGTTTGTGGCAATATGTATCTTCTGTGAGGTGTGGCAAGTCCATGCTCCCAAACCGCCAAGAGGAGGCGTCTGTGCTGTCGTCTGCAAAACAAACGTAAGGCGTAATCAATGCTATTCATTGACCTCAATAAATGCACGCACCCGGAAATAAAATACTCCTCTGAGCGTATTTCATATTATCCCAATTGAAAAGATTCAAATTGCGGAACCTCCTCAATTTCAGTGCTAAGAATGGGACTATTTAAAGAAACACTGTAAACTTCCGTGCATATCTCCTCTCTAATGAGTATGCTGTTCTTTCCCGTGTTAGAATATTTCGCACCTAAGTGCGGCTTTAGTGAGTTCATTCGACGTAAAAATATCCCATCCGAAATAATCCTAACTCTTAGTGATTGTCGCGGTCTGCTCTAGTATATCACGTAAATAGAGGCGATATCTGCTAATGATACCATCGCGATGTTCCGTGTATCATGGTTGTCATCATCATCATCATCATCATCATCATCATCAGCCGGTCTACGACCACATGTGGCCAAATAGCCTCTCCCACAGACTTCAATTATCTCTGTCCTGTCCTAACTGGGACCAATTATTTTCCGCAAAATGTTTGATTTTATATGCCCCCCTGACCTTCGGCCACCTATGCCACGTTTTATTTCACCAGGGATCCACCCTGTTCCTCAGAGACCAACAATTTTCTTGCCTTCTCGTTACATGTCCTGTCCACGTTCATTTTTTCTCGATAATTACCGTATATATGTATACCAAAATATATAACATTCCTTGAGATGCGCAATATCCCTGACAATTCTCAAATCGGATGAAAACCGAAAGAATAATGCCTACACCGAAAGGCAGTGAATACCCAGGCCCGTACGTAACTCCATAAAAGGACGATTTCATTAACAAATTGGTGAAGCTTGCACCAGTGGCAAAACGCTAGCCAAGCAGTGAGGCCAGTGGACACCCGGCTTGTCGCTGACACACCCGCATTTCCTCGTGATGCGAGGCTTTGGTAAACACCACACAAAGCATAGCGAGGCCCGGCGAACGCTCCTCAAAGTGTGCGAGCACTCCTAACCTCGATGACACCGCTGTTATCGCGAAGACTTCAAATCAACAAAAAATACTCGGCCATTGAAGAAAAAAAGGAAATTATTAACCTTCGATAGGGCTTTCGGCTAAGATGCTCAGTCTTGAGGAGCGCAGATTTTCATGGACGCGTTCTTAAGTTTTACACAAATGACTGATCTTCGCCACTGACCATGCACTCGTGAATGTGCTTTTCGTGTACGTAAATATGAGTCTGTTGCTTCTTTAATATATTCAGTTGAAAATCAGCGATTATGCGTTCGTGTGTTACTAATAGTTCATGTAAGTACAACGCTCTGTAATTGTTACGAACAGGAATAGAAGCAGCCCCCCCCACAGGTGCCAAAAAAAGCATGCCGCAGCTCAGGTACGACGGCTCCCCCCTACGCCGTGCATACAGTAAATAAACCCGATCACCGAAGTGTTGTTGCCGCTTTTCCCCATCAGAATATTCTAGCATCCCTGCCACTACTCTGTCCATTTTTACTCAATCCAGTAGGGAACGTCCAATAAAGAAGGCTTATGATACGCACATGACCGCACCGTAGCAGGCATTTTCTGTCGATAAAAGACATGTCGCTGCTTATTCTGAGTACCAGCACTGTCTTATACGATAAGCTACCATTCAGACATCGCGGTACTTTCACGGTTCCCATTTTGGCCATGTTCAACATTTTTGCTGAAAGCCAAGCTGAACATGTTTCCTGAAGTGCTCTGCTGAACGCCAAGCAATTAGTTAAGGGCAATGTCCTGGCCGAGCACTTCGCGTGATATAATTGCCAAGCTGCGTAGGACCCGCAGCCGCTTTCATTTAAAAATACTGCCAATATCATTAGAGTGGTATGGGGTTCCGTACTGGGATGAACTGGGAATTTATGCAGTCACTAATCGCTCATAAGACGAGATGATCGAGATGCGAATATGATCGCATTCGCATACTGTCATCGGCACGACGGAATCTGAAAGTTGTGTAAGCTAGATGGTGTCTAAGAGATGTCACTCTCGAACAAACGTGGTCTAAAGCAAAACACTGAAGCAAGCATACACGATTAAAGAAAAGAGTTTCTTTCTGTACGAAGAAAGAAGGCCTTCGATATTACCTTGCTGCAGTTAGTGTAGCGCTGCCATGAGACATAAAAGGCTCTAGAAGGTTTGTGATGGCGTCTAGTGTGCTTTCGAGAATGGAAGTGTGCTAACTGCAGATTCAACAGGAGTAATGGAATAATGATGTGACTAGTGTTTCTAAGGCAGTGCTTTAAGAAAACGAGAAGACATGGATATATTACGACGCGAAAGAAAGCAACACTACTTTGCGTGTCAATATATGGTATCATATATTGCTACCTTCCAATCTAGGAGAATGATTGGCGAAGTTTGACTAGATTGACAGCATCTACTACATAGTCGCCCGCGTCGCGGGTGCTCCCCAAGCTCCTCTAGTTCAACAGCTATTTTCCAAACTATTGAAGGTACGCTATGAATACATGGCGAACATGAACGATGATCTTGTAACACCAATATGATATACTCTTCGTGTACGTCACGATCAACGATCTGTGCAACCACGCATGGCGTATAGCCGGGGTGCAGGACCACTGGTATGAGGGTATGCGCCACACGTGCTTGAATTTCTTCTATATAATCTACGCTTGCTATATTATCTATGTGCGACATTCCAGAAGGTGGAGGATCGAATACGCACGCGCTACTTAGCATAAACCTGTTCCGAGCACCGTCCTGCAAGAAATACATACGGAATTCTGAGAAAAAGATCAGGTTCCTTGTTAGATTCACGACAATTTTCATCAATGTTCAACAAAGAAGCTTCAAGTTCCTAGATATCCCGATAGGTTGCAAGGAAGCTTCGAAATTCCACCGAGCGGATGTCTATCGGTGCTTGCATGTAAGCGGAAAAAGGCAAATAAGAAGAAAACAAGACATACTCCGCGGACTTCCACACTATAGTGCAACCGTGACAGTCAGCGCCAAGTTCCTGCTCACCTGTGTGGGTTTGTCACGTGGATCGCAGGTGCCCGAATCGTAGTGAGGAAGTGGTCACCAGGCACGAGGTTCCACATGGAAGCGGCTTCTGTTTCCTCGTCGGTACACACAGAAAGGGCCACGTGCGTTCCTGCCTGTGTTCTACGGTAGCACACAGAGAAACCACCGGCGCTTAGGATAAGTGCAGCACTAAACTTTCCAGCGATTGCTATCTCATCACGAAACTCCATGTCATTGTCCTCCGGCGAAGACATGAAATAACCTTGCCAATCTCTGTTGTAGCATGAG